>JAVYIG010000756.1:0-461230 GCA_035222895.1 Strongylocentrotus droebachiensis | reverse complement strand
GATCTACTAGTACATTCTATTTCTAGGCATCTGCAAGAAACTTCACTCTTCAGTAGATTGAGGAGGCAGATTAATTATCTTGAACTTTGAAGAAGAAGAAGGATAGTACTATTAGTAGACACTATAGGGCCTACTTGTAAAGCGCTTAGAAACATTTTTGTAAAGGCGGTTAGAGACATTTGTATTAAGCGCTATATAAAAATTAAATATTATTATTATTAATGCAGCTATGTGTGTGCAGTATACATCAGCTCAGTACTGACAGTAGGCCGTAGGGAGTGTTGCGAAACTGCCCGGGAGTTCTAGGGCGGACACTACACGCACTCACTCACCCCGCCCCCGGCTACTCACACACCGTGACACGAGCTCTCACTCTCGAGCTCTCAGAATCAATCTTTGTTTAACCTCCGGAAAATATTCAAATATCAAAAACCACATAAATATCACCTTATGAATACGAAATTACGGAATAAATACGACATGTACTTACAGGATTTCTACAGAAAACCGTGTCAAGCGTTGGGTTCATTGTCACAGATAAAGTCTATATTTAGCCCTGTAGTTGTTTTAGAGCGCGACAGTGCAATTAGACTCGTTCGCGAACTATCAATACATTATTGACTATATCAACTTGTTGTTTGTTTTATGAAACAGATTTTTACTTCTATCGCAGAATGAATTCTTAATTAGATGTGTTATAGATATCAAATTTGCTATATTAATTCGATTCTGAGTTCAATGCTGCGGATAAATTCGAGTCTCCTAAGACTTCTGGTGCATTTGAGTCTTGAACAAGACTATTCAGACGCTACCGCTGTTCTTAAAGAAAAAATCCGCAATTGTCAATGACTGCTTAATTTGTGTCGATCTGACGTTGTCATTTAAGTTGTAGGCAGTTTCGTTTGTTAATGTTCTGTTTCAAAGGGAAACAATTATCTTCATAAGCCAATTAAGTCGAATTCAGAAGAATGTTAGATGGTGCAGAGGTACAGCTCAATTAGACTATACAGTGGTATTAACAAGAAGGTCAGTATATAGAGAAACATATAAGGCGTACTGCATGGTGATGATATAAATACTGATAATGAATATGATAATGATGACGATAATAATAATAATAGTAATAATAATCATAATAATAACAACAATAACAACCTACAATAATGATAATAAACCATATGTTTGAGGCTTGGAGCTTTTATGTCACTTTAATTCAGTTCGCACAATTTTGGTTGCTCTCGCCAGATCAGACATTGAATATATATTCTTCAAATTGAAAGGCTATTTACGTATTTAAAAACAAAATTGAATAGCGGAACTACAATTCATCGCCCCTGAGAATTAATACTGCTTGAACACTCATGCTGAGGATCAATTTACAAGAAACATGATAGCATATATACCTCAAAGTTAATTGTGCTGAACACTTAGGGGGTGCATTAAAAGAAAACATATGGAGATAATGAATAATAACATATGCAAGGTAAACCCCAAAAGCCCATATCTATACCATAGATGAATACCAAGGTTTGATTGTTCTAAAACGACTGCAGGATTAAATAAATTCCTATTATTCGAATGATCTATTTAACCTGAAATGGGTATACATAAACAATGTTAACATCGTGATATCCAATAATCATACAGTGGCAAACCCTACACACACAACAGCTCTTACATCTATTTGTCACATATTGCAGCTATAATCTTCTATAGATTTCTTGTGTTAGAATTATATTCACCACATAATGTGTATAATTTTGTTAGTTTTACACTAAGTATACTATTATGGAAAGACATAAAAACGTATTAGGTTCGACTTGCATAATAAATAAATGGCAGGGGGGAAAAAATCTGAATTCGTCTTATTGCTACGCAAATTCTACCTCTAATTAAACGGAATTAAACGGCGTGATACACCCTTTCCTGCATGTAAAATGCACGACGTGTAAATCGATTTCCACACAATCTGTCGCGAATGGGATCCATCCTGAATGGCAAAATGTGTATGTACGAAGGATTACAGTTCGAGATCCTGTTATCGTCCCGTTAGGTAGTTTGATCAACTTTTTGTCTTGCGCTTTAAATTGATGATTCAAACTTTGTAGAGTGATAGTTCATGCCATTTCATATTTTTAGAATCAATTTTTGAAACATGGGTACATTAAAAACATATTTTAAAAATTAATTAACCTAATCTATTTTGAAGAGCGCCCTCGCTTTTATCCTGGTATCGACGTACCTAATAATATTGCTCTTCATGTCAGCTTTTTTCTGGTCAATATAGACGTTTCTTTCAGCTAGATTCCTTTCGTGTGCATTCAGCCTTCTTTCAAATAGGTCTTACAACTGATTGGATTCAAATGTTTGTCCCTAAACGGAAAATGTGCTTAAATAGCGCATTGTTCTTAATATGTTTGCCATGTTTTGTCAATGGAAGCTTCTTGTATAGCCACTGCCCCCCTTTTAAATATAAGACAGATTATCTACAAACTATAATAAAACCGTGTAACAATTTAGGAAATTTATCAAGGAGAATTACAAAATATGATTATAGATTATTGAAAATAAAATTTAGCTATGCCCATACATTTTTCATTAAAGGAAACCTAAACCCAAAGAATAAGTGTAGGTATTCTGAAAAATGAGATGTATTCCTGCCCTTTGATGTACAATATTCCTTACGAAAATGTACAAGATATATATAAATGACGATATTCCTGGCATGGTGTGATGCTTGTCAGCATGACATGGGCGCAGCCATTTTCTTAAAGATGTGACGTATCTGTTGAAGTTGTACATGTATCATGCACCAAGCTTTAGTTGGAAAGAATTTTTAAATCAATAACGAAACCTTTACTTTTCAATGAAAAAAATAACAACTGAGATGATAGAAATTAAATAAGGTGAAAAATAAATAACAGGGGCACAATTGTAACAAATTCATTTATAAATACTACACTATAGCAGTTGACAAATCTATTTCATTTATGATAAACCTTCAACCCAGAAGAGCACTAACTAATTTATGCAATTTGCGTTCTGGCAATTATAGTACAAAGGATAATAGCAGGTGAATGAAATGCTTCATCACCACACACGTCTGGGAAAGAAGCATCCATATACATTTGAATACATTTAGGCCTACTTGATAACCGACTTCGCATAGTACGTCACATTATCAAGAAAATGGCGATGCCCATGTCGTGCTGAGAAAGTGTACTTTATTTTTGCTTTATACCTCTCTCATAAACTTCGGTGGGGAATCTTTTAGATTTATGGGTAATAACATAATGAATCTCTCAGAATAAGTAAAGTTATTACTTGGGGTTTGGTTTCCTTTAAGCTCAGTAGAATTGCCTTAGTAAGATATATTGAATGTCTTAAATCATAGATGTAATTTTAATTTTAACGGGCCTTGCGGAAAATGTGAAAAAAAGTATTTGAAAAAATATTGTGTATCAGTTTATAAAATGTACATTGTATGAGTGATGAGGGGCAGCATTGTAATGCAAAGCTTGAAAATATAATTTTGGCCCTGGAATATCGTTTTTTGATTTTGTTGTTACATCAGAGGGTTTTCATGACATGCAGTGAAACTTCTATCGTTACCACATCACAGGGTTATATCAATGCCCTTCTAGTTCCCAATTTGCGACATAGAGTAGAGAACACCGATGTGTTTTGAACAGCTATCATGTTTCTGTGGAGATCCAGAATATGATCTAGCTCTGAGCAGATGTTTTACTTTTCTCAGAATCTCACAGCCCTAATTAGTCAAAATACTTTTACTTTACTTTAGCGGCGTCCTACCGGTTTCTCGTAATATGATGGACCAGAACTTACCTCTCCAAATCTCAACAACCCATTTCACATCAAGTCTCTCTTAATCACACCAAGGCACAGCTGGCAGCCATTAGACTTCAAGTAGCGTCTACACTCAGGGGCGGATCCAGCCGGCGAAAAGAGGTGGGGGGGGGGGGGGCAAGTCTTGAGAAAAAATATAGCGCCGACTTAGCCGGCCGGTGAAAATGAAAAAAATGGAGGGGGGGGGGGGGGGGGCTGGGTGTAAAAGCACATTTTTGGGGAGGGGCCCAATTCGTGAGAAAATATTTAGCAGCGATTCATCCAGTCGGTGAATACGCAGGGGGGGGGGGGGGTGGGGGTGTGATATTTCTTTTTGGTGTGGGCGAAAATGTTTTTAATTTTTTTTGGGGGGCCGCTTTTGTTTTTGTTAAAAAAAAGCTTAAACTTACGTTCTTATCCTTTTTTTAAAACTGTTTTTTAGGCTAGGGGGGGGGGGGGGGGTCGGAAAAATCGCCACATGGATCCGCGTGTGTCTACTCTGACTTAATGGCACAAACGAACAATTCAAAGACATGAAATTGCAAAAGAATAAATCTCATCCAGTTTGAAGTACATGTAGTACAATACTGATAAAATCGTTTATTAAAAATATAATTCTTCTGTCATTATTGTTAGAAGAAACACATTCTTGGTAATAATATAACGTCAGGTATTTAGGGTAGCTGAACAAAAACAAATTTAAAAACACATATATGTTTATACAGGCAAATAAAGTACAAATTGCATTCAGAGATAGGATCCATTACCAAAGTTAAACATACATGTAATCATTTTATAAGTTATTATGCTTGATGAATAAACTTGAATTATGTTATTTTATTTTACCGTTACATGCAATACATGATTGTTATTTTCTTCATGCCACAAAGTTAAACATACATGCAATCATTCTATAAGTTATTATGCTTGATGAATGAACTTGAATTATGTTATTTTATTTACCGTTACATGCCGTACATGATTGTTATTTTCTTCATGCCACAAAGTTCAACAAAAATGCAATCATTCTATTAGTTATTATGCTTGATGGATGAACTTGAATTATGTTATGTTATTTTACCGTTACTTCTTAAATATATTTATATGTAACACCAGTGGATGTGGAGAACCTCATGACAGAATGGAAATTCTTTTAGGTAATCCTCAGGCGTCTGCTGGTGGCATTTTCAATGTCTTGTAACTCTTAATGTTATATGATCTGTGTTGTCATTTCTATTTTGTTTATACATGTACCTGGAAATCAAATAAATTTCAAAGAAAAAAACAAATTATAATAGGACCTACACATGTACTCGTTATTACACATCACATGATTGCAATGATAAAGATGTCAATACAAGTTGATACTATGAAAGAGAAAAAAGACTAATGCACATGCCTCTCAACAAAGACATACAAAAGCCAAGTTTTTTTCCTATCCAATCGAACAAGTCTGAACATTTGAGGCAAAAGGCATCATTATGTAATTGCTGAACTAACCCAATAACACATTCCTCTATCGATTGAATTGCTTGAGAGGAATACCTATAGGGTGGGGGGGGGGGGGGTATCTGAAATGATATGTGACACCCCATCAAAGAGTGAAAAGAAAAGTAAAGGAATGCAACGTGACCCCTCCCACATATGCTCCAACTTGAGATTCCAGTTATCTGTCTAAATAATTATTTCAATTAATAAGAGCAGTAGCCCCCCCCCCCGCCCCCATGACATCAGTGCCCCCTCAGTAACTCAACCCATGCTAAACTATTAACACTAACGATTAATTATCAAAAACCAAGATTATGACAAGATATCAGTTGACAAGTCTTAAACTGCTTATACAGGAATATCAATTATTTAAGTTAAACTTACACTGTACATGCACTATGTATTTCATGAGAAGACGTTACGTACATGTTTAACCTTTCCCCCCATAAAAGATAGAGAGATTATATCAAACTTGCACACCAGAGAATTTGAAAATTTACCAGCAATTACCCTTAGCTTAATTACCTACTACGATGGGTGTATTTTTGCTACCAAAGAATACATGCCAACATAAAATCAATAGGATTTTAAAGAATTATATACATTTGAATGTGGGCAATTCAACTAAAATTGACCATGAGCCGAACTCATGTAAATTGGCAATGACTTCAAAAATATATATTTCCTATAATGACAAATTTAGTACCAAACACAGGAAAAAAGGTATAAAAAAGAAAAAAATCACCCCATTCTTTTCTTTGAGTAGAATAATAATATTGAAAATTGTTAATACGCATGACTTTTCATTGGGTGTAAAAGACAAGAAATTGTATAGCAATTGTAAATATTATAACCTTATTGTTAAACAATTATGTTCAGAGTATAAGCTTTTGTTGATACCTAAATAAGACTTATTACTTATTGAGCTCTAAAACTCAATCAGTTTTGAATTAAACCGACAATGGGTAATGAAATCCCATCGCAAACACAAATAAAAGCAGTCACAAAAAGTCAACACCACCCTCTCCTCAGAAAATACATGCCTATAATTGTGATTTTAAAATTCTGTAATAACCGATACATTGGTTAATTGGTGTGAAAAACATAAAGACAAGCTACACATAATTAACAAAAAGATTGCATTAACAAAAGATACTTCATTCTGAGATGACTCTTTTGTAATTAATCAAAATTGTAATAATAATCATAATGCATGTAATTACTTTGCTGATTTAGAGAGAAGGAGAAAAAGTACATAAGAGGGGAGGATGGAAGAATGAAGAATGGAAAAGAGAAGAATGAAAAACATTAATATGGTAAGCAAAAATAAATAAATACAAACATGACAAAGAGAATTAAAATCACAGTTGGTTGTTAAGGATCGAGTCGTACGATATAGGGCATAATTGAAGTGCGGTGTCTCTCAGTTCTACAATAGGGTATAGTTATGTGTAGAGAGTTTCAGAGTTCATGGCAAGAGGTTTGGCGACGAGTTGGCGGTAGAACATAATTCAATCTCGTGATGACTTAAACAGTTTGAGAGAAAAGGATTCAAGAAGGGCAAGACGGCAAGAAGTGGTGTGGTTTCATACAACTGTTCTTATCCAAGGATAATACAGCAGACACGTTTCTGTACTTTCTTCAGACTGCAAGATAACTGTTCGGGAAATTGATGTGGACCAAACTGGAGAAGCGTATTCGAGCAAAGATCGGATATATGTCGAGAAGATGTCTGCTAGATCTTCACATCATACTCCGAGATGTCGTAAATGTAGTTGTTTGCCGGCAATTGATATCATATCGAACACTTTGAAATTCCATTTGAGATCTGACTGTAATATAACTCCCAGAATTGTCGGAGTGGTGCAGTTTTGGATGGCCTTGTGGTCTAGGTCCAGCATTTGAAGGGCTGGTTGGATACACTTGAGGAACACTTACTTGGATTCGGTTTTGAACTGCTCACGTGAGTAAAATTCCTTGTCCATTACTAGTACTTGTCATGTCTAGTATAGTTACACAGAGTCCAGTTTCTCTCCAACTATTCAGTTACATACTGTGCAATGCAGTGAATGCTCCTGATGGTAAAATGTATCTAAATCACTGACTGTTCTTGCACCTTTTAATTCTCCCGCAAGGTGTCTGAAATGACCAGGGTTATTTCAGAATGGCATGTCTTTTCAACTAGAGTTCACCATTCTTTGGGATGTGCTGTTCTGTTTTTGGAAAACTGGTTGAATATTGCTCCACTGATAACTTTGGTCGAGCCATTTGATGCAGTGTTGAAGTTTTTCCTTTGCTAGTAGCTCTATCAAATAAAAGAAACAAAAGAGAAAAGAAAAAAATCATTAAATTGTGATGAAAACTGAAGGAATCATGTAATAACGGATGCTGAGCTTGAGCAAAGCTGCAAAGGAGATAAGGGACACCAATCGGACTACTGTAAGATAATTTTTCATTTCAACACTTCGACACACATTTCCTAACATGCTTGAGGCTCTATTTCGTTTCCTTTGCAGGACTTTATCTGTTTCAAAGTATTGCAGACTGCTGGCCTCAACTTATCTTCACATTACTGATTTTTTTAATATAAAAAGTGTATAATATAGGCTTCAACACTATCATTTTAATCTTGAATAAATACCCTTTTTACTTTGTACAGAGTTATGTGGCACATTTAAAAATTAATATGAGTATCATAAGTAGGTGTTTCTTCTAAATGATCCAACAGATGCAATACTAATTGGTAAAGATCAAAAATTACATATCTTGAAAACAGTCCAACATGAAGAAAAGTGCATGTCCTCGTAAAACAGTTTATGTTATGCCTCAACAATAACGTTCGCTGTAAAAAGTGTGTGACTCTTTCAACACTCTATGCTAGTGGGAGGCGGGTCCGCTAAAACATATATCGTGAGATCAAAGTATCATTAGATTAAATTTTCATTCCTGGATTTTGTACAGTTTTGGGTTTCAGAGATTAAAAAATAAATAATAAAATCCCCCCATTGTGTAAATTCTATAACGTTATCTGTTATTAAACAATGTGAGAGTTTTTTCTATTGTCATAAAGAGAAATCCTTATGTGAATTTTGACCTACTTACCCCAAATATAATCAGATTGTCTTCCTTAAGTGATACATACTATTAACAGGTTTGAAGTTCATACCTCAAATGATTACTGAGCTATCGCAATTACAAGGCTTAAAACGCCCTAGTTTCATGCAGTCTAGTCAGTTAAAGGGCCCATGTCATCCAAATACATGTTTATTCCTGTTAGTGTGTAGTCCTGCACACATCTCATATTTTGATATGTAAACTTCTGAATGTGTTTCATAGATTGTTAAATATTGTTTTAAAACATGTTTTTTTCAAACTTGCTAAGCTCCACCCTAAAAATCCGCCAGACCTCATTCTCCTTGTGACATCATCTGTCAGTCATCAATGAGCTAACTTGAGAAAGTGGTATGTAACTTTGCCGAAGTTGACCACCTGTTACAATACAACAATTTGGTTGGCAGGGGCCCTCAAAAGCATTTGGCCAAAATATTGCCAAGGTAACAACCAGTCATACATTTTTCTGCTGCAGTTAGGTCTAAGATCAATTACTGCGATTCGCATAACTTTTAATGATCCCTCATGTGCAAGAAATCTTAAGGAAAACTTTAAACCCTGGCGTGCTACTGCCGTGTGATGTGTTACGGCTCCAGATGACTGTGGACGCACCACACTGCTCTGTTGTACTACCGCATGCAGTACAATGGCTGCACACATCACGTGCATTCATTAATTGGAAATGCCCTTTAGGCTCCCTGCACCAAAAGCAGGCATGCATGGTGTTAGGACTTGTATGTGACAGAAGTAATTGTGAGGCAAGAGAAGCTGTGAAAGTGGAAGGACAGCGAGGATATCGTACATATGTTCAAGAATGTCTGGTTTCTGTTCGTAATAGATATGAAAACTAAATTATACTAATTGTATGACAGCTAGCATTCAATTCAATGTTAAGATGCAATCAAATTTATAAAATTTTTAATATTTAATCCCTGGGAAAATCACAAATGATGGGAACACTGGATGTTGAAGTGGGTGTATAGGATCATGCTACTTGTATAGGGTCAACGTATTACCCCCGCCCATGATGATGATTATACGACTGAGAGTACGTCAACTGTGATCACTGCTGTTAGTGAGACAGCCCCACATCCATTGCTGCTTCAATGTACTTACCACAATATGTAATTCTTTCATAGCAGGTAATTAGCAGGCAAGTGGTTGTGTCTAAGGGTTGAATAACAGCTTCAATTGAGGCCAAGTGTCCCTAGTGCTGTCAGCTGCACCAGAATCAGGCACGGTGTTTGATAGGACTTGTGACAGATGTAATTGTGAGGCAAAAGAAGCTGCGAAGGTGGATGGATAGCGATGATCGATCTCCTACATCTTCAAGCATCTTTGGTTTCTGTTCATAATAGATGAAATTACACTAATTTTATGACAGCTAGCAATCAAATCAATGTGAATTAAGATGCAATCAAATTTATAAAGTTGACTTTATCCCTGGGAAAATCACAAATGATGGGAACACTGGATGTAGAATGGGTGTATAGGATCATGCTACTTGTATGGCATCAAAGTATGACCCCCCCCTCCCTTTTCATAACATTCACTCCAATGTGAAGATGCAAGCAAATTTATAACACCACTGGGGAAATCGCAAATGATGGGAACTATACGTACTACACCAATGCAGAATTAGGTGCATAGGATCATTACCCCCCCCCCTCCCTCCGACTATAAATAGCTTTCCCTGAATTGTTCAAGTCAGTGCTTATTGTGTAGGCCTACTACTGTATATGCCCTTTGCTTGTTCGTATTGTTAGATTACAACAGTAATTACCAAAACAATAACATTTTTTTCTTCAAAAATGAAGTTGGGCCAGTGTATGATCCTAAGAAACAATTTTACCCCCCACAAATTACATTGATAACTCATTTCAATGAACACATATAAAATCTGATTGATTAAAATATAATGAAATTATAACATAAAGAACAATTAATATATTCCATCTAAAAAATATTGAGTGAAAAATCCTGGTTATTATGTGTTAATGGCCAAGAACATGCTGCCTGCTCCAAAATGCATTATCATTCTATTTTGCCATTTAATGGTCCCAAATAGAAAAATAGATATTTTTTTTTTCTTTTTTCAAATCATATGTGATGTGTATTTCTAACAATGTGTTATTCCTATTATTCTCTATCTTTATGAAAAGAAAACAAATAATTGCAAATTACAATGGATGTGGCTCTTTTACTTGTCCTTGCATGGCCCTAGCTTGACTTCCCGCAGGGTACTTTGTGCCAAGTTATTTCTCTAAGAGTGGAATTGATGTGAGGAATATTGCCATTTTCAGTAGGGGCACTGGACTGAGAATGAAGATTGTCCGCATAAACGAGAATATCCTGGTAAACGCGGACAAGTCTCGACCTAAAAAAATAAGGAAAGTCTGCAATTTTCACAGACATTTTTTCTTCTTCGGTGCTCTGCGGTTACAGGGTTCCTGATCCGCGTGCTGGCAATTAATGCGAAAAACTAATTCCGCGTAATAAAATACCCACAGTTCACCGTCTACTTTCTATGGGTTGTCCGTCTTCCCTAGGATTTATTGTTCATAACGTGAAAGTCTCTGCGTAAGTGTTAAATGCATTATGGGGCATCATCGCGGAATTCGTTTTTCGCATCACCAACGCGCGGATCGGGAATCCGGATCCTTCGCGAAAATGCGGATGATCCTTATTTTTCTGGATGCAAATGGTCTGCATTAACGAGGGTATTGTCATTTATGCGGACGATGCTCATTCTCGTACTATAGCACCCTTACTGATTTTGTGAATAAACCATTGTTGTTGTTTTTGATCGTGTAGGCCTATATAATCTACAGACATGTGCAAGCATTGCGCACAATGAACCGTTAGGCTATACTGTGCAGTCCTTGAATGAGTGGTGGAATATTTCACAAGCATGCCAAGAATTTGTAGACAATAGACAAATAGAAAAATAGATAATTTTTTTTTTTTTTCAAATCATATGTGATGTGTATTTCTAACAATGTGTTATTCCTATTATTCTCTATCTTTATGAAAAAGAAAAAAAATAATTGCAAATTACAATGGATGTGGCTCTTTTACTTGTCCTTGCATGGCCCTAGCTTGACTTCCCGCAGGGTACTTTGTGCCAAGTTATTTCTCTAAGAGTGGAATTGATGTGAGGAATATTGCCATTTTCAGTAGGGGCACTGGAGTGAGAATGAAGATTGTCCGCATAAACGAGAATATCCTGGTAAACGCGGACAAGTCTCGACCTAAAAAAATAAGGAAAGTCTGCAATTTTCACAGACGTTTTTTCTTCTTCGGTGCTCTGCGGTTACAGGGTTCCTGATCCGCGTGCTGGCAATTAATGCGAAAAACGGATTCCGCGTAATAAAATACCCACAGTTCACCGTCTACTTTCTATGGGTTGTCCGTCTTCCCTAGGATTTATTGTTCATAACGTGAAAGTCTCTGCGTAAGTGTAAAATGCATTATGGGGCATCATCGCGGAATTCGTTTTTCGCATCACCAACGCGCGGATCGGGAATCCGGATCCTGCGCGAAAATGCAGATGATCCTTATTTTTCTGGATGCAAATGGTCTGCGTTTACGAGGGTATTGTCGTTTATGCGGACGATGCTCATTCTCGTACTAGCACCCCTACTGATTTTGTGAATAAACCATTGTTGTTGTTTTTGATCGTGTAGGCCTATATAATCTACAGACATGTGCAAGCATTGCGCACAATGAACCGTTAGGCTATAATGTGCAGAGTCCTTGAATGAGTGGTGGAATATTTCACAAGCATGCCAAGAATTTGTAGACAATAGACAAATAGAAAAATAGATATTTTTTTTTTTTTAAAAATCATATGTGATGTGTATTTCTAACAATGTGTTATTCCTATTTTTCTCTATCTTTATGAAAAAGAAAACAAATAATTGCAAATTACAATGGATGTGGCTCTTTTACTTGTCCTTGCATGGCCCTAGCTTGACTTCCCGCAGGGTACTTTGTGCCAAGTTATTTCTCTAAGAGTGGAATTGATGTGAGGAATATTGCCATTTTCAGTAGGGGCACTGGACTGAGAATGAAGATTGTCCGCATAAACGAGAATATCCTGGTAAACGCGGACAAGTCTCGACCTAAAAAAATAAGGATAGTCTGCAATTTTCACAGACGTTTTTCTTCTTCGGTGCTCTGCGGGTACAGGGTTCCTGATCCGCGTGCTGGCAATTAATGCGAAAAACGGATTCCGCGTAATAAAATATTCCCAGTTCACAGTCTACTTTCTATGGGTTGTCCGTCTTCCCTAGGATTTATTGTTCATAACGTGAAAGTCTCTGCGTAAGTGTAAAATGCATTATGGGGCATCATCGCGGAATTCGTTTTTCGCATCACCAACGCGCGGATCGGGAATCCGGATCCTTCGCGAAAATGCGGATGATCCTTATTTTTCTGGATGCAAATGGTCTGCGTTTACGAGGGTATTGTCATTTATGCGGACGATGCTCATTCTCGTACTAGCACCCCTACTGATTTTGTAAATAAACCATTGTTGTTTTTTATCGTGTAGGCCTATGTAATCTACAGACATGTGCAAGCATTCCGCACAATGAACCGTTAGGCTATACTGTGCAGAGTCCTGGAATGAGTGGTGGAATATTTCACAAGCATGCCAAGAATTTGTAGACAATAGACAAATAGAAAAATAGATAATATTTTTTTTTTTTCAAATCATATGTGATGTGTATTTCTAACAATGTGTTATTCCTTTTATTCTCTATCTTTATGAAAAAGAAAAAAAATAATTGCAAATTACAATGGATGTGGCTCTTTTACTTGTCCTTGCATGGCCCTAGCTTGACTTCCCGCAGGGTACTTTGTGCCAAGTTATTTCTCTAAGAGTGGAATTGATGTGAGGAATTTTGCCATTTTCAGTAGGGGTACTGGTCTGAGAATGAAGATTGTCCGCATAAACGAGAATATCCTGGTAAACGCGAACAAGTCTCGACCTAAAAAAATAAGGATAGTCTGCAATTTTCACAGACAGTTTTTCTTCTTCGGTGCTCATTCTCGTACTAGCACCCCTACTGATTTTCTGAATAAACCATTGTTGTTGTTTTTTATCGTGCAGGCCTATATAATCTACAGACATGTGCAAGCATTGCGCACAATGAACCGTTAGGTTATACTGTGCAGAGTCCTTGAATGAGTGGTGGAATATTTCACAAGCATGCCAAGAATTTGTAGACAATATAGTCATCTTGACTTTAAAATAATTATTTTAAATGAAATACCATTGGCTATATAGCGCCAAACATGCCAAATGAGGAGAGTGAGCAGCACAAATAGCCGCAGTATCATCAAGGTTTGCCCAAAATTTCGTTGAATTTTCTGTTGATCTAGACAGAGTCTATCATAAAGTCTATCGATGCGCAAACGATAGTGAAACAAAGTGCAATGGAATAAAATCAAGCTTTCAAGGGGCAGTTTCTTCAGTTTTTCAACGCGATTTTGAGCTGTGAGTGTGAATCAGATGAAATTAAATAAGAGAACTGATTTCTTAAGGTTATTTAAACTGCAGTATGATTTTGAAGCATCATAGTCATATTCAATATTCAATTGAACAATAATTTACATTTTCTCCTATTTATAATTTAGTGGGCCAAGATCTAGATCTAGGCTACCGGTATTTGTTTTGTAGACCTAGAAATCTACATGCATGTGTGGAAAAGTAATTTGTTAGCTTAACTTAGGAAATCCAATGAGTTTTATGACGTCGATACCGGTTAATTAATGGCTAAACCTTATGCATTGAAATTATAGGAGTGTGAAGTGGAATTTGGTATGCTCAAGTTGGATGAATTTTGATTGTACAACACTTTTTCGTAGAAAAATTGCCAACACACATGCACACACAAATAACGATAGAATCACACACAGAAAAGTTTATATTTGGGACTAGATCTAGAGTCTATTCATGAAATACAAAGGCAAATGGTTTTCAAACAATATTAGTCCTTATCGATTATTCCTCTGACTAAGATGAATATCAATAGACATATTTACAACTTACGGTATACATTGTAGATATTTTTAGAGTGAAGACAAGGAACCACCAGCAGAGCTAGGGCAAGGCTAGCTGCGCCGACCAGCTGAAACTATGTAGCTGATGCTAGCTGCAGGTACGGTATGCGAGCTCTGGCGGGTCTAGCGGCGACGCCGGCGGTCGACGCCAGTCCTGGGCGTACTGCAGAGAGCTAGCTAGTCCTGCCAGGCCCGACCCATGGGGAGCGTTGGGGTGCATGCCCCCTTTTCCTTCCGAAAACACAGGGAAAAGCAACGAATTTTCAAATAAATGTTCAGTTTACTCATTCAGAAATGCCTTAGAATGTACCATAAAGCATCTTATAGTTCAATTTTTTTCCGGGGCCCTTTGGCCCCGGACCCCACGCCGATTTAACACTTCATGCCCCTCCTTTAAAAAAAAAACTTCTTGGATCCGCCGCTACAGCCGGTCGATCGCATACGCACGCGTATTCCGCACAAGCATTCCTCAGCAACTTACTGTTACAGAATATAATCTAAAGACGGCGATGTACAGTAGCTAAGTAGCGCGCGCGCGCTGGGGGACTAGTTTTCTCAGTATCTTACTGGGTCATCACTATACTCTAGGTGACAATATAGTTCCAGAACATTACTATTGCAACTATGTCACCTGGATTTTCAGATTAGTAATCTACTCCGATTTTACTGACACACTTTTGGGTAATCTGCTTCGATACCTTGCTGGCTCGATTATTGGTATCAGGTGTGAAAGCTGTCCACAGAAGGCGTTTGGCCTCCAATGAGCATTTGACGAGCAAGGGGAAAACAGAAGCCAACCCCAAAAATATCAACAATTCTGCAAGTAAAAGAAATGACGAGGATGCACTATCTCAATGCAAATCCAGTCCAAACGGTGTTACGTTTGATGCCATGAGAGATACAACAATTATTGTATCAAATATTTCATTGAAGGTATCGAAAGATTCTGCTCCACCAACCAGTAAGTCCAAGAGAGACGATACATTTCTTGCTGAAAGTAAGGCAGGATCAGTACAAAATCATCCCAGAAGCGATAACGAAGACCTTGTTTTAGAAATAAATGAAAGTCAGTCAACATCTAGATACATTAACGTCCCCAAGAAGCCCCAGAAGGAATCAACACAGGAAGGTCGAAAAGCAATGAAGACTTTAACTTTCGTAATCCTCGCTTTCGCTGTTACCTGGTTTCCAAATGCTATTGCCGTCTCGATATATTCTACTTATTCTTGGCTCTATGACGTAATCAACAGTGTTGTGGATGTACAAGAAGTAAGTCGCTGGATATCATACAGCAACAGCTTGATCCAGGCGCGGATCCAGGATTTCTTAGGGGGGGGGGGCCCAACTTTATTTTTTTTTTTTGCTCCCGAAAATTTGAAAATCGCGCCGGCCGAAAAGTCGCTCAGTGGGGGGGGGGGGGGGGGGGGGGGGGGGGGGGGGGGGGGGGGGGGGGGGGGGGGGGGGGTAAGCGGACACTTTTTTTTTTTTTTTTAAAGTCCCAAAAAAAATCGCAACGACTCAGCCAGCCGAAAAGTCGCTCAGTGGGGGGGGGGGGGGGGGGGGGGGGGGGGGGGTAGTGAGCACATTTTTTTTTTTTTTTTGGTCCTCTAAATTTTTTTAATTTGCACCCCCCCCTTGAGCGCCAGGGGGGGGGGCCCAACCCCCCAAAAAGGTAAAAATCGCGTGATTTTACATGATTTTTTTCTCAAGGGGGGGGGGCCCGGGCCCCCCCGGGCCCCCCCCTGGATCCGCCACTGGCTTGATCAACCCATTAGCTTATGCCATGGCTCAACCTCTTATTCGAGACACCGTTGTAAAGATTCTGTGTTGCAAAAAATGTAAATCATTCAAAATATAGCCGTGAGTAAAATGAACAGATACGGATTCTTTATTTACTGTAATATCTTTAATTTATTTTGTGGCAATGTAATCGTAATTGTATCCAAATGGGCGAAAATCGCCACCTCCCCCTACCCCACCCCCCTCCCCTCTCCGCCCGAAAACTCACCTCTTTTAAAATATATTCTTCTGCTGCAGTTGTTGTTTTCGTCGTTGTTTAGAAAATAATACGAAAGCGTTAAAAAGAAAAAACGCATGCCCCTGTCCCCTTTAAAGGTACTAAGTCCCTTTTGCAGCCCACCTCAAATTCTGTAGAACTTTGCAGGGATTATGAATATGTCATGTATGTCCTATCTGTGAAATTTAAACGTTAGCAGTGTCCTAATATTCAAATTATGCAAGGAAACCCGTTTACTTGCTAGACTTCACTGTCAGATACTTTTGAGTGACTGACTGGCTTTTTTCTTCTTTGGTAATAACATACATAAAATGAGCTGTAAAGGGTATAATGAGCATTTGTCTACATCAATAACCCACTTCTATTACTTATTGGCTCTATAGCTCCGAAGTCGATTTGACAACTAATAGTCGTTATTTTCCCACTTGAAGACATTTTCAAGCCCCACCTTCTTTAGGGAAGTTCTAAATTAGTATTATCTTTCAAATGCCGTTGGAATTTAACCTTTTGATTTTTTGGGCCTGCAAATGGGACATAGTATAAGCCGCCCATGGAACAGTTGTATGCAGGGGCGGATCTAGCTTTTTGCTAAGGGGGGGGTTTGACCAAAATAATGACGATGCGGAGCATCGTCAACGAGCCGCGAAGCGGCGAGCCGATTTTTTTGGGGTGTTTATTTGAACCCCGTAAATGATGTTTTCCTGGCATCTATTAACACAATGGAGACCATAAAAAGCAGTGCATGATAACGTCTTTTTAAATCAAGTAACAGTTTAATACACAGTTATATCCAGAGTTATCATGTTTTTGGTTAAGTTACCAGATGAGTTGAATATCTTCTCACAATATTTGCACTTGAAAGGGTTTCTCTCTACAGCGTGCGTTCTTTTTTCTTTCTTTTTTTTCCTTTTTTTTTCCTTTTTTTTTTTTTTTTTTTTTTTTGGGCCGCCCAAGGGGGGGGTTTAAACCCCCTAAACCCCCCCCCGTAGATCCGCGCCTGGTATGCCTTTCAGCATCTTACGCATTCTGCAGTGGCAAGTTTCACACTTTATAGACTGACATATATCGGTCTCTTCTGACGATTGCGGAGCCTTTCTTGGTTGTCAAGAATTATAATTCCGCTGTTTGCAACCCACGCTATGTCTGATACGCATGAATACTCATGACGTCTCCGTACGCGTCTGGCATGTCTGTACAAACAAAAATGGATGTAAGAAAAATGGGAAAACATCAATTCATTTCATTCATAATATGACTTAAGAGGCTCTCTTATCCTCTCGATAATGTTTTTAGACGACAGTGAGATGTTTGAAGAAACGATAGTGGTGGTGTATTTTGACAACTGATCACGGCATACCTAGATAAAGCGGTTTCGTTTTATTTCAGAAAAAAATGTGATGTGGAATGGATTACATTCCGCACGGGCTAATATATTATGAATCTATTCAGGCAACAAGGTATTTGATACTGCACCGTTTCTTACAGTTGTTTAGTGGTGCATGCTTTCTTGGATTACGAGTTCTTTCTAAATTTGACTGATAATATTATTATTATTTTGTATTATTCTTTTTTTATTATGGAGACACATGGCAACGTCACTTTAACAGATATGGCAGATGGTGTATTGAAAAATTCATTTAACTTTTCGTTTGACAAAATGCAAGACATTCGTGAACCTAAGTTCAGCGTATCTCTTCTCCTTGTACTGATTCTTTGTTGCCTCACGGTCTTCACAAATGCACTTATCCCGGCAGCCTTCCACGTTGAGAAGAAACTACGAACTTACATCAATTGCTATATCTTGAACATCGCCATCGCGGACTTTGTTGTAGGACTGATCGTCATGCCCCTCCGCTCGACGAATCATGGGCCTTCGGTCGGATACCAAGCATTTTGTTTATAGGATTTCAGAACTCTATACTGAGCGTATCAGTTTGTGGTGTAGTCGTCATTTGCATCGATCGTTACATTGCCACCTTTTATCCCATCAAATATTTCCAGAGAAAGAGTATCCGCAAGGCTACCACTGTAAATATTGGTACATGGATATTATCATTTGGCGTGTGGATGATGATATCTTCTGTTTGGGACTTTATGGAGCCTAACAACCTAACATTAGCATCCGGTTTATGGAGACCAAACTACACCTTGGATGAGGGTGTTGTCATATCGGTGTCCGTACTCAGATTACCCTTACCATTTAACATTATAGCCGGCTTTTACGTTCGTATTTACTTCCGAGTCAGAAATATCGGCCGGAAACAAGTCTCTGCTGATTTAAGAAATTGCCGTTCAGTAGACATTGTGGACTTCCTGTTTGTCAAAGTCAGCATGTGGATTCAAGAGATATAGTGATTTCAGGTAGAGCCAAAGAAGAAATCGCTTTGTTTGATCAGCTAAAGGAAAGCACTACTCTACCAAGTATTTCCTTAAAAATAATAAGTCATGATGAACAAACTGGAAAATAAAGGGGCAGTGTGAAGTCAGATCGTGATCGTCCAGATGGTCATAGATAGTCCGCCATTACCAAAAGGATGACCCGAAATTACCATTGCAGACAAGGTGGTTCTTCAAAGGAGAGTCAAGAAGCGCTGCGGACCTTGACTTTTACTATTCTTGCCTTTGTATTCACGTGGTTACCCAACATTGTGAACCTTATACATTTGATCAGTTCTGTTGATAACTTCATCAATCTTAATGATGAATACCGTGAACTAACTTGCTGGATATCATACAGTAACAGCTTGATTAATCCAGTGGCACATGCCATGGCCCAACCTCTCATTTGGCAGACCATGCTGAAAATTCTTCGGTGCCGGAAATGAACATGAATCAGTGCAGTAATGTGTACCGTACTTTGGATGTAGCCTCTAAAGTTTGCATTATTATGTTCTACAGTTGTCACATTCATAATTAGAACTACCTACTTGACACTCCTGATAGAAAGAAACTGATGCACATTCAATCCAACTCGGTGACAAATATATTATAAAGCGATATTGCTAATGAGCAACGATGTAACATCAATTTTTCTTACGGGCAAATCGTTTGAGTTACTTTGGATCAAATGAAGCAAAACTCTTTCTATCCAGTATCCACTGTCCTGTTTTTAATTTATTTAAAAATAACCAAATTATTCATTTAGAATAGTAGACCTATGGTACAACGTGGTCAAATGGTAAGACCTCATGAACTCAAAACATGGATTAATTTCACAAAATCATATATCAAATAGCTACTTTATTTAGATAATGATAATAAGAAGCATCAATAAAATTGTCTCACCGATCGCTTTGACGGTCGTCGGCCCTATGCCAAAAGGGCCTTAACTGCTTTTGGCCATTCCGAGATAATCGCGTCTAAAGTTTTGGCCTCTCTAATAATCAAAAGTTTGTGGTCGTTTTTTTGTTTTTGAAGTCAATTTCGATAAATTCGATAACTTTTGATTAAAAGTAGTTTTAAGAAACTTTTTATGTAAATTGTATTATCTTTGGGAATAACCTTGATAAGCCATTGGCCTTTGTTTTTCCCCACCACATTATGATTTAAATTGAAGATGTTTAATTTTAACGTATGTTAATGTATATATATATATGCATATAAATTGTACTTGTGTTTTTTAAAATCAGATGTGGAGTTTAAAATATTCAGAAGTTTTCATGATGTGTGCAAAAAACATGTTAGGTGCTTTTTGGCATATGGCTTGAATGTAGCGTATCTATTCATAGAAGGGCCGTAACCTATGCGGCATTATATAATGCCAAAAGGGCCTTAACCTGCCGTTATCGTACGCGCGCGTAGTTAGCACCCTTCTGCATGGCATAAAGAAATGTTCTTGTTTCGCAACACCTTTGGTTTGCCAGAAAGCCCCTGCTACGGCTACTGGATCACGAAAACTGATAAAACTGATTAATTAAAATGTTAGAAAAAGTATTATTGATATCTGAATATTTTTATTAATATAATGCAGCTTTCGTACATTTAGGACACCTTTTTAGTTGTTTATTTTCATTACATTCCGATACATTGACATCTGCGTATTTCATGAGTCAGTCGCATTTCATGTATCCACATCTAACTTAAATCTCACTCAGAATTCATGATCTAAATTCATGACATATTCAATGATTATTCTAAGTACTTCGTGTCTATTGTAGACTAATCTTGTTTTTTAATGGTGCTTCTATATATTTATTGAATTAAATTGAAATTACGAAATAATCTGTCATTGATAAAAAAAAAAAAAATATTGCCGTGTAGGTTAAGGCCCTTTTGGCGTAAGGAAAAAGATGAGATATTCGTTAAGGGCCTTTTGCAATTCATAATTATCTTCATAAATAAAACGAATTTCAACAAGTGAAGAACATTATTTTAATAATAACCCCCAAAATCAGGTTAAGGCCCTTTTGGCATAAGGTTATCGTTATTATTATTTGTTTATTATTATAATAATAATAATAATAGTGGGTTCTTGTATAGCGCTCTTGTTAGTCAGATTTGACCCTCCTGGCGCTCCCGATTATCACTATTATAAATGCAATGGAAATTGGGTGTATGAGGGTGTTGTGTGTTTGTTTTACTAAATGCATGTATGCATGTTGGGGAATATTGGGGAAGCTATTTTGAGAAGCGGAAAAAAGGATAACTGGAGTTTAGTGGATGTAAAAGAGTATGATACTTTAAACTGATTCATGGAGCAATATATACCAGAGAACATTTATTCAGATTCGGCTTTGTTGTAGATATCTTGTGCTCAGTTTGTAAGCAAAAGATAGAAACATATTTACACATTTGCACCCGCAAACCTACTGTATATCTACATCACCATGCAAGCCGACACTTACAAGCAGCATCTATATTTACACTTGTTCTGGGAGTGTGTACATGTTCAAAGATTATGGCAGAATGTTATAGCAAAGTTTGAGCTAAAGGAATTACGGTCTATCGACTGGATAGATATTCATTTAGGGTTGTCCGGTAACTATCCACGAATAAAGACTTTTAATACAATTATGTGTGCAATGAAATATTGGATATATAGATGCAGGGGAAAGTCCGTAATATTGTCTTTGGGGGAGGGGGAGGGGGTTAAAAAAGAACTGTTGGAATTTAGGGAAGAAGAAAAGAATATTGCAGGGAGGGCAGGTAAATTGGCCTTACATTTACAGAAGTGGGAACAAGTAAAGTTTTCATGAACTTTTAACACTGGGCTATTGTGGCTATTGTAGCCTCGTTTAAATGATTACAAAAAATGTTTTAAATATATTGTTTCTGTTTGTCTGTCGCTCCAATTTGGGGTATTCTGAGGAGGCTAGGACTGTGTGTGGTGGAAGTGTGGTCGGTGGTGTGTGTGTGTCGCACGGTGGGGAGGGGGGGGGGGGTAGTTGTGTGTTTGGTTGGATGGGGTTATTTGTTTTATGTTACAACTGATTTCATTTTTGTTTTCAGCAATTGTACAATCTATGTAATACAAATGTTTTGAATTCATGTCAAGGAAAAACAACTGTATTTTATTTCTAAAATTAATTTGTATTGTTTGGAATCAATAAAAAAAACGTGGGATGGAAAAGACAGAATGCTTTTTCTTGTGTGTGTTTTTCTTCAGAGGTAATACTATGTTTTATTTGAAGAGTGTTATTTTTAATGTAAAAAACATTGTTTGATTAAAATTAATATTTAACAAAAGACTAAGAATGTACATTGTCAATATTATTTTTGGGTATACTGCTTTGGATGAAAAAGATAATGTACAAATTCTCTTTTGACTTGTAACTGATTTGAATTCAGAATGATGTAATTTGTATTAACTTTGTTTTGATTTGTTCTACTTCTGTTAGGAGAAATAAAACATTTCAAAATAAACTTGGGTTTCCTTTTTTTCAGGGACACACTGTATAATTGCTGAAAAGCGCCTACATATTCCGATCCCGTCATCGACAAATCCCGCCTAATCAGAAAATGTCATTTACCACATTATCTAATTGGCTCCAGCGAACTACTCTCTAAGCCATTATAACTTTGATATATTCACAAATCAAATGAATTCGTCCTCTAGCTAGATAATGCTCAATGCTTGGGTGAGGGGGGGGGGACCTGCGAAATATTTACCACTTGTCTGTGATAACAGTTTATTCATTAAAAAAAAAATCATTAATGAATAAAAACTGAACAGCAGCACAGACTGAAAGGGGTCAGTTGCAAACTATAGAAGTTAATCAATTTATACAACGGCATGTTGACAATAATATCATAAACAGAGACAATTGGCATAATAATAAATAACAATGCGCCCAACTTCCACTCTCTCTCTCTCCCTCGTTTTCTCATAGTCATTTGCAATCTACATCTCTAATAGTGTTTTCTGTTCCGCGATTTTTAATGAGATCGCGTTTCGACGTAGCCTATTCTACCCATATATAAAAATAGCTAATCATAATCATAAGGTCGTGTTGTTTTGCAGTTGTCGTTACTGTTTTCAAAGAATGTTAATGGGAACGCATTCCGACGTACTCCTAAATACAAATTGTTATTAAACAAATATATCGTAGAACAAGATTTTAATCTAGTTGAAATAATCATTCAAAGAAAAGCAATCATGCCAGATAAAGGAATGAACAAGAAGATGTGATGACATCTCCCTCGCTCGCTTTCTCAGTGCCATTTTCCATCTTCATTTCTGGAACTTTTTTCCGTTTCGCTATTTGCTTTTTTTCCGAAAGTATTCCTTTGGATCTTGAGATAAATAATTACACCATAACCTCGATATGGAGAGGAAAACCATGTAACGATCGAGCGCCTGATGACATCGAAATAAGAAGAATATTACTGTACAATAGTTATAAAAAGTAAAACATCGTGACAAAAAATGGAAACTAAAGAGAAATCCAAAGCGAGTGGGTTGGAGTTGATCGGAGAGACAAATATCATAATAATTAATAACCATATGCCCAACTTTCTCTCTTTCCTTTTTTTCTTCAGTGTCGTTTTCAATCTTCATCCCTCATAGTGTTTTCTGTTCCGCGATTTTTAATGAGATCGCGTTTCGGCGTAGCCTGTTTTTACTCCTAAATTAAAAAATAGCTAATCATAATTTTAGGTAGAACCAAATTTGACCCGATATTAAATATTCATTAAAAAAAAAAGTGATTTAGTAAAATGTCACCGACGAAAAGATGACATGAGAGAAGATTGATTATCTCTCTGTATCTCTCCATCTTCTCTCTCTCTCTCTCTCTCTCTCTCTATTTCTCGCTTTTTTTTCTCTCTGTATCTCTCTCTCTCTCTCTCTCTCTCTCTTCGTCCCTGTCTCTCTCTCACTCTCTGTCTCGCTCGTTTTCTCAGGGCCGTTTTCCGTTTTCCTTTCTGCTATTTGCTTGTATTAAGTAAGTATGTATATTTCTTTCGATCTTGAGATAAATTATTATACCATAACCTCGATATGGAGAATAAAAACACGGAACGAGTGCCTGATGACATCGAAACAGAAAGAATATCACTGTACAATAATAATACCCCCCAAAATAAATTGAATATGCATCATGACAAGTGATTGAAACTAGAGAGGAATCAAGAGCGAGTGGGGTGGGGTTGATCGGAGAGACAATTCGCGTAATAATAAATAAAAATGCGCCCAACTTCCTCTCTCTCTCTCTCTCCCTCGTTTTCTCAAAGTCATTTGCAATCTACATCTCTAATCATAGGCGCCGGAAGTGGGGGGCAGGGGGGCAGCTGCCCCCCCAATCAAAAAAGTGGGGGGGGGGGGGGGGGCAAAACGTATTTTTCCCCCCCCAAACCCCCCCCCCCCTCAAAAAAAAAAAAAGCAGTAAAGGAGTAAAGATGGTTTGTATTTTTAACCCAAAAGAACATAACAATAATAACAAAACTCAATTAAATGACGTATTAAATCCTATTCAAAGAAAAGGAAAGTTAACAGGAATTGAATTTCCTAAACATTGCGCATGCTACCTATATCAATGGAGGTTTTAATAATAGCGCGCATATCGTGGACATATTGTGAGAGAATGGGAAAGCGTGTCTGTGTTTTGTTATAGGGGTGAAAAGCTCATGAGCCCCTGAACGCTGGCGTACTGATGAGGGGGGGGGGGGTAATTTTTATTCAAAACCAGTGATTTACAAATGTTGCTGAAATGACATGATTTTCCGGTATTTTTTTGTAAGTCATACCTTTTTATGCGTTTGTTGGAAATTAGAAACTCCAAAATTTACAGTCGGGCGAAATATATGCTTATATGCTGTATGTCAGGGTATGCAGAACGCCCGGGCTCGGGGTGCTCGAGCCCTCCCCCCTCCCTCACTTTTTGAAAAAGTTTGTTAAAAATAAAAAGAAAGAAAGAGAGAGAGAAAAAATAAGTGACTTGCCAATGTCACAAAATAATGAGATATCAAAATATGCTCATCTGGCCGTAATTTATGCCTAATACCCCAGAACTTACGGTGGTTCCGCCCCCGGACCCCACCAAGGGCCCTAAAGCGGTCCCTGTATGCTCATCTGACCGTAATTAAATACCTAAAACTCCCGAGCTTTTAGGCGGGGCCCTGGATGCTCATCTGACTGTAATTAAATGCCTTAAAACCTAAGAGCTTACGGGGGCTCCGCCCCCGGGCCCCACCAAGGGCCCGCTAAGGCGGTCCCCTGTATGCTCATCTGACCGTTATTGAATACCTTAAACCCCTGAGCTTCCGGGGGCTCTGCCCCCTGGACCCCACCAAGGGCCCAAAGGCGGGGCCCTGGATGCTCATCTGACCGTAATTAAATACCTAAAACTGGAGCCCCCGGACCCCACCAAGGGCCCTAAGGCGGGCCCCTGTATGCTCATCTGACTCCGATATTAAATACCTAAAACCCCGAGCTTCCGGTGGCTCTGCTCCCTGGAATCTCCGCCAATTGGTGGTGGTGGTGATGCAGATTTTTCTTCCCCCCCTTCCAAACGTTTTTGCTCGTTACGTCACTGCCCCTGGAAGGTGAGCCCCGTGGAATGTTTGCCCTCCCCCCCCCCCCCCAATTCTAAACTGCTTCCGGCGCGCCTGTCTCTAATAGTGTTTTCTGCTCCGCGATTTTTAATGAGATCGCGTTTCGACGTAGCCTATTCTACCCATATATAAAAATAGCCATAATCATAAGGTAGAACCAAATTTGACCCTATATTAAATATTCGGGCACCGCTTGTTTTAAGGGCATCGCTCGGTCGCTGCTGAAGTGGGTCATCAGTCGGTCACTGCCGGAGCGCCGGCCGGAGAAGCTCCCCGCGATATAGCCTAGTTTTGACCCAAAAATCGACCGAGCAGGCTACTAATCGGTCGGTCGCCGCTCTGAGTTGTGACCCTAGCTTAAGGTATAGTGTTGGCGTACGATTCTTATAATAATACTTACTCAATGAACAGTGCAATGTTTGTATTCTTCCAGACCGTCGAATGAAAATGTAATTATCCACTAGGCCGCTTTAAAAAAAAAAAAAATCCTCATGACACATCTCTATCTATATTTATCCACACTTTTCAGAAATCATATACGCATCAGTTGAATTTTGTGTGTATTAAACAAAACAAAATCAAGATTTGACTTTTATCTTGATATCGAGGATTTAGTTATTTCTTACCATCCGCTGTATATTCCTGTCACTCCTTTCTCACTCTTTTTTCCCTCTCTTTTTCTCTGTTTTATCCTTCTCTCTCTCTTTCTCTATTTCTCTTTCTTTATCTCTCTGTCTCCTTATTTCACTATCTCTTTCTCTATCTCTCTCTCTTATCTATCCATCTCAATCTCTCTCAACACTCACGTCTTTTCTTCTCTCTTCATGTCTCTTTATAAAAAAAAAAACTCTTTTCATCGCCTTTTGTTTCTCCTCCCTCTCCTTCTCCCCGTCATCCTTGTTGTATATTTACTTTTCCCTTTATCGTCATATTTTACCTTATTTAGTTCAACATGTCTCATTGATTTTAATGCCTATTTCTTGTTATTTCTATGCGGGTTGCTTTTATTCTATTACTTATACTTCAATAATGCATTTTTATCGTCAATGTCTATCTTGAAATGTCCATCTTGTAAACTTTCGCAATTCTGCCTTGCGGCCGCGAGGAAAGTATTAGAGTAAACCATTTTGAATGAATGAATGAGAAAAAGGCCCATTGTGAAATTGGAAATGGATTCGAAATTGCCAAATTAAGAAAGGGTTCATAATTATGTCCGAATCAAAATGTAAAAAGTTCATGATTTTTACGGTCCATAATTTCGAAAACGAAATAGACCGGGCTATTTGTTATTGATAGTTTTTCTCCCTTCCTTATGAAACGTATTGTAATCTTGATACAGTTCATCTTCTCTTTCTTTAAAAAGTGAAGTTTCTTTTCTAATTGCTTTTTAAAAGACTTTTTGAATTTGGCCGCTTTTTAAAGACTAAGAAATAAGACGTGCGCTGGCCAGAAAATTAGTGATATTTATATCTTTCCTTCTAAATCACGCACTTGTATTCTCGACATAGCTTCTGTATTCTTTTTCTTTTTAATAGAGCTATAGCATTTCGCAATTTTTTTTTAAACGAACAAAATACACTCGAAGAAAAACTGTTAAACCTTCTACCATTTCCTATTATCGACCTTTGTACTCAATATATTTACAGAAAATTCATTTAATAAAAAGCTATTTGACAATAGATGCTTCATCGTCTTGCTTGCCGTTGACATGTTTGTTTTTATTATCTATTCAGTCCCCTAATAACTGATAGAGATGTACGTTAGATTTACATTTTCTAAATTCTTCGAAAACTATCTTTCGAACGCAACTCATCAGAATTTTAAAACATGACGGCGGCATATTATAATATAATATAAATTCTATCTGTCTCGCCTCGACTTGACAAAGATAATATTATCTCCCTCACCTCGACTTGACAAAGATAATATTTTGGCAGGCATATTTAAAAACAGTTCATTTTGGCGGGCATAGTTAAAAACACGACTTCACTTTCAACCAATCAGATATGGCAGGATTAGGAAAGATTCTTAAAGTAAGGTATATAAAAGGATTTAAATAATTGAAGCATAACAAAAATAAACACGAAGATATGATTTGGATATTATAAACAATAGGCGAGCCAGTAATTTAAAATAGCAAATCTTATGTTGTTATCAAAAAAAAAAAATGTAATATAAAAATACAAGGCATCTAATCCATTTACATGCAGGGTGCATCTACATGAAGTGAGCCCACAGATATCCACTGTACGACTGGTCTCTTTATTGATAAAGGCATATCAGAAGAGAATGACCACATATTTTTCTCTAGTGACTAGTTGTTGTTGTTGTTGGGTTAATAAGGCTGTCCAATCTGAAAAGATTGTTTCCGCCAGGCTATACTGTTTTTTCGAATTATTTATCAGTGATGATAAGATGGCGCTGTTTCCTTTGCTCTGACAAATAAGATTCTAGTTTATAAAGGTATCGTTTGGCCGGGTGTGGCGGTGTACCAGGCCGCGGGTAGATGTTTTAATTAGGCCGGCGGCGGCCAGACGACCTCATCTAGACGAGGCTCGGCTTCCATGCGAGAGGCTCCGGTTTGAGGGTATGTCACTGCCCTACCGCCTGCGGCAGTCGGCTGAGCTCATTATTTCAAGCTTTTTCCGAGGCTCGGCTTCCATTCGATAGGCGGCAGCCGGCGAATGCTTTTGGGATGCCGCTTGTCTGCCGCCAGCGGTAGCAGGCTGAGCTAATTAAAAAAAATGCAGCCAGACGCATAAGTGCAGTTAGCTGCCGCCAGCTGGTATATTTATTGTTGACGCCTCGCCTAACCTCAAAGCAAACAGAAAACAAGTTTCATACATATATACCCCCAAAGGCGTACCCAGGATTTCAAGGGGGCTGTTTTAAAATTGGATGACATCGTTTGTTTCTCTTTTTACATGGTCCAATTAAGATACTGCTTAAGTATCATTCTTTGTAGTTTGGTGGGTGGGTGTGATGGTCTGAATATTTATTCAGCGAAGTGAGCGAGCTGTAAGAAATATAACATTTTATAATGAGGGGAAACAAATCCTAATCATACAAAAATGTAAAATCTTTATAAAAGAAAAAAAATCATAATAACTTAAAATGCGAGCGAGCGAGCTTTGGGTGAAATCAGAAAATATGCTTTTAGTTGCTTTAAATTAGGAGTACATTTTATGGTGAGAAGAAAAGGGGGCACATAATCCAAAGGGAAAGGCATACTTATTCAAAAAATGTGCAAAATACGTTTTTTTTTCACTTTTCAGCCATAACAAGTTGGGAGGGGGGAGGATATTTCCGCCATCCCCGGTTCCTAATGACTGCCCCTTTTTATCTCTGGTAAATAACCCTTTTCAGGTACGAACATTAATTCCTTTTCACTTCAGATAATTAAGTGCCCCTCCACCTCTCATCATTAAACGCACCCCCAATTCAGATGTAATTTCCGCAAAATGTCCTGTTGGGTTCATTCTTCTGCTAATGCGGTATGGCCTTCCTTGCCATGTGTCTTGGATTTTATGCCTTCCCTTCCAAGCCTGCTGACGTAGTAACATTCTCTGACCTACTTCCAAGGCAACACCTCGACTTGTCTTTTGGGCATATTGACGTCGGCGCGCCTCCTTCTTTAAGTTTCTGGTAGCTTCTTCCCAGGCATCTACTAACTGAGAGTGATGCTTGGATACCCTCTCATCTAGGTTGGAATTGAACCACCTTCGCTTGGTGGTTTAAAGAGCTGGTCAACAGGCAGTAGCGGTTCTCGACCAAATAAAAAGAAGTAAGGGGTATAACCTGTGCTGGCACGAGGTGTTGCATTGTAGGCAAAGACAAGTTTTGCATTATGCTGATTCCATCTCCGCTTCTTGTCAACTTCCAAGTTTCTGAGAAGATTATGCATGGTCCTATTAAAACGTTCAGCTTGTCCATTACCGGCAGAGTGGTATGGAGTTGTGCCACTTTTCCGGATTCCATACATGTGACTGAGTTTCTTTACGATGTCGGCTTCGAAACACCGCCATTGGTCACTATGGAGGCGTCGTGGGACCCCATAACGCACAAACCATTCCTTCACCAGAAATTCAGCCACTGTCCGTGCTTTTTGATCTCGAGTTGGTATGGATTGAGAAAATTTAGCGAAGACGTCTGTATTACTAGGACATTCTCAAACCCATTGGATGAGCGCTCCAATACAGTGAAGTCGATAGCAACCACCTCTTGTGGCTTTTGGGCGATGATACTCCCCACAGTGGGGCAGACCTTGGGCTTGTTTTTGGCTACCAG
The DNA here is from genome assembly GCA_035222895.1 of Strongylocentrotus droebachiensis. Taxonomy (NCBI): domain Eukaryota; kingdom Metazoa; phylum Echinodermata; class Echinoidea; order Camarodonta; family Strongylocentrotidae; genus Strongylocentrotus; species Strongylocentrotus droebachiensis. The sequence continues at coordinate 431,421 of JAVYIG010000756.1, read as the reverse complement.
ACAACGATGGCAGTTTTGGCAATATCTCTCTACAACTGTTGACATACCTGGCCAGAAGAAGCGGCTCCTGCATAGGGACAGCGTTCGATCTACTCCCTGATGGCCAATATTGTCATGTAACTCTCCTAGGACTCTTCCTTTAAGAGATGTATGTAGCAAAAGTTGCTGAACAAATTGTTCCCGGAACTGAACCTCTAAAAACTACATATTACTAATGCAAACAATGCGGTCCCACTCTCGAACATAGTGCTTTACATTCCTTGAAAGTGAATGTAAAACTTTTCTACCTGGTTTCTGCATTGACTTCTTTAGCTGAAGAAAGTGACTGATGTCTGGACCAGTTTCCTGTAACAGAATCCCGCCAGGGGTTGATGTTGCAAGATCTATGATCTGGTTCTCACTTTATCAACTGTCACGGTAGAATGTATATGTGTCGGTGTAGCTTCTGTCATTAATTATTTAACCTTAACCTTCAACTCGGTTGGTAACTCGCTGCTAAGGGCTATATGAGATAAGACATCCATATCGTCTTGTTCCACTGCATTGTCATTGAATGGAATAGGATTTCGGCTAAGAGCATCGGCATGGCGATTGGTTCGTCCAGAACGATATTTCACCTTGAAGTTGAACTGGGCTAGCTGGGCCATCCACCGCATTTTAGTTGCCCCCAATTTGACAGTATCTAGATAGGCGAGGGGGTTATTGTCAGTTAGCACGGTGAAAGTGTTTCCCAGGAGTTAATCCCGAAACTTCTCAGTGACAGCCCATTTCAATCCCAACATTTCTAACTTCATGGCACTGTAATTGGCATCATTGCGTTCTGCTGGACGGAGGGAGCGGCTGGCAAATGCTACAACTACTGTCCCGTTGTTCTGTTTCTGCGACAGAACAGTACCCAGCCCCTTTAAACTGGCATCAGTCTCAAGGATGACGGGAGATTTAAAGTCCGGGTATCCTAACAGCGGACTAGACGTACGTCAGGCATCGTTTCATTTCTTTGAAGGCCTCGGTACACTCATCTGTCCACTTATCCTGGAAAGGCCGGCTATCATGGGTCTTTGGTTGTTTCTTTTTCTTCTTGGTCATTTGCTTTTTGGTGGGTCCTAGCTAGGAGGGCATACAATGGCCTTGCGATAGACGCAAATCCCTGTATGAAGCGACGATAATAGCTTGCCAGCCCAAGAAATGACCTCAGCTGAGCTTCAGTCTCCGGGATTTTCCATGACTGTACAGCAGCTATCTTGTCAGGATCAGTCCAGCCTCAGAACCAAGCCACCCAGCCAGAACCCATGTGCCAGATCTACAGTGGCAAAGTACTTGGCTCCCTACAAAGCTTCCAACGCTTCATATGCGTGAAAGAACACACAAGCCTCCTCCCCCTCCCACCACACCCACTCAAATATATTTCTAGAGGGCAAGGTGGAGGGTCTACAGAAGGAGGAAATAATGTTAGCTTGCCGGGAAAGGGGGAGGGGTGGGAACAAGTGAGATGGTTCGCTTAAACATGTCTTGGGTGGCATCCCGGGCACGGAAAAACTCATGCCCCAGGCTGGTCTTTTCAGTTGTAATAGCTTCTTAATTAATATACAGATATGTTGGGTAACAACAAAAGTGAAAAAATAAAAACAAATTAAGAAGATATACATGGCAAATCTAGAACTACTGTTCAATGGTTTGTTAACATATTCGAACACTTTGGTTGCTTTATTCGCCTCTCTGCACGATCGCTAGTTTGACGATCGTGCTATTTTGCACAAAACAATAAGCAACATTGGACGGCAGGATTACTTTGTTCAACACAATGGCTTTGCCGCATTACCTATTTCAGGTCATGATTAGCACCATTATCACCATATCAACCATTTTAACACCAGCTAGTATAGATTAATATTGAGCTGGAAACATTATCCCATAACAAATAAAATGTGGTACAAGGGATACTGTTAGTGTAGCATAGAAAGAGGGTTTTTTTAAAGGAAAAGGGAAGAAATTATCTTGACAAGAAAAAAGAAGCCATCATAGCCCGTGACTCTCCCTTTCTTTCTTCCTTTTGACACTCCTCTTTTAGGCCGGTGAAGCCCCTGGATCCCACATTGAAATTAGTCTCCCTAGTTTATTCAGGCTCACGCTTCATCAACCACCCCATTTGTGTCATCCCACGGATGCATAACAATTACAATTCATTTTCAATAGCACGGATGACATGAAAAGATGAAATGAGGAAGTTATGTAGAAAAAGATTTCGAACTTCTGATCACTGTGACTCACATTGCTGTTTTGAGTCGTGAATACATGTAGGATCACATTCGGATTAGTGAGACATCCATCATAGCTGCCCCGAAATACTACGACAGATCTCTATATTTCATCTTTTTGATGATGACAGTTCATAAACTCTATACAGTAGAAGGAGATTTACTGGGTGAGTATAGATTTATATTTGTCGAAATTGGTTGAAGGCGAATTATGACACCCTGATCTAAGCGACAATTTTAACCCAAAACCTTCGAATTTCCAGTATAATGATCAAAACGTTTTACTTGAACACGCAGAGGGGAGTCACGACCAGTGGCGTAGCGTGAGTCTGCCCATTAAGTGTTGGGGGGGGGGAGAGACTAGATATTTCATTTTGAGGCACTTTTTTTCCCCAAAATGAAATGCCCCCTTTCCCCTCTTCAAATTCCCCTTTAACTTGCTTTCTCTTTCCTTTTTATCCCTTTTCCACCACTCGATGGGGAGAGGGGAGGAGGGGAAAGGAGGCGTGTGTTGAGGGTTTAAAGTGTAACATGGTCTTAAAGTGTAACACGGTGCCCAAGCTCCTGAAAAATTAGTCGCTGCGCACAGCACCTTGGGCATTTTTAGAAGGAAAAGGGGAACCGATAAATTTTAATAGGAGCATTTATCGAAGGTGAAAAGGGGCATTTATGTAAAGGGGAGGGGCTTTTATAAAAAAGGAAAAGGGGTACCCATCAGGAAGAAAAGAGTACTTTCAAGAAAGGAAAATGAGGCATGTGTCAAAGGGGCATTTATGAGAAAGGGAAGGGGCTCTTATAAAAAGGAAAAGGGGCACATATCAAACGTTCAAAGGGCACTTATTATAAAGTATAATGGGGCGTTTGACAAAGTAAAGATTAAAAAGGGCTATCATCAGATATCACAAGGGGCACGTATGAAAACGGATCAGTGGCACTTATTATAAAGGAAGAGGGGCATTTGTTGAAGAAAAATGAGCACTTGTCAGAATTGAATAGGGGTTAATAATCGACGGTGGTAAGAGGGCACTTAGAAAGCATGTGAAAGAATGTGTTTTCTCTCTCGAGTTTGTCTTATCATTATGCGTGGGATCTGTGGGTGATGGGGTTCCTGCAGCAACCCTATACATGGATTTTTTTCAGTGGGCGCATATAACCCATGGCAATTTGTGTAAACCTTCAAATACGGCGAGTAAAAACAGACATTTTGGGAATTTTGGGCCGGTGCCCGGTCGGCTCCCGTCCAGTTCTTACGGGCACCGGGACGTTTTTACCAGCCGTACGGGCTCCGTGGTGCAGAGTTGGCTGCTCCTGATTCTCCCGGCGTTTCCATTTGACCGTTATAGGCCGGAGCCCGTGAAGAACCCGTGGTGCACCCTACGGGTCCCGTGCGGGCTCTGGACAGTGCTCGGGCGGACCCCTCAACATTTTTCCTGTTAGTTCTCAATGTATAACACAGGAGACACGGATGTCAGAGGACAAATAATTCAGTGTTCCGCACGGCACACAGCCGGCCGCCTTGACGACCCCGGCCGGGCCCCTGGAGCCACGGAGTGCACCTTTTCATCGGACGGAGCCCGTAAGCTTACAGACCGGTACCCTTCCTGGCAGCGACATTTTTTTTTCCTACGAACTTTGAGCTCGCGAGGGGAACCTGCGCATGCGCACTCGCGAAGGAAACCAGCGCATGCGCACGTGGAATCCGGTAGGGTGGCTCATAGGGTGATAGTAATTATACAAATCATTCTTTTGTCAACTCATCGCTAGCTTAATCGGTAAAGACAGCGTGATACTAATAGAACGTTGGAGTTGACGTGAGGGTTCAAATCTCAGTTTATTTAGTTTTTTGCCTTTATAAACGAGGCTTGCAGATACGAATCCCGTAACTAGAGAGCAAGACGTTTTGTGTGTGAATGGATATACGTCCTTAACTAAGCCGGACACTAATCTTTAAACGCTCAGTAGGGCCATTGCGCATTTATGAGCAGTGAGTCGCTGCTCGTAAATGAGCAAATGCGTTTAAAGAGCAATGAATCTCGAACGACCGCACCGAAAATGTCTGTGTTTGAATGATGTTGTTTGATTAGTTTAAAACTCTTTAAACTAATCAGCTTTAATGAATTTTACTCCTGTGTGAAAGAGGGGCTAGGCATAACTGTAGCGCAGTCTAAAAATGCTTCGCGATAATTATAATCTTCGGCCTTCTCCACTTGAATCTCTCTCTCTCTCTCTCTCTCTCTCTTCATGGGTTAAAAGATAGCTCATTAATGAACCTACTCATGTATGGCATAATCTTTGCTATGGTCTGTATTAAGCTTTAAATACGTGATTGGTATATTTGCCATAAAGCCCGACGCGTATCGGATAGCCTAATGTCAAGGTAGACCTTTACTAATCTACATGATCAATTGCCCAACGAAGAAACTGACAGAACAAAAACTTCTGGAGCAAAAGCCATTCTGGTTGACCAGACGCGTGATAATATTTAGCTATTTAGTTGTGGACTCACAGTTAGTTTGCTCCGACATACGAGTAAACAGAATTTGTTTTCCCCAATTACTTTATTCTGAAGTTGGGTGAATGATGTCTTGTAAATCAACTCATTTATTTTGTTCGATGTTCCATTTTGGCTCCAATCGAAAGCTTTATACCTATATCGAATATTACCTACCCTTACCATAATTATAGTTCCATCGTTCTATTTAATGGATGTTCGACTGGCTAATGGCACCATGCCTAATGAAGGTACAGTCTGGTACACAGAGGACTGCCAAAACTGGTATAGAACGTGTGGATCTGGTCTAGGAATAAAGGATGTCATCGTTATCTGCAGACATCTCGGGTTTGCCGGAGCTAATCGGGCTCTAATAAACTCACCATTTGGAGGACCCTTTGATAACCAACTACAAAATACCATCGAGTGCGGTAAATTAATATTTTTTCTTCTCAAATTTTTAATATAAACCTATGCTGAGTACAGTAAAAGAAAAATTGAGTATGATTAGCATTACATTTGCAATGAATTCTTATTACGACAATTGATGTTCTTAAATATTCATGACAATGATATCGAATTAAAATGTTGATGCTCACTTAGGGACATTTCATTCGATTGAATGCTTAAAATATACCTTCACATCACCATGGTTACCGGAAAAACTTACAGACTAATAAGTTGCTTATTTCCAATTGAGTCATAACATAGGGATATATAAAAGGTGTATAACATGATTTTTATAGAACGCTTTATGGAGCATCAAGTCAGTTGATTTGCTAAGTGAACAATACCTGACCTACTTCGCGAAATTAAGACTCGAGAAGCACCAAGGCATGATCAGTAAAGTCCGTTAATTGGTCTTAACGAATATATCGTTGTAAAAGATAACATACCTCGAAAATAAAAAAGTGAGCACTAATTTTTCATTTTTTGGAGCCCAATTTCTGAGAAAATATTTACCGGCGTATCAGCCGGCGAATAATTGGGGATGGGGCTTGGGGGGGGGGGGGGGGGGGAGGGGGGGGGGGGGATAGTGAGCATTTTAAACAAATTTTACCCAACACACAACACCCCCCACTGCCCCTTGAGCTAAAAATTGTTTTAATTCTTTTGGTCAGGGGTGGGGGCCTTGTCCCCTTGCCCCCATCCATTGATCCGGCACTGGGATCGAGTACATGGCAACCGAGCTTCCATAAATCCCCATTCAATATTGATCTCTACAAATATATTGTCCTGTCCTGATGACTAAGCTAGTTAACTGGTTTTTCTGATTACATTATAAAAAAAAAATTATGTTAATTTTGAGATTTTATCTGAGGGGTCTGCAATACACCTAAATAAAATTAATCAAACAGCCTGTAGGCTGTTTGATTAATTTTATTTAGGTGTACTTAAAGTACTGTTTAGTTTTTAAAAATATTTTTTGTATCCCTATCAGGCGAAGAAGTAGGAGACATAACAACTTGCACTTTGACGCCGGGGTGCCCATCAGGTGGTTCAACAGGAGGAGCTGTGTGCTACGGTATTTTATTGAATCAAATAACATATTCTTTAATATCTCAGGCGAGCATTAGTTGATGCTGAATACAGCACACACACCACAAACATACGAGTACACTGTGTGTGTGTGGGGGGGGGGGTGGGGGGGGGGGGAGGGGGTTATCATTATCATTTTTATTAATTATTATTATCTTTATAATAATTATTATCATTTTGAATAGGCCTATTGTTTAAAATAATTATTATAATAATATTATTATTATTACTTTTATTACTACTTTAATACTAATATTGTTAATAATATTATTATAACTATTATTTTGTTGTTTACAAATTATTATTATCATAATTTTTATCAAATTATTATTATTATCATTATCATTTTCATTATCAGAATCATTAAATATTAATACTCTTATACGGACTCATAAATTAAAATGTGATTATAAATAGTTTTGGATAGACGGGGCAGAATGGAACATATTTAAAACTCATTATTGCAAACAACGTTCAAAAGGCTATACTTGTCGTTTTTGCTATCGAAAACTGCTCTACGTCATTCGTTTTTTTGCTTCAGGTAGTAACTACCTGGGCTGCTATACAGATATGCCGGATAGCCGTGTGCTAAATGGCCCCCAAAACAACAGCTTTGAAGGACTTACTATTAATAAATGTTTAGAGTTTTGTCGATCTTTTCCCGACATGGTGTTTGCTGGTTTGGCGCTTGGAAAGGAGTGTTATTGCGGCGGTTTATCATCAAACTACAGCAAACATGGACCAGTCTCATCAGATAGTCGATGTCACTATCCATGTGATGGATCTCAGTACCAGAGTTGTGGAGGAAGTGGCTTTATCGCGATATTCAATCGTAAGTACACATGATTTCACAATCTATTCCAAAATAAGAAGCTGGAAATGTGCACACAAAAAAATCCCATTCATTTTAAGCCTCTTCAACTTAATACTGATCATTTTGAAGGTTAACATATTAAACAAAGCCACATATTTCAATAATTGAATAATTGCTAGTCTTTTAGGGACACTGTCTCTTTTTTTCACCATTTCGTTCATCCGCAAGAGCTTCCAACCAAAATTCAGTCACATGTGACTGAATTTTGTTTTAAGTGTTCATAAATTAACAGCTACTCATCACTGATATTTCCGTCATAATCTACAGTAGACATAGAAGGTAAAACAATTATATAATTGTTTTATTTCTGGACAATCGACGAATCGATCATTCGTTCACGATAATATAAATATAGTAAGCCCTGATTTCAGAGGCGATGCTCCGGGGAAAGGGACAAGGGGTCACAGTGCCTCCTACACTTTTTCAAATACCCCTCACAGTGCCCCTTTTTACATGGGAAAGTGCCCTTTTTTAACTGTTTAAGAAGGACCCTTTTTCATAGGAAAAGTGCCCCTTCCCTTTTCACCTCTGATTAATGCCCATTTTATTTGGACACGCGCCCCTTTTCTTCTACAGTTTTCCATTTTCCTTGGCAGTAAGTGTCAATTTCCATTCTCATAAGTGCCCTTTTAAATCTATAGTAAGTGCCTCTTTTCACTTTTGATAAATGCCCCCTTCACCTCTGGTAATTGTCCATTCAAATCTGAGAGGTGCCCCTTTTACTTTTAAAAGTACTCCTTATTTCTTTGTAAGAACTGCCTCTTTCCCTTTTATTAACTACCCCTTTTCAACTCGGATGAGCGCAACTTTTATCTTCACATGTGCCCTTTTCCCTTTGTAATAGGTGCCCCTTTTCCATATGATATGTGCCCCCATTATAAAACAAGATTCCCTTCCCCTTTCCACAAATGCCCTTTACACCTATAAAAAGTGCACCTTTTAATTTCTGGTAAATGACCTTTTTGATGTACGAGGAGTTATTCCTTTTAACTTCAGATAAGTGCCCCCTTCATCTCTAATAATTGCTGCTATTCAAATCTGAGGGATGCTCGTTTTACTTTGACAAGTTCCCCTTCCCCTTCTCATAATTAGCCATTTTCATCTCTGATAAGTACGCCTTTTATTTTGACGTGCTAGGCCCTCTTTTTCTTTTTAATTCCCCCTTCTAATAAATGCCAACTTTCACCTCCGATAAATGACCTTATTAAAATCTGAAACGATGTCCCTTTTCTCTCAAAAGATGCACAATTTCCTTAATTATAAGTGCCTCTTTTTCATTCTCATAAGTGCCCCTTTTAATATATGTGAAGTCCCCCTTTTCAGATGCGATAAGTGTCCATTTTCACCTCGGATAATTTCCCTTTAACTATGATACGGTCCCCTTTTCTTTTGTAACAAGGGACTTATCCACTATTCACCTCTTATAAATGCCCCCTATCAGGATATGATCGGTGCTCCTTTAACTTCGACACATGCCCATTCTCCTTTCTCTTAAGTGCATTTTTAATCCTTTTCGATAAGTGTCCCCGTTTCCTCTCATCATTAAACGTGCCCAAAATTTTAAGCGACTAAGAGCAATTTCCCCCAAAGCTCGCTCGCTTGCATTTATAGATGATATAATTATGTTAATTATCAAAGGTCTTACTCCTTACCGTCTTCCGTTATGAGTGTGTGCTTATATCTCCTGCAGGATTTTTTTTCTTCACTTTATAAGAAGTAATTTTTGGCACTGCGATCTTACAAATCTTAAATCTTAAATGAATATTTCAGACCATCACACCCAACTGCTATGTAGGATGCTTAAGCAATATCTTGTATGATGTATATTTTGAAGAGAAACAAATATTGAAATCATCCCTGATAATGTAATCACAATGAAGGGGTATAAACCAATGTCTACAAAAATGTAAATTTTCTCTTTGAGTTTTTCCTCTGTTAGTGCCCTTTTTTTCTTCAGAAAGTGCCCTTTCTTGTTGGTGCCCCCTTCCCACTTTGGATGTCGCTCCGTCACCCCTGTCTGATTTCCATCTTTTATTGTCCTTCTGTAGTTACGGCAGATCGACACCTTCCCCAAAACTCGTTGATTTCACCTTGTAGTATGACGACCCCACCAATATCTACCATATCTTCGACGGTAACTGAAAGCACAGTTCAAACAGCAACTTCAAGAGAAACTTCCAGTATGTCTAGTGAGTGTCGATATTTTTGAAATATAGTTCTCATGAAAAATGATGCATACAATTGTAGCAAGTTTAGAAGCCTCTGTGTTTCATGGGCCTCAAATTTATCTTTAAGTAATTCAGCTTTGACATTAGCCCAGTGTTGGGAGCAACAGCTTCTTTTGTTCAGTGTGATATTTTTGAAACTGCCCTACAAAGTAATTTTGAATACGCATCATCGCAAACAGGCATATAATTACGCATATAGGCCTAAATTAAACGTAAAATCAGTGCACGCACTGTTGACCATGTTTACTACTATAATTACGGCAAAGACGTTCAAAAATTCAATAGCCCTGTCCATCACATTTTCAGACTGTGTAACATTAAAACGACGCATAACGTGATCCAAACATGAATTATGACAATTTTGTGATAAACGAGAATTTCGTGGGGCAAAAAATAAAATAAAAATTGTTGCTCACTAACCCCCCCCCCCCCCCACCCCACCCACTAAGCGAAATATCGGTCGGCGCGATTTCCACATTTTAAAACACCCTCCTTGAAGACAAAAATCCTGCCTACACCAGCACCCACATCTGCATTCGTCCTGTCACAGCCCGTTGCCTGAATGCAATTCACGATGAACCTCATGGGCAGGCTCTGTTGTTGAGAACCATTAACTTGGAAGACGAGCTGATATAACTTTACCATTTCGGCACTCAGTACAGTTACTGTAGAGTATTGAAAATTGCCCTTCGGTTGATTTTTCGCAAGACTAACTATCGTGTTGTTTACGGGTTCATGTACACTTTAAGTAAATACTATTTCTGATACGAGATGATAAACCGCGCCCTTTTCTCTCTCTCTTTTTCAAACGTGTAATTGAATGGCCACTGTATGCAAGACAGGTCAGTGTGTATTCACTGTGTTCTGTGTTTTAAAGCCCCATTGTCCTCCTTGTAGCTATACTTGCTCCCTCTATATAGAAGACAATGCCTAATCGGTGACCATTGGTCCACCATGGTCCTCTTTTTCTTATGTTAATTGAGAGCTGAATTGATGAGTAGCCACCTGTCATTGAACACGCTGTGTGGTCTAATCCCTCCCGGCCAAACTAGTGCAATCGGCCTTTAAGATACAGAAATGTAAAGTGAGCTACATTTACGTCGTAATAAATATTAATACAACAAGAAAACTCGGTGGTTTACCACGATATATCCGAACGATGCTCAATTGCTTATAAATTGCTTGTTGCCTGAATTCACCTCTGACAAAAGAGTTACCGTATCTACAGACACCATCACCTCTGACGGGGGACCGACTACATCTACAGAGCCAGGCACTTCTCAAGTAGAACTGACTGTTACCACCAATGGAACCACATCTGACGACGGACTGACCTCTTCCATCGATACGAGTTTCTCTGGAACGGTAAACGGACCTGGTCTAACGAGCGCCTCATCGTCTCCTCCTGTCGGAAGTACCACGAGTAAGCAAGTTGTCAAAGTTTTAATTAACGTTATTTATACCAGTGTCTTACCCATATTTCCAGAGAATTTTCAGAGAATTATTAATTTTTGCAATGCAGTGAATAATATTAAAAATAACACAATCATTTTTCATTTAACACTATGTAGCGAACATAAAAAAGAGAAATCATATTTATTTACATGTTCGCATGTAAACGTATTTAATTAGGTTTTAATTGATAACTCGTGTAAAAAGTAAAACATAAAGGACCGGTCACACAGAGGGGACGCATGGGGAACGCACGGCCAGCGCATAGGAAATTTGCAATTTTGGCCAGTGCGTTGTCGTGCGCCCAACTTTTGTCGAAGCTACAGCGAGCTGACACAAAATGCATTGCGTGTTTCTAGCGCGCTGAGCGCATACTGGGCGCATGCAGTGCGCATACAGACCGTACACAGAGCGCACATACTAACAACTTCCACGAATGCACAGCGTGTTGCTAGCGCGTTGGACGAATGGTCCACGCATGCACCGCGTTCTCAACAGAGGTGGTCACACATAGACAACGCACGGCCCGCGCATTGGAAATCGGAAAAGACCGTGTGCCTAACTTTTGTGCGTATACAGGGCGTGTGCTCCGCGTATGTCTGGCGCTGGTCTAGCGCGCTCCGCGCATGTCTGGCGTGCCTTTGGCGTGTATACATGCGTCGAGCTCCGCGCACACTTTTGAGCATGCTCAAAATATCCCGACGCACACAGCGAATGACGACGAATGCATAGCGTGGGTCCAGCGCGCTCGACGAACGAGTAACGAATGATGACGCACGCCCAGCGAACGACAACGCACTGGCCCAAATTGCACATTTACAATCCGCTGGCCGTGCGTCCCCCATGCGTCCCCTCTGTGTGACCGGGCCTTTAGGAAAGGTAAAAATAAAGATGATCCATTCATGAAGATTATGGTAATGATAATGGAAATAATGATAGTTATAACATTAATGATGACGATAGGCATTTGTATGGTGCCGTATATTTAGAAATAGAAGTGGAAGAAGAAGAGTTGAAATGTGTACCATATTCTCTACCTCCCTCTCTGAAGGCAGCGGAAGTATATATGTATTTTACTGCTCTTTTTGATGACTCGTTTTACACACAGCTTCATATGCAGCTATAGGCGGTGGAGTTGCAGCAGCAGTGGTAGTATGCATCGTTATTGTCCTCATTCTCGTTTATAGATGCAAGTGAGTATGGTTACCTTATAAGGTTGTGAATTAATAATGATGAATAATGTCAAGTATAGACTGCATAAGCAGATGAGAATCCAATTTCAATAAATCATCAGGAATTATAGTATTTAAGATATCTCAAACAAATTAAAGCTTGAAATATGCAGTTATTAGATTTTATGCAAGAGGATCATTCACTCTTTCAAAATAGGTCACTTCATAGTCCAACATGTCAAAGCGAGGTGCAACATTGTTTTATTTTTTTAGGTGGTCTGTCAACGACAGATCACCTATTGATTTCGTTAGAATTTTCTTTCTTTATTTCTTTATTCTTTATTCTTTATTTTTATTTCTTCCGTACACTTTTTTGTGCACACGTTTACTCGAAATCGACATGGTCAATTTCCTTTGAATTTCTGTCAGTCATCAAGCCCTATGATTTCAAGTCTAATTAACTTTTTCAAGTTCATGGGGTCATCGTGACGTCATCCAGGCGCCAATTGTAAAAATCAGGTCATTATCATATCTCGATAACGAGTCATCAAAAATCAACCATATTTGGTATACATCAACTTCAGGTCAAAGGTCAACGAAAAATGTCAAAAAATTTTGCGCGCGCACCTCGACGCGCACGTACGCGCGCATTAAAATTTTAAAATGGTCAAATTCGTTCCAAATTAATTTTGCATACGTTTCAGGCCATTTTAAGCATTTTCAAAAAAACGCGCGCACGGACATGCGCGCGCGTTTTCGCGCGTAATTGCATCTTCCAACATAGAATCGCCAATTTTTTTCTGTCATCATATTTGGCACATTTTTTCAAGCATTTTGATACCTTGTTCAACTTTTTCTGCCCATTAATAACGGAATGAGCGTCCGTTTAAGATAATTACCGTGCGCGCGAGCTTTTGTAATACATAGCATACATGGGCAAAAACATGCCTGTACAAAATCCATTGTAGCGCTTTAGGATGCAAGGTGACCCCAAGTTTTTTTTTCATATTTTGATAGAGTATGAATCGGAGATATGATTTCATGTTTCATTTGACCCTCAATTAAATCATGACGTCATCATAATGGCCTCCGAACTCAAAATTTCAATTTTCATATTATGACGTCAGCAGATTTTTGGAAAATTGATTGTATCTCTGCAAATGTTGATCAATTTTCTTTCAAATTTTGATATGTTCTACCTTAGAATATTCTATACAAATGCAGTAACCACGATATTTCATTTTGACAATGGTAGCATGGCGTATTTTTGCGATTAAAGGAGGCATGTCAATTTTTCACATTGTGCGTTATTCCCTATGGGACATGACTTTTTCTCAAAACTGGATTCTACATTCTCGTCTTTCGCGAGCAATATCTCCGTTGTTTTATTTTTGTTAAGGCTGAGCTTTGAGTATGTTGTAGCTGAGACAATAAGCTATCACAAGTGTGCCCTTTATTTTTCGATCAGATGCCGGGATCATGCTCATATTTCACTTACAAAGTGGGATTAGAGAATTCCATTTTCCGTTTACGTGTAATCTCTATGTGAAATGTTTTGGTATATCGGTAAGGCGAGGCGTCAAAAATATCGATACCAGCAGGCTGCCGCCTCACGTATTGGCGCATCGAGGCTGCAATTACGGCCGAAGCCTGGCTGGGGCAATTATTTTTCACTTATTAACCCAGCCGGCTTGCGCCAGGCTGGGATCTGAGGCTCGGTTTCCATTCGAAAGGCGGCAGCCGGCGCATGCTTTTGAATGCCATTTACTACCACCAGCGGTAGCCGGCTGAGCTAATTAAAAAAATGCAGCCAGGACGCACAAGTGCAGTTAGCTGCCGCTGGGTGGTATATTTATTTTTGACGCCTCGCCTAACGCACTTGACTTCCGACCTCGAGGTCCCTGGTTCGAGTCCGGGCGTCTCCAACAATTTGTTTTCTTCACTTTTTTTTCTTTTTGACCTTTCACTGTACCATCTCCTTTGAATATTAAAACACGTAGAATCGCAAATAATGTAATAAACAACCATATTTACTTTATTATTACCCTATTATCACTTGATCCATTACTTTTTGCGTGTAATCCTTATGGGAGATGACTTTTTCTCAAATCTGGATTCTACATTCTTGTCTTTTGCGAGCAATATCGCCGTTATTTCGGCTTGATTTTTGTTGATTTTTGAGTATGCTGTAGCTGAGACTATATACTATCTCAAAGTTTTCTCATTTTGTTCAGTCTGATGTCATCATGGTCTGTTGATGATGATCATCAACATCATCATGATCGTGATGATCATCATCATCGTCATCACCATTACTATCAAGATCATCATCATCATGATCATCATCATGATCATCATTGTTTACATGTCTATATAACTTGAAGGCAGACCACCTTATTCGTCCTCGTGACGAATTAAAATCTAGTTATTTTTTATTTTTGTTAGGGGAGGGGGTGGGGGGGGGGGGGTAGAAAAGGAATTACAGCGAGATAAACCCTCTGACAAAGACCCGACTGTCGATCGTTAATCGTAAAGAGGACTGGGGAAATAATTCGTGAAAATTAGCCTACCCAGCCATGGTGTCTGAAAGAGATTGTTTCTTCTCCTTACTTATTTCCTCCTTCCGTAGGTGTAAGCCAAAGCAGAATAACAAACATGGAGTTGGTCTCGAGGATATGGCCTCTGGAAAAGCCCCGACTACTGAGTATGAAACTACGATTATGGCTTTTCCCGACGTGTCTGGCAGTGATACTTTGCGCATGGAAATGAAGGTAAAATATCAGGGATGGAGCCGCTTAAATCAAGCTTAGACTCGGATCTATAGGACTCATACTTCATCCTTAATTAGGAACTCTTCGGGTTAACTCTTTATCAATGCATCCTATTTAAAGTCCGTCTGGATGTCTTTTCCAAATCATTTGGCACTGAATATTTCAATAACACCTCAAAGGTTGTTTTTTTAATATACCGGCTTGTACAGTTTTAATCTTTGATCAGATGTTACAGACAGATGTTACTGACACTAGCCATACATGTCGCTCCTGCCAGATTATGAAACGTGTCTAGCATCCTTTAATGTAATGCGCCTTTAAAAACACTAAAACTATTGTCTAATAGACATCAAATAGTTGTGTACTTGGCACTTGAATCTCTGGACTACACCACTCTTGATCTTTCCAACAACTGCATTGGGAGGGTTGTTTAACAGTCGTATTGCAGAGTGAAGGTAACTTCGGTCAAGAGTAGATATTCTAGCTTTAGGCATTGCCAGGGCTTTGCGGGGCAAAGATGTACTCGTTCGGGTAGTGCTATGTATAGTGAACATCATCACATTATGTCCCCGAAGGTCCCCGAAAACGCCCCCTGCAAATATATAAGCTAATGTGATCCAAATATTTTAAGATTATATATAATTTTAGTTTCTTTGATAAAAGTATATAATTTACTTTTTGTTTTAGTTGCTTCAATGTAGCTCCACTAAATATTGGATATTAATATTATTATATCATTAAGGACGACCAGCAAGGCGAAATCAAGAAAGAACCCTTCACACCTCAAATGGTAGAGTATGAAAACACGAAAGGCAGAGACAACCCTGAATTCATAGAACCGGTGCATATCTACGAAAGCATGGCAGCCGACGCCAGAGGTAAAACCGCCGTAACTTTGAAGGAGGCATAATATTTGAACGGCCAGGAAGATGGTGGGGATACAACCGAAATGGTGGAAAATGACTTGTTTGGATGACCAGTCAATTCATCCGCAGTGTTTTTTCTCTCCATGTTTTATATCATTCTATTATTTGAATAGTTAATGCTTAATTCTGAAACTTGCATTAAGATCATTTGATATAGACGCCGTATGCCTATTGGGTGGTTGGTTGGTTTATACTAACTGCTATGAAAGCACGTAAGCTACCAGGGGATGGATGATTTTCAGTTCTCTCTGTATTAGTATTGAGGATTAATACCTTACCAAAGGGTACACGTGCATCGACGTGATTTCGAATCCGGGACCACTGCTTTACCTGAGGCATCGTGCGTCTTTTGGAAGTTTACACTCCACGAATTATGAATGGATGTAGCATGTTGATTTAAAACAAAAACGGAGGAAAATTCATTATCCCTAGAAGCACCAGGTCAACCACCACCGCGTACAAGGAAGCCTGCAGACACTTGCAGGGGTACACACGGAAAATGAAAACCACCTGGTGGGAGAAAAAGGCAAAGGACCTGCAGCGCTCCGCAGACAATAATGACATGAAGTCCTTCTACACTGGACTGAAAGAAGTCTGGGGCCCCCAGACTAGGAGTACAGTTCATCTCAAGTCCCTGGACGGTAACACAACCTTTTCAGACAACAAAAGGGTGCTTGAACGATGGTCGCACCATTTTGAGACACTACTCAACCAGCCAGGAGATATCGAGCCTGCAGCGCGTGATAGGATCAACCAGCGACCTGTAGTTACTGCACTCGATGATATTCCAACACGAAAAGAGCTAAACCTGGCAATTGCCTCCTTGGGTGATGGCAAGGCACCCGGAGTGGATGGGATACCAAGCGAGATATGGAAGCACGGAGGAGCCACACTAACCAACAGTTTACTAATGCTGATACAACAAGCATGGGCAGAAGGCTCCGTACCTCAGGAATGGAAGGATGCTAATATTGTCGCCATCTTCAAAAAAGGAGATAGAACTCAATGTGGAAACTACAGAGGAATATCGCTATTGTCAATAGCAGGGAAAGTTTTTGCCAGGATCCTTCTGAACAGATTGAATACCCACATAGCACCAGATATATTGCCGGAGACGCAATGCGGATTTAGGAACAACCGCAGCACAGTAGATATGATTTTCTGCCTCAGACAACTACAGGAGAAGTGCATTGAGCACAACCGATCCCTCTATGTGGTTTTTGTCGATTTCACGAAAGCCTTTGACACTGTTGGTAGGACAGGTCTTTGGGAACTACTACGAAAGTATGGATGTCCCGAGAAGTTCACCGGAATGGTAGAGTCCTTACATACGGGTATGATGGCTAAAGTCAAGGAAGCAGACGAAACATCCCATAGCTTCCCTGTAAGTAACGGTGTAAAACAAGGATGTGTGTTGGCCCCTACGCTGTTCTCCATCTTTCTCTCGGCGATGCTGGAGGAGGCCTTTGCGGACTTTGAGGAAGGCGTTTACATACAATCACGTCAAGACGCCGACCTATTCAATGTCGCACACTTCAAAGCTAAGACGAAGTCTACACAGATTCTCGTGAGGGAACTCCTCTTTGCAGATGACAGTGCTCTTGTTTCTCATACACCAGAGCAGATGCAACATGTTATAGATGTATTTTCATCAGCATCAAAGAAGTTCGGTCTACAAATAAACATCAAAAATACTGAAGTACTATTCCAACCAGGTACAGACCACCGAGAGGAGGAGGAGATCCTAGTGGATGGGACAGCCCTAAACCAGGTAGATGACTTCACTTACCTCGGCAGCACTATATCCAAAGACGGACGCATCGACTCTGAGCTGGTGAAAAGAATGTCAAAGGCCAGCAGTGCCTTTGGAAGACTGCGAACCAGGCTATGGAACAACCATCATGTCTCAACAAGAGTGAAGTGCAAAATCTACAGGGCTATCGTCCTATCCACTCTCTTATACGGTGCGGAAAGCTGGACTCTCTACACAAGTCAAGTAAAGAAACTTCACGCGTTCATGATGAGACACCTTCGAGCAATCATGAGAATCAGTTGGAAGGACAAGGTGACCAACAAAGAGGTACTAGAGCGAGCAAACCTTCCTTCTATGGAGGACCTGCTCATCAGGAAGAACCTACGATGGACAGGCCATGTCATCAGGATGCCATCTGAGAGGTTACCAAAGCAAGTACTATTCTCGCAACTACCCGCTGGCGAAAGAGGGATTGGTCGTCCACGGCTTCGCTACAAGGACACGATCAAGAGGAACCTTAAGCGGAGGCAAATTGAAACCAAGACTTGGACAACTGCTGCAGGCCAGCGAGCTGTATGGAGAACAGCTGTAAAGTGAAAATGAAGGCGGTCATTGTCGCTTCGCGACAGACAGCTACTACTACTATTATTTGAATAGTTAATGCTTAATTCTGAAACTTGCATTAAGATCATTTGATATAGACGCCGTATGCCTATTGGGTGGTTGATTGGTTTATACTAACTGCTATGAAAGCACGTAAGCTACCAGGGGATGGATGATTTTCAGTTCTCTCTGTATTAGTATTGAGGATTAATATCTTACCAAAGGGTACACGTGCATCGACGTGATTTCGAATCCGGGACCACTGCTTTACCTGAGGCATCGTGCGTCTTTTGGAAGTTTACACTCCACGAATTATGAATGGATGTAGCATGTTGATTTAAAACAAAAACGGAGGAAAATTCATTATCCCTTCCTGCAACGACAATAAATGGCATACATATTTGGGAAAACCGCTATTCATGAAAATATGATTTCCTGTTTCCATAATGAAATAAAGGCGTATTTTTTATTTTCCGTCCTTGAAATGTATACTTCTTTGATAATGAATATAGTGTACAACTGTACATTAAACGAAGCATATATTGTTTTGATATTTTTTACATTTTGTTCATTTGATTTGATTTGATTTGCTTTGATTTTTTTTTTTTTTTTTTTTTTTTTTTACTGTAGTAGAGCATTAGAGCTTACATGCATGTTAAGGATGTTTTTCTATACGAATCAAATAATGCAGGCGTTCCTAACAAAACATTTTGTAATAGGCCTTTGTAAATACCATTTTCTCGCTTTTTCTAATGAAGTTGCTAAAGAAATACACACATACAAACTGCATATTGAACACTTGAAAGTATGGAGGTAAGTCAAAGAATCAAGATTAAATCAGGGGCCAACTATCATAAGCAAGAATGCTTGAGTCGATATTGCAGCCGTTGTTAAATGTCAAATATCATGTGCTGTCAAATGCCTGCATTATCTGTATGACATTCCTGAAAACCTGTTACCAAAACGAAGCCACCGAAGAGTGCACACATTCGTTTTCAACCATGAACTTACATGATCCACACTTTGATATTTTTATGTTTTTCCCGGACTCTGGAACAACCTTCTAGAGGAAGATGTAACTTCCATTTTTTCAATTAAGAGGTAATGTCCTGGCTTTATTCATATTGTTGATCTATTTTCCGTGCAAAAGTCAAAATTTACAGGCATGTTATATGGATAAGTTGTTAAAGTGATTGCTATCATCGTAAGAAGTTGAAAAAGAATTTAAAACAAACGAACAAATAAACTTGCTGATTCTGGATGTGAATGGCTTAAATCTACGTTGCAGCATTTTACTTTTTGACCATGTTTTGTTTTCTCAAATATTGTGAAATAAAAATAGGTAATGATATGAAATTCATACTGAGGGATTTCAACACTTTTTGATTTGCTCGAATATAATTTCAAGATTTCTAAGTGATACTGTGTAATAATCCTTCTTTAATATTTCTGGAAAAACTACACACATTTATATATTTCCTCCATTTGATCGATAAGAATAATCTGACTCGTGAAAATTGATTACTATTATTATTTCAGTTTTTAATGATCGTGATTCAAATTCTGATTTGTGTCTATATTCTTTCTGTTTTATATTTATGTTTGGCACCAGCCAGTGAGGAGAGCATCTCGACATGATTCCAAATCATTTGAGGCAATCCACAGGCACTGGCTGGTACCCATTATCTTTTACTCTGTATTGTATATACTGAAATCTGTGTCACATTGCATTCTCCTGGATATCAAATAAATAAATGTATACATAAATATAAATAAAACAGTAATAGTAGTAGAAGAAGAAGTAGTAGTTATACAATTAAAACTTGTATTATTATACTAATCATAATGATTATTACTGCCATTTTCATCGCAATCATTGTTATCATTTGTATCACAATATTCAGTGTCATTTACACGTATTGGTCTCTTTTGAACAAGAACATTTAATATGTTTTGTGAAGCTCGTTTATGTCACAGATATTAATTGCTGATTGCGGTGAATATTTTTATACATCTTTTCTCATGAATGTCTTAACATATATTCTTCGATATATTCATTGAATTTTGCTCGTTTATACAAAGTAAAAGTATGGGATGGGGATGAGAAAATAATGTAGCATTCAAAAACCAATATACAGAATGTCGCATCGAAGGTCTTAAATTGATATAGACAGCGTGTGCCTTATTGATTGGTTGGCCAGATTAACCTGACTGCTTAAGAAGTAAGTCCTCTCCGAGTTTACATCCCATTATATATGCATGAAGTAGCATGTTGATAAAAATTGAGGCAAACTTTGTTCCATAATGGAATAAATATAGACTTATTTTGAATTTGCCGTCTTTGAAATGTTCGTTTCTTTATCAATCGCTTCAGTGAGCATTACAAGAAGCAAATTTTTACATGATGTTTACTTTAGTAAAGCATTAGATCATGCATGGATGCGAAGAATGGTTTTCATTATGAATCAGAACACGAGTCATTGAATGTAGTCTTTCATAGAAACCTTTGTAATGATCCAGGGTGATGAATATTATGATTATAATAAAGTTGCTCATCTACTTGGGAAAGATGTATTTTGTTCAGTTGTATTCATCTCTGCTGAGTTACTGCTACCAAACGCAAAACGGGGCGGAAATGTTCTTAATGGCTCAAATTATAAAGATTTAATCATTAAATTGAGGAAACTTTGAAAAACAAAGGCTTTTTTAGTAATGATTCGGGGTGAGAAAAACAAGTTTTTTGCAAGAGAGTACGATTAAATGAATTTCAAGTAACTAAAAAGTCACTTGTTTTATATATACATGTATCACGTTTAATTAGCTACTAACGCATTGTAGGCATATTATCATACTCTTTGGCGCATTAGAAAGCCTGAATAGCGTTAAAAATTTGGCTGTATCCTTATACATAATATATATAAGTATAAGTATCACTTGTACTTAGATAGCCGTCCTAACATTCTATATCACACATGGAAATTATTATTATATTTATTTCACTTTGGTCTTTGCAGTAATATTCACACCCCACATAGCAATCGATACTTGAATATCCGCATTGCAGGAAATAACAATATAGGCACCAAGCATCATATTGACATACCGATAACAAAAATACACAATTCGAGTTGTTAGAAAACTAACGAAGCCTATGATCATGATATCAAACCAGGCGCGTACGCAGGGAGGGGGGGGGGGGGTTGAACTACCCCATGAACTTTTGAATGTGTATGTTTTGGAATAACCCCCCCCCCTTTCTGGGTGACCCAAAAAGATGACCTTCCGACCCCCCCTCCCCCCCTCCCCCCCATCTATTCAGCGGCTGGCTGAGTCGTTGCCAAATTTTGGGGACCAAAAAAAAAAATTCGTCCCCCCCCCTCCCCCCAGCAGCTTTAGGGTGTTATAGAAATAGAATAATCGTTATATTCATCATAGTCTACATATCTAGTCTTCTTTTCCAATTAAGTGTAAGAAACATGATATTCTACAATTGTAAATAATGTTTCATATTTCTGTAATTGCGATAAACTGATGACCTGATCCAGTAGAAGGAGGGGATGGGGGGGGGGGGGAGGGATCAGGCCCACCACAACAACAACAATTTTTCAAGCCACCCAAATGTTCTTGTTAATTACAAATTATTTAAAGCGATGCATGTAACAAATGTGTGCTAGAACTCACAACCCCCTCACACCTCATACACTTAAATACATTTCGAGAGGGCAAGGTGAAGGGTCTACAGAAGGAGGAAATAATGTTAGCTTGCCGGGAAAGGGTCCGGGAGCGGTGAAGGAAAAGAGAGATGGTTCGCTTGAATGTGTTGTGGGTGGCATATTGAGCACCGAAAAACCATGCCCCAGGCTGGTCTTTTCAGTTGTAATAGCTTCTCAATTAATATACAGATATGTTGGCTAACAACAAAAGTTAAACAAATGAAAACAAATTAGGAAGCTATACATTGCAAATCTAGCACTGCTGTTCAAAGGTATGTAGACATATTCGAACACTTTGGTTGCTTTATTCGCCTTTTTGCACTGTCGCTCGTTTGCCGCTCGTGCTATTTTGCACAAAACAATAGGTAACATTGGACGGAAGGATTACTTAATTGTGCAACACAATGGCTTTGCGCATTACCTATTTCAGGTCATGATTAGCCCCATATCGACCATTTTAACACCAGTATAGATTAATCTTGAGCTTGAAACATTATCCCATAACAAATAAAATGGGGCACAGGGATATTGTTAGTGTAGCATAGACAGAGATTTGTTTTTAAAGCCCAAGTCCACTCCAAAAATAACTTACTTTCAATAGAACCAGAAAAATCAGACAGACCAATCAAAAAAAGTTTGAGCAAAATCGGATAACTAATAAGAAAGTTATGAATTTTTTATGACATGAAAAACTTTGAAAATTACTACACAAATTGGCAACTCACTCATGAGTCTGTGACGTATGGTCCTCACTATCCACTAATTATTTTCTTTATATTGATAATATAAATTTCCTATTTTCACCCTAAGAATCTTATTTCTTCACACCAGCATCCAAGTTGAATTGTTAGTAATATTTGTATGTGTGGATGCACAAATAAAGAATAATTATGTCCAGTTAAATCATGAAAAATTGATTTTTTATAAACTATTTATATAAAAATCAATAATTTTGAAATACAATATTCAGAAAATAGTATAAATTCTTCAAAATTTCATAAAAGTTTTTGGGAAATGTCATGCACGCAATATGATACAAATGATATATCCTGGGCAAATGCATGGGGAAATCAAATTTTGGGGGATAAAAAGGAAAATTAATGGGATTAAACTATATAAAGCAATTGATAAGTTGTGAGGACATGACGTCACAAACTGATAACCATCTTGGCAAATTGTGTTGTGATTCTCATTGTTCCATAGTTTTACATACTTTTTCAAAAATTCATAACTTTCTTATTAGTTTTCCGATTTTGCTAAAACTTTTTTTTATTGGTTTGTCTGATTTTTCTGCTTCTATTGAAAGGAAGTCATTTTTCGAGTGGACTTGCCCTTTAAAGGAAAAAAGAAAGAAATCCTCTTCACAAGAAAAAAGAGAAGCCATCATAGCCCGTCACTCTCCATTTTTTCTTCCTGTTGACACTCCTCTTTTAGGCCGATGTTGCCCCTGGATCCGTCATTGAAATTAGTCTCATGGTAGACAAGATTTGAATCGTAGTACAGTTCCCCTAGTTTATTCAGGCTCACGCTTCAATGACCACCCCATTTGTGTTATCCCACGGATGCATCATAATTAAGAACAATTCAATAGCACGGATGACATGAAAAGATGAAATGAGGAAGTTATGTAGAAAAAGATTTCGAACTTCTGATCACTGTGACTCACATTGCTGTTTTGAGTCGTGAATACATGTATGATCACATTCGGATTAGTAAGTCACCCATCATGGCTGCCCCGAAATACTACGACAGATCTCTACATTTCATCTTTCTGATGCTGACAGTTTATATAATATATACAGTAGAAGGAGTTTTAGTTGGTGAGTATAGATTTGTTCTTGTCAACTTTGGTTGGAGGCGAATTCTCCTCCCATTTTAAGTAGGCGAGCTAAGCGATAACCCAAACATATATCAAAACCTTCGCATTTCAAGTCTAAAGATCAACACCTTTTACTATAACGCGTAGAGAGTGAGTGAGTCTATCTATTAAGTGTCAGAGGGGGGGGGGGGGGGGGGTACTTAGAACGAGTTATAATTTTGAGGCACTGGATTTACTCTAAAATATGGAATGCCCCCTTTCCCCCATCCTCAATTTCCGTTTCTTCTCTCGCTTTATCTTCCTTTATTTTGTTTCCCCATTTTTAGCCACCATCTTTAGGGAGGGGGGGGGGGGGCGTTTCCAATGTAGATACGTCACTATACACACACATATGAACTTGATCGCTCTCATGAAGCATACATCTAGAATAAAATGTATGTATCATCGAAACAATTTTCCTCATTGTTGATGACTTGGCGATGGATAAGCCGATACATACTTTACAATTAAACTAAATAGGAAATGAGTTTGAAAGGGCAGCCTGTGCAATAATCAGTTAAATTAATGAGCCCATGTGAAGGTATATATTTACAAAGAACATGGTCAAATGCCCAACAAAGAAACTGATACAACAAAAACCTCTGGTGCAGAATCCCTTCCGGTTGACCAGACGCGTGATAATGTAAAGCATACATAGTTGTGGACTCAAAGTTAGATTGCTCCGACATACGAGCAGAATAGAATCGGTTTCCCTATTAATACATTCTGAAGTTGGCTAAACGAAGTCTTGTAAATGAACAAATTTCTTTCATCCGACTTTCCATCTTGGCCTCAAGCGACCGTTATAGGCCTATATTGAATATTACCTACACTTATTACACAACTATAGTTCCATCATTGTATCTCATAGATGTTCGACTGGCTAATGGCACCATGCCCAATGAAGGAACGGTCTGGTACAAAGAAGATACAGACTGCCAGAAGTGGTATAGAACGTGCGGATCTGGTCTAGGAATAAAGGATGTCATCGTTATCTGCAGACATCTTGGGTTTGCCGGAGCTAATCGTGCACTGATGAACTCACCATTTGGAGGACCCTTTGATAACCAACTACAAAAGACCATCGAGTGCGGTAACCTGACCTTTTTTGTCTCAATTTTTTTTTATAACCTATGCTGAGAACAATAAAACAAAAAGTGAATGTGATTAGCATTACATTTGCAATGAATTCTTATTACGACAATTGATATTCTGAAATATTCATTACAAGAATGACATCTGACTAAAATGTTGATGATCACTCAGGGACATTTGATTTGATGGAATGTATTCGTTAAGTGTAACTAATTCTACATCATGAAAATAGAGAGAGAGGGAAAATATACTTGCACGTCACATAATCACCGGAAAAAAACTTACATGTTAATAATTAGCTTATTTCCAATTGAGTCATAACATAGGGATATATAAAAGGTGTATAACATATTTTTTATAGAACGATTTGTAGAGAATCAAGTCAGTCTGTTGATTGGCTAAGAGAAAATACCTGACCTACTTCATGAAATGAAGACCCAAGAAGCATCAAGGCGTGATCAGTAAAGTCCGTTAATTGATCTTAAAGAATATATCGTTGTAAAAGATAACATACCTCGAAGATAAAAAAGTGAGCACTATTTTCTTTTGAGCCCAATTTGTGAGAAAATATTTAGCGGCGCATCAGCCGGCGAATAGGCGGGAATTGGAGGCGGGGGGGGGGGGGGGTAGGTTACAAGCACTATATTTTGCTGTGTGTGTGCACAACGGGGGGAGGGGTGAAGGTAGTGAGCATTTCTTTTAAATTTTACCCAACACACAACACCCCCCTTAAGCAAAACAAAATTGTTTCCTAGGGATAGGAGGAAATACAATTTTCTAATGAAAAATGTTCCTTCTGATTGGTTGGTCTCATCAGATCTGAATCATGATGTAATCTTTGATGCCTTTGTCAATAAACCTGTGCAAGTTAGGAAGGTTCCCAAATATTCTAGAGCCACATGTTCCCGAAAAGAAATTAACATTCTAGAAAAAACTTTCTGACCCTAACTCTGTTAATTGGGACAACATTCATATTGATAATTTCAAATGTTCTATAAGCACTCGCATTCGTTCATTTTATTTCAAACTATTTCATAAAGCCATAGCATTAAATAACTGCTTGTTCAAAATTGAACGAAAGAATTCTCCTAATTGTTCATTTTGCGATAATGAACCCGAGACTTACCTACCTCTTTTCATCGAATGTCAGACTGTAAAACCCATTTGGGATGATCAGAAAATTAATAAAGTAGTGAATTTTTCAATATTTGAAAGAATGTTTGGCCATGATATGGATATGTTTTTGACGAATTTATTTCCTATGCTTAAATACTACATTTATTTATGCAAATTTCAAAGTAAAATTCCCAATTTTCAGGGTTTCAGAACTCACATTGACTATAATAAAGATCTTGAATATCGTATTGCAAAAAAGAAAAACAAACTGCCCTTGCACTTTAACAAATGGGAGTTTGTTTTATAATGCTGTTTTATAATGTTGTATCGATACATGTGCATGTAATTGTCTGCATTTTAGTGTAAATTTACTTTTCGTGAGGTTTTGATCTGCGTTTTACTGCTTTTTTGTAATCTTTTTATAATAACTTGTAAATATTGTGATTGCTTTTTGATTGTTCAATAAAACACATAAATAAAAAAAAATAAAAAATTGTTACTTCTTTTTTTTGGCCAGGGATGGGAGCCCTCATCCCCTGGCCCCCTCCCTGGATCTGGCACTGGGATCGAGTACAGGGCAATCAAGCTTCCATAAGTCCTCATTTAATAATGATCTTTACAGAAAATATTGTCCTGTCCTTACATGTATGACTAATCAAGTTATCTTGTTGTCCTGATTATCTAGGTTACAAGCACTAAATTTTGTTTTGTGTGTGCACAACTGGAGGGGGGGGGGGGGGGGTGGAGGTGGGGGTAGTGATCATTTTTTTTTAAATTTAACCCAACACATGTATGACTAATCAAGTTATCTTGTTTTCCTGATTTCATTTAATAAAAAAACATGTTAATTTTGAGATTTTATTTGAGGAGACTGCAATACAGCTAAATCAAATAAATCAAACAGCCTGTTCAATAACTGTTTAGTATTTATTTCCTTTTTTCTTTTATCCCTATCAGGCGAAGAAGAAGGAGACATAACATCTTGCACTTTGATGCCGGGATGCTCAGGTTTAACGGGAGGAGCTGTGTGCTACGGTATTCTATTGAATGCAATAACATACTATATATACCTCACTTAAGAAATCCAGAGTTTTTGGGAACTAGAGATAGATGCCATGTGTTGCGTCTGGCCAGATGAAAGGGGCTACCTGTAGATTTATACATGTTGTGGTGCATCCGGGGGGGGGGGGGTGGAAGCATGATGGGTATAGACATGTGCAAATCCTATTATGCATGGATATCCCAACAATAATGAAAATTGTAAATAACTTCGTATGGCGCTTCGGGTTTTTTTTTTACGTGTTGGAATTGTGCTTATTTGATGTGCGATAATGTGGTGGAGAAACGTTTACAGTGCACTCTCGTTATAAAGAACACCGATATAACAAAATTTCATTATAAAGAAGTAAAATCTCTGGTCCCATATGTGGGATTCCCTTTGTATTCTATTGTTTTTGCAACCCTGATACATGTATAAAGAAATTTGATTATAAAGAAATTTCATGGGTCCCGAGGACTTCTTTATAATGAGAGTGCACTGTACATGGTGTTCTAGAGGTGAAGGATATGCAGGATGTTAAGAATGTGGATAAGATATCCCTCCCCGCCCGTGGCAGTGACCAATAAAAGACAATGACACCATGGACCGTGTGTTGACTGGTCTGACATAAGTGTAACGTTTATATTTAGGAAAAGTCTGTTGACCTCCAAAGTATATACAGTATTTAAGATAATTACTATTTTTTTTTATCAATGATGGTCCAAACGTAAAGCATTGGTGGAGGAGTACATGTATGGGCCAGGAGGAAGTACACTCCCTTCACAATGGCGATTGCCTCATTCACATATGATGTATGTCATCACTCTCAAGTGAAGCAAGTATTGGAACAAGGGAACAACCTCTCGAGAGGAGTATAGGGGGAAGTGTCGTGGCAGTATTGGAATGCCCTTACAGGTACACTCCCCTCAAGAAGTTGTTCCCTCATTCACTGACAGTGCACTCTCGTTATAAAGAACACTGATATAACAAAATTTCATTTTAAAGAAGTAAAATCTCTGGTCCCATATCTTGGATTTCCTTTGTATTCTATTGTTTTGGCAGCCCTGATATAAAGAAATTTTGTTATAAAGAAACAATTTCATGGGTCCCAAGGACTTCTTTATAACGAGACGACCAAGATGTGACTTTTGCTTTGGACTACCATCCCCCTGTTCATGAGGAAAATGATGAACAACCGAAGATTTGGGGGTATGAGTTACAGGTTAATGCTAGTGTTGGACAATAATTAAAAGATTAAGGTGTTAGCAAAATCAACAGGTACAATTACTTTGGCTACATGCAGTGTTTGTTGAAGGCATGCTGAAGGGATTTTAATGTAGGCATACTGGTACATGTCTTGAACTGTTTTGATGTTGCACATAATTTTGTGTAATGTTCCTGTGCTTGGAGGATGACTGTTGTTGATGAAGGATTCTGGTGGTGAGAGGATGCATTACCCATACGGGGAATACATCCTCTCACCTACTGATTTTGATGTTGGAAGTGAATGTTGGGATAGTGTCTGTACTCACATTGGCTGGAGTTGTTCATGGGTGAAATTGTCCGAAGTCCTCCCAAATTAGATTTGGGTAGCGTTGACGCATGCGGTTGAAGACGCATGCGGTTGAAGACTAACACATGAACATAACAAATGATCTTCCATGGAAAACATTTATCAAAAGTTTATATTTAATTGTAAAGTGTCAGTACAAGGTGGCAGATTTACAATGTATTCCACACACAAAAAAGACAATCGGCATGGTCCTTGTCACATACTCTGAGAAACTATAGCGACATATTGCTGAAAGTGGAAAGGATAGGGAAGATGACTATGAGTGTACCAGTGGTAGTCATGATGAGAGCAATTTATACTAAGAATCACTGATTGCTATGTGCACTCAAGTAGCCAGCAGTAACTTTTGAGATGTTGGTATTACACAATGTGTGTTATGGGTAGTTGGATTTTTTTCTTTTAAAGTCTACAAAATTATGAGAACCTTAAATAATTTTTAATTGGTAAAATGACCTTTTAAAGGAAAATGCAAGATTTTGCAACCAATGACAACAAAGCATGCCAAGTGAGTGTGTTGTTTGTAACATATTTTTTCATATGCTCTGGCCTACAACAAATTTGTCAGAGGTGCAGAGGTAAATTTATGGTGAAATACATAGTCTTACATGTATAATAGCCCCAAAGGTGAAAGTGATTTCACACGCCCTAATATTTGTTAATACACATCCATTTTTCACAAAATTATACCTATTAGGTGACAAAAAAAATGGCGGTCAAACCTTCCAGGGAGGGTCGGTCAGTCAGCATTTTTTATTGTGTTTTTGACATTAAATTTTTCGATTAAAAACCATGGAAATTATTTGTTTTCAGCTTCTCGCTCACTCACTGCACTCGCAACTTTTCATCCAATTTTTTTGTCAAAATTGCTGATTTTCCTTGTTTCCAACAAAATTTACAATGATAAAATATAGACCTAAACACCTCAAAATAACAGTAAAATACAAAGACTGACAAATGGAGGAATGAGCCGGAGAGCCAGTAAGGCCCGAAAGTAGCCCACACCTTTACAAAAATATGTATACAATGCATGATATACACAGAAAAAAGAAACAATTAACAAAAGTTGAACGCGTAAAAAAGACTCTGACAAAAACCATTACGACAAGACAAATAATGTGGACATGCTCTAAAGAAATTACTCATAATTACTAATCAGCTAACGTTTAAGTAGGTTTCGAAAGTGTTTTGTATTTTTTGATTCTTTGATTAGTTTAGGGAGTGAATTCGAAAGGATTAGGCCGGCTGCTTGTATACCATGATCAGAGAAAGCTTTCTTATTGAGTGTATGAGAAAGATCATTAATTTGTGTTGTTTAGTAATGGTAAGTATCGGAGCGCCTTTTGAAGTAGTCTTTGAAAGACACTGGTAAATTATTAATATAGAATGTATGCATAAATACGCCAAGTTCAAGAGTATACATGTCTATTACAGTATCGTGCATGCGCATTCAGTTTCAGCAGTTCCCTACGAAGAAGAAGTGTTCAAGCGATGCCCGTTATGGACAGAAATTGCTTGAAAACACTGACATCGTAAGTAAAAAATGGTTGTATATGTGATGTAAATGTTGATTAATATCGTGTTAAGATCTCGGTGAGCACAAACATGGAGAGCTCTTAGTCAGGAATCCGCCTGACAAGCAATAGTTCATATCCTGCCCGGTTGACGTGAATTGACAAGCAATAGTTCATATCCTGCCCGGTTGACGTGAATTCACGCGCATGAAAATATGCTGGTAATGATGTCTGTCCTTTGTATGAGGGGACTGACCTAACAACACCTCAAGGAAATTTTGGACGGTAATAGGTAGGGTGGGGACTTGAGTAACCGGACACTTAATTTTGTGCGTTTTTTCAGTAGTGTAAAATCTAAACAGTTAAAAAGTTACTCGCTCAAAATCGCTCAAATTTTGTATCAATTTGAAGAAAAAAAAAATCACATTTTCACTTACCCATCATTGATGCCATTTGCCTCATGATCATCTTGAACTTTCAACTTTGGGAACAATTGCAGAATACCCTACCACGGTTTTACAGAATTAGAACTAGGCCTAACAGTCTGACGAATATTAGAAATATAAACTAGAAGCCAAGAGTCCAACGACCATCGACCAACAGTCTGACAAATATTACAAATTGAAACCAACGACCATCGACCAAATACTATTGAATGGAAGAGTCCAACGACCATCGACCAACAGTCTGACAAATATTAGAAAAAGAGACCAATGACCATCGACCAAATAGTGAGGCATATTTGTTTAAAAGAGCCAACGACCAACGACCATCGACCATCGACCAAAGACTCACAAGTATTAAAAAAGAAGCCAACGACCAACAACCAACGACCATCGACCAAAGACTCACACTTGTTGATTAAAAAAGCACAAAACTATTATTTTTCTTTTGTATTTTTAGAACGAGACATTACTTGTTGATTGAAATATCTAATAGGGTCTTTGAAAGCAGACTAGCAGTGTAAAAGAGGGCACAAGGTACAAACAAATACGTGTGTGGGACTATGAGCGGGCTGGACATTTTGTGTTACTGAAATGGGCTTAGAATTCAAGTAATTCATCTATTAAATGACTATAACAGACAATAAACAAGACAAAGGTAAGGACAAGAATCAGTGCTTATCAATTTAACAGACATTTTGCATGAAATACCATCAGGAAAGCCATCTAGATTTGTCACAAATTAGCGACAAACACATCAAACTCAGCGCTGCAATGGCGCACAAAACGGCGTAGAATTCAACTTTTCATCCACCAAATGAATTCAAACACTTGCATTATACAATCTTCAATACCTGTATCACCGTTATCGCAAATAATAAAATCACAATCTATATCTACGGCTAATATATGAAGACTAACAATATGGTAGGGTGACATTTCCGAGCATCCGAATGCTTCCGAAGACGTTGCTTCCAAGACCTATGATGCCGAAGATGACGTTCTGTGTGACGTCACAGGTCATTTAAATAAAATAATAAAATTCACTTTTTGGCTCAGATATATACTGTTTCGTATGTTTTTTCAGCGTTTTAACCCTCTTCAAACCATTCAAAGGCGTTCCATGCGATACAATGTCAAAATGTTGGCTACAACATACATATCTGGGGCATTTTAGGTCATTACCAGGTATTTTACTACGAAAGTAATTGAGAGTGTTCCGTTAAAGCATTAGTCGTGTCGTGCGCCACCTACCGGTGGTTCCGGGAACATTGCGTCCAGCCATTTGATTGGTCGAAATTGGAGTCGTGGTTTAAGCCTATCCCGTACCCCCCCCCCCACTCAGTGTTATTTAGGGTACGCATCTGCGTGTTCCTAGCACCCCCCCCCCCTTTTCAGCATAAGTCCGGTGTGTAAAGTCAATACGGGTATATCTTTTTTCTTTGATATACGAGCCTTTTCAGCAACCCCCCTTTCAGCAAAAGTCCGTTGTGTAAAGTCAATACGGGCAGATCTTTTCTTTGTTACGAGCCGGAGATTTCGGGAACACGCATATAGGGTTCCTTCGTTCCCGGAGGTGGGGGGGGGGGGGGGGACCCATAAAGAAACGAAAAATGGCAAAACCGGTTAATAGTCCAATAGTGAAATCCCTCAAAATCGCTTATTCAGCGTTGACTCAAATTTTCGGCCCGATTTAAAAATGTTAACCCCCCCCCCTTGCAAAAATCCTGCGTACGCCACTGACCCCTCGGCGCGCCAAGGATGGTATGTCGTTGTTTTATAACGAAGGATGACGAGTTTCAACGCGAACGGCTCTTCAGTGACTTTTTTTCTCGATTATTGTTTTTGAACTATTAATAAAACATAGATATGGATATAACATGAATTGTTTTAAAACGTAATGATAAATTGTTGAAATATGATAAAAAGTCGTTTTGTTGCTTGGTCGAGAAGTTGTGCTAGTCGTGTAATTCTGTCTCGTCTGTACTGTATTGCGTGGCAGGGAATAGGCCATTTTCGTAATGTAATCAAATTTAATACATACCTCTTTGTGAATTTCCTCAATACAAATTATTTCATTTACCTGATAAGAATAATAGAATTTCAATAGTCAGAATGATAACTGCATATATTAAGTTTTGCTAGGTAGGGCAAGCCATAATGTTTGTCCAACCTGGCAATAACTATTTTAGTTTGAATTCTGTCTATTGAAAAATTGTTATTCTTATCAGGTGAATAAAATAGTTTGTATCGAGGCACTTCACAAAGACGTACATG
Organism: Strongylocentrotus droebachiensis; assembly: GCA_035222895.1. NCBI lineage: Eukaryota > Metazoa > Echinodermata > Echinoidea > Camarodonta > Strongylocentrotidae > Strongylocentrotus > Strongylocentrotus droebachiensis. The sequence goes on along the minus strand of JAVYIG010000756.1, from coordinate 398,732 downwards.
CATTATATTTTGTTACATAACGAAGATAGATTGCATTGCGATACCTCCGTACCATATGCACGCGTTCATCGAAAAGCAAAACCGCTTCCGTAACGAGGGCGGTCTGTGTCGGACGGCCGTAACCCTGTGTGCTTGTGCGTCATAGGCCTGTCCGTCGCTGATCGAAAAATCGCTATTGTTGAATCCAGCACAAACAAACATACACTGAAATTGCGGGGGGCTTATGCATACCATTTATCTCATCTTGTAAAGTTTTTTTTCTTTCTGTTATTTCACCTCTACTTTTTATGCGCCACCCTATAGAAGTTGTACAAAAGACCACCAGCGCCATGCTTACCACTATAACTGTTATAGTTGTTATCGTTTTTGTAGCTATTATTATAATTGGTATTACATGTTTAATTATTAAATAACTAATCTTCATGCATCAACATCTAATTAAAGATAATTCGGGATAGGCGGGGCAGAATGGGATACATGTAACACTCATTGCAACAACGCACAAAGGGCTATATTTTTTCTATGCTGCAGGTAGTAACTACCTGGGCTGCTATACAGATATGACGGGTAATGGACGCGTGCTAAACGACCAAGAAAAAACCAGCTTTGGAGGAATGACTATAGATAAATGTTTAGAGTTCTGTAGATCGTTTCCTGACATGGTGTTTGCCGGTTTGGAGAGTGGAAATGAGTGTTATTGCGGTGGTTCATCATCAAACTACAGAGAACATGGACCAGTCTCATCAGATGATCAATGCCACTATCTATGTGATGGATCTCAGTACCGGAGTTGTGGTGGAATTGGCCATATCGCGATATTCAATCGTAAGTACACATGATTTCTAATCTAATTTCTAATAATCTATTTCAGAATAAGAAACTAAAAATATGGAACAAAATATTCGCCAAAACTAAGTACCTGTCTTTTATATTGGACAAAGTCACATAGTTCAATAATTGAATTATGGTCTTTTAGGGACAATATTCTCTTTCTCAATTTATAGCTTCTAACTAAAATTGTAAACGGGTGACTGAATTTGTTTATTAGTGTTAATATATATAAACAGTTACTTACCAAATTATAATACGTCCGTCGAATTCTGCAGAAAACAGAGAAATTCAAACTACAATAATTGTTTTATTCATGGACAATCGATGATTTGACCATTCGTTTACGATAACTGTACTATTGCAGTAACGGCAGATCCACACTTTCCGCCGAACTCGATGGTTTCACCTTGTACGATAACTACGCCATCGACACCAATGAACATGACGAATGTAACTCAAAGCACACTTCAATCTACAACTTCACAGGAAACTTCCAGCTTGTCTAGTGAGTGTCGAGATTCTTGAAAATTTAATATCGTTCTCCTGAAAAAATGGATGCAGAAATATTGTAGCAAGTTTAGAAGCTTTCATGTTTTATGGGCCTTAAATTTAGTCAAGATCGATGCATCAAGGCAAAGTCATGCTTTTTTGTAAGCCTTTAGGTGCCGATATATGAATGAAAAAAATACAACTATATCTGGCTTTCTGGTATAATGTTTTTCTTCAAATAGTTGACGTACACCTGTATACGTATTTAGTCATCCAGCTTAGATATTAGCCTAGTGTTGGAAAGAAAACTTCCTTTTGTTGGTTGTGATATTTGGAAACTCCCCTATGCACAGCACCTATCAGGTCCAATGAAGAACACATTTCACCGCAAACAGGCATATTGCTCTTGCTAATTCAAACAAAAATTCAATGCACACACCCAAAGGTACCACGTACCATCACCCTTTTTTTCTTTGTGTACTTCTGTTACTATCGCAAAGACTTTCGAGACTATCAATTTAAGTCAATATCAATACCATTGTCATTCATATGTTTTTAAATGTGTGAACATTTAAGTGACGCATCACGAAGGCTGAACATGATTTATATGGGATATAGAGGACCGAAGTATGACGTCATACTGGCCAAGTTGTCAAGGTTGCTGGTACCTAACATTTTTGCGCCAAAAATGGTGCGGTGATCACACCAGCCTCAATATAAACACTGATTATGTCCTGCTCCAAGTCGTTGCTCGAATTATTTTGCGGCGAACCTCATCCGCAGTAACCTAGACGACGAGCTAATATGACCATAGCACTTCGGCCCTCAAAACAAGAGAGTATTGAAATTGCTCTTCGGTTGATTCGATCGAATTTTCAATGGGTTCATGAAGATGTAAAGTAAAGGCTTTTTATTCTTCAAACGTGTAAGTGAATGGCCACTGTATGCACCAAAGTTCCAACGTGTATTCACTAGTTCTGTGTTTTAAGATACCGAAATGTGAATTGCGCTACACTTACGTACGTCATTATCAAAAATATAAAAGAAGAAAACGTAGTGGTTCACCACGACATATCTGAATGATGCTCAATATTTTCTTATAAATTGCTTGTTGCCTGAATTCACCTCTGACAATAGAGTTACTGTATCTACAGATACCATCACCTCTGACGGAGGAGCGACTACATCTACAGAGCCAGGCACTTCTCAAGTAGGACTGACTGTTACCACCAAAGGAACCACATCAGATTCTGACGCAGGACAAACCACTTCCACCGAGCAAGGTATTTTCAACTAAACACGTTTTAATCGATACCTTCGGGCTATTCGTTTAAAAAAAGGCAAACGTAAGACAATTTTTATGTAGTGATTTCTCTATTATTAATGATAATGATGATGATGATAATAATAGAAGAGACAACAATAATGATATGATAGGCATCAGGCGCGTACGCAGGATTTTTTCAAGGGGGGGGTTTTAACATTTATAAATCGGTCCGAAAATTTCGCAACGACTCAGCCAGCCGCTGAATAAGCGGGGGGGGGGGGGGGGGGGGGGGGGGGGTAAGAGGACACATATTTTTTTTTTTTTGTCTCGAAATTTGGAAATTTGACATTTTGACCCGTTGGGGGGGGGGGGTAAGGTCACCTTTTTTAGGTCGTCCATGGGAATAATTTTTTTTTTTTTTTTTTTTTTAATAAATAATTTAAAAAAAAAATACAAAAGGGGGGGGGGGGTGGTTTTAGGTTTTTTTTTTTTTTTGGGGGGGGGGGTTACACACAAAAAAATACCAAAGGGGGGGGTTTAACCCCCCAAACCTCCCCCCTGCGTACGCGTCTGATAGGCATATGTATGGTGCCGTATGTTTAGAGCTTCTATTCCGAGGCAACAAGGAAAAAAATAGATGTGGCAGAAAATGACTCAGAATACTCGTGTGCCGTATTCTCTACCTCCCTCTCTGAACACAAAAGAGGTATGCATTTACTGCACTTCCATCATATTCCTGTCGGTATGGTAACGATGTTAGGTACTTGTTTTACACACAGCTTCATATGCAGCTATAGGCGGTGGAGTTGCAGCAGCAGTGGTGGTATTTATCATTGTCATCATTCTTGTTTGTAAATGGAAGTGAGTATGGTTACATTCTAAGGTTATAAATTGTCCTTACATGTTGAATTATGTCAAATATAGGCTGCGTACGCAGATGAGAATTCACATTCAATAAATCGTCAGTATATTGTAATATTTAAGATATTTAAAAGCTTTTAAAAGCTTCTTATATGCAGTTTTTATAAATTTTGTTTGGGATGATGATCCTCTCTTTAAAAAAAAAAAGAGGCACTTAATAATTCAACATGTTAAAAGCGAGGTACACAAGATGGGTTTTTTTTTTGGGGGGGGGGGAATAACATGACGCCGGATTTACTCTCTGACAAACACTTTACTGTTAAACATCAATTGCAAAGTGTACTGAGAAACAATTCAGTCAGTGATAATGAGTCTACCCGGCCATTGTGTCTAACAGAGATTTTTTTCTTCTCTTTATTCATTCCCTCCCTCCGTAGGTGCAAACTGAAACAGGACCAAAATGATGGTGATAGTGACACACGGCGCATGAGCATGAAGGTAAACTGTCCAGAATCTAGCCGCAAAACTTAGAATTTGGCATAGAATCTAAGACTCATACCTTACACGGGCTAGGAGATCCATGGGTTACTACTTGCAATTACTCTTTTTAAGGTCTGCTTGTGTGTTTTATGTCTTCAAAATCCTTAATACTTTGTTATGTTTGTCATCAGAATATTTCAATAACAACCCCTATAATAGTTATCCTCGCTCAGCAACTGACAAAACGAAATTAATTATTCCCAAACGCAGACTCTCGTCAATTAAACGAAGTTTTATAGTCTGTGGCTGCATAAAGAATGTTGAACGACTTTTCATTAGTAAATCAGAATCATAACCTGTCTTCGTGTTTTCAAAAAATCCTTGAACACTCCCCCCTATACCCTGGTGATATAACACATTTGATATGTTTACTTATTTTATAGGCTTATATTATGATCCTTGTTTGGCTTTTGATCCTCTTGTTTATAGCGTTATGATGCTTTTTGTTTTTAATTGTTTGGATATATCCCCTCTAAATGTTGGATATTACTATAATTATATCATTAAGGACGACCATCCAGGTGAGATCGAGCAGGATGCCTTCCCGGCCCAAATAAAGAGACGAATCACGCTGGTAGAATATGTCAACATGAAGGTTAGAGGCAGACCAGGAGTAATGGAACCAGAGTCTAGCCACCGAAACCCGACAGACGACGCAGCAGGTGAAAACGCAGTAACTTCGAAGGAGGCAGAAGACTTTGACGGGTTGTATGCAGTGTCGTTGAAACATCGTCCCGGACCTGACGGCAGAGAGGTGGCAAAGGATGCAGGGAGCATATATGCGCTACCAGAGAAGGGCCGAAAGAGCAAAGCGTCCCACGATGCATTAGCACAATCGCCTCCGGTTGAGTGCGAGGAGGATGCTGGGGATTTGTATGCGGTACCGGAGAAGAACAGGAAGAGCAAGGTGTCCCAGAACGTCCCAGTTCTTCCACATACAGATGACCTTGAAGCCATGTATGCTATGCCGGACAAGCCAAGGTTTAGGCAGGAAGATGATGGGGAGACAACAGAAATGGTGGAAAATGACTTATACGGATCGCAATGACTTTTCATTCCTTCAACTGTACTTCCTTAATATTTTTCCTCTTCATGTTTCTTATATCATTCTATATAGTTTATGCTTTATTCTGACAATGCATTTAAGGAAAACTTAACCCGAGAATAAACATTGGTGATTCTAACAGGTTTGTTGTAGTCGTGCCCATTAATCGACGAGATACATCGCCAAAGTGTATAAGAACATCAAAATTGAGAATAATATACAGTTTCTCAGCGCGACATTTTCTTGATAACGTGACGTAGTACGCTTAGTCTTGTAATCAAGTAAATGTATTCAAATTAATGGACATTTTCTTCCCAGGTGTGTGTGGGGATGAAGCATTTCATTCACATGCTACTATCCTTTCTACTACCAGAGCGCAAATTGCATATATAAGTTTGTGCTCTTCTGGGGGTAAAGGTTTCGGATGAATGAAAAGATTTGTCAACTGCTTTTAATAATTTTTTGTATTTTAAAATAAATGAACTACAGTGATTGTTTCCTGTAATATATTTTTCACCAAATATATTTTTTTACCTGCTCAGCTTTTAATTTTCATTATTGTAATGTAAATGTTATGTTGATGAATTAAAAAGTATTTTCAAGTAAAGCTTGGTGCATGATGCATGTATTTCGCCTAGTACGTGACAATTTCAAGGAAATGGCTGCACCCATGTCATGCTGAAAGGCATTACATCATGCCAAGAATATCTTCATTTATTTTGATCTCTTGTACATTTGTGTAAGGAATATTTTACATCAGAAGCCAGGAATAAACCTCATTTTATAGAATACCTATACTTAATCGTTGGGGTGAAGTTTCCTTTAAGATATGGAGTAGGAAATGATAACTAGATATATCTATTAGTATAACCTTACTCTTATACTCTTACGATGATGGTAAAAGTGTTGCTGTTTTTACTTCCACTTCCTTTTTGTTATCATCCTTATTATTATTATTATTACTTTTATCTTATTTTGTATTATTATTGTTATGATCATTATTATTATCATTATTTCTATTATTAGTAGTAGTACATGTAGTATATCAATTCATACTATTAATGTTATATTAACCTTAAGATCATAACCATGATCATCATTGCAATCATTGTTATCATTGCGATCAAAATATTCAGCGTCATTAACACATATTTTTTTGTTTGGACAAGAACAATAAATATATTTCGTGTAGTTATCTTATGTCAAATATAGTAATTGCTGACTGCGATGGAATTTTAAATTTTTTCTCATGTATTTCGTAAAATATATTCTTTGATTTATTCATTGAATTTTGCACATTTATCCAAAGTAAAGAATAAAAATAAATGATTAAACGGTGATGGGAACATAATGTATTATTCGAAAAACAATATGCATATTTATATTGAAGGTCTAAATTTATTAATCGTAGCCCACTATAGTCTCTCCCTTTCTCTCTCTATGGACTTTCTCTTGTACTTTCAGCCTCCTTTTTGTCACTTGATGTTTATACAGTGAAACCTGTCTATAAAGACCACCTAAGGGAGACAAGAAAAGTGGTCTTTATATACAGGTGCCTAGAGTACATGTTTCAACGAGAAAACATTTTCAAGGGAAACACAAAATGTGGTCACTAAAGTAGGTTTGCCTGTATTAGCATGACGAGACCATAGAAAACTGGATCACTAGATCAGAAAAGAGTGAGCGCAATAAAGGCTTACAATTTATTCTTAATAAGTCATACATGTAGTTATCGTAATCTTGATAATGATACTCGAATCGCTCCGAGAAAATTTACATCATCCCGGCAATACTTTATCCTAGATATTCAAGAATTGGTCAGTTTGAAGTAGGTATATTGAGTAGATTTTGTGGTGTGACTGGCATAACAACGAGTGAGCGTGTCACAACTATCTCTCTTCATACGCTATGGTCCACATGCAGAGCCATCTAAGAACACACTTATCAACGGCACGGGTTGTTCACAGAGTTTTGCCAACTTGGATTCACTGGACCACAACATGGCATATACTTTGTTTTCCCAACAAAGCAGTATTATAATAACTTTTTTTTTTTATTTACCCAGGGTAGCCACTTCGGTTATGAAACTGTTCTTCCAGCGGGCCCTGCATAACATAATATGTTATTACTACCCTTCTCCAATCTAAAGCTATGGTCACAAATCAGAGCAGCGACCGACCGATCAGTAGCCTGCTCGGTCGCTGCTGGAATTAGGCATCGCCCAGCGATTAGGTCGGTGCCCGGGCGGCGACGGCCCAGGCACCGAGCGTATTTTGGGCGGCGAGTGAAAAGTGAGCAGGCGCCGCCCAAATTTTAACTCCGCACTAAAACTTCAGCGGCGACCGAGCGATGCCCTAAAAACGAGCGGTGCCTGGGCGGCCGCCGCTCGGTGGCCGGGCAGCCGCCGGGCAGAATTGGTTAAAAACTCGCCGCTCGGCCGCCGAGCAGGCTACTTTTGGGTTATGTGACCATAGCATTATATGCTGAGCGCCTAGCTAGAAGGCAGAAGGTCCCATTGTTATAAGTCTTTGGTATGACTCGGCCGGGGTTCGATCCCACGACCTCCCGTTCATGAGGCGGGCGCTCTAACGACTGAGCCACCATGCCCGGTATATCATGTCCAATTCGAACCGTGTTGGCCAACCTCTGTGTCTAGATGGCTCTGAATAGTATGCAAGGGCAGACAGTTCATCAGTTCAGTATCGTTTTATCGAGTTTGCAACTATTGGATTATATCGATACTTCCACGATCAAGAGTTCTAAAGTCAACCGTTAAATTGAGAAATCCACTACTGTCGTTGCATTTGTAGGGGGGGGGGGGGAGGGGGTGGGGGGGGGGGAGTAAAGTATTTACGATCAGGAAGAGCGAAGCAAGTGGAGAGTACATTGGCGTGGGGTCCAGGTGCAAAGCCCCTGCGGGGGTCAAGGGGTAGAGCCCCAAGACGCTCAGGGAATGTAAACATTTCATGTGTTTTAGGCATTTGATTATGGTCAGATGAGCATAATTTTGATACCATATTTGTGCAATTTGTTTACTGTTCAGATATGTTTATGTTCTGTTTTGGCTATGTAATCGCTGAATGTAGGAAATCCACCGTATCTTATTGTTGTTATGTTTTTATACGAAAATATTTTATACTACCACGACTACTACATATATTTAATCTTCTTTTCCATTTAAGTGTACGAAACATGATACTTATAATTTAAAAAAAAAAAAAAATCGTTCTTAGTTTATTTATTGCGATAAGCGGTTGACCTGGTTCAGTAGTTGGGGGGGGGGGGGGGGGGTAGGCCCACCATTACAACAACAACAACAACAAATCTTCAAGCCAGCAAAATGTTGATTATAAATGATTTCAAGGGAATCCGATGCACATGTGCATAATAAGTGCACGAAGTCCAAAGCACCCACCCCCTCACCACATCCAAATAAATATACTTCTGAGGAGGCGCGATAGGTCAGTCGGTAAAGAAGTGGTCTCGTAATCCGGTGACCCGGGTTCGACACCAAGGCGATGCGCCATTGCCCTTTGGTAAGGCATTAATCTTCCTTACCAGGTCTCTCGGAGAGGACCTAAAGCCGCCGGCCGTTTGGTTGCTTACTTACAAGCATTCATGCTTTCTTAGCAGTCAGGTAAAATGACCACCACCACCATTCTACAGGGCAAGGTGGATGGAACACAGAAGGGGGATGTATTTTTATCTTGCCTAGCCTGGAAAGAGGGAGGGGTTGGGAAGAAGAGAGGTGGTTCGCGTGGGTGGCATATCAGGTACAGACAGACCATGCCCCATGGCTGCATGGTCTTTATAGTTCTAATATAGCTTCAGAGTTAACATACAGATATGTTGGCTAATGAACAAAGTGACAAAAATCCAAAAAAAATAAGAAGCAAAAAATGGCAAATCTAGCACTGCTGTGAACACATTCGAACACTTTGATTGCTATATATTTGCATCTCTGCACTGTCACTCGTATGCCGCTAGCGCTATTTTGCACTAAACCATATACGACATTTGACTGAAAGATTGGTTCTTTGTGCAACACAATGGCTTTGCCGCATTACGAATTGCAGGTCTTGAAAATCCCCTCATGATCAACCATTTTAACACCAGTATAGATTAATATTGAGCTGGAAACATAAACGTATGATGAATAAATTTGGCACAGGGAGATTGTTAATGTAGAATAGAAGAGTTTTGTTTAGAAGGAAACAAAGGAAACTCTCTTGACAACCCCCCCCCCATCAAAGCCCGTGATTCTCCCTTTCTTCTCCCTTTTTACATTCCTTTGTAGCCGGTGTTGAGTCTGGATCCGTCATTGAAATCAGTATCATGGTAGACACGATTTGAATAGCAGCTCCCCTTGTTTAAATCAGGCTCACGCTTCAATAACCACCCCATTTGTGTTATCCCACGAGTGCATGACAAGCAAAATTCATTTTCAATTCAATGGCACGAATGACTTGAAAAAATGGAATGAAGAAGTTATGTAGAAAAATATTTCGAGCTTATGATCATTGTGACTCAAATTGCTGTTTTAAGTCGTGAATACATGTAGGATCACATTCGGACTAGTAAGTCTCCCATCATGGCTGCCTCAAAATACCTTCACGGATCTCTATATTTTATCTTTCTAATGCTGACAGTTTATATACTATATACAGCAGAAGGAGTATTAGTTGGTGAGTACAGTTTTATTCTTGTCAAATGTGGTTGGGGCGAATTCTCTTCCCATCTTAAGTAGGCGTACTAAAATAACACCCCGATCTAAGCGACAATACAAAAATATATTAAAACCTTCGCATTTCCAGTGTCTAAAGATCAACACCTTTTAGTAGAACGCGCAGAGAGTGGGTGAGTCTATCCATTAAGTGTTGGAGGGGGGGGGGGGGTGCTAGAACGATTTTTAATTTTGAGGCACCGGTTTTACTCTAAAATATGAAATGCCTCCTTCCCCCATCCTCAATTTCCGTTTCTTCTCTCGCTTTCTCTTTCTTTCTTTTTGAGGCATCTACCTTTACTGATTTTGACATCTCGACTCCTGTGGACGTTTTGAAATTAATCAAACAGACTTCTAAGACATCCTGTGAACTTGATCCTCTTCCATCGTCTGTTTTCACGGGATGCATCGATGAACTTGTTCCTACCCTGACAAAGATTATCAACCAATCTTTGTCGTCTGGCTACTTCCCTGCACATTTCAAGGAAGCTTCGGTCCGACCTTTGTTGAAGAAACCACATTTAGACGCAGAGGTCTTTAGTAACTACCGCCCTATTTCCAGACTTTCATTTGTATCAAAGCTCATTGAGAGGGCGGTAGTCAGCCAAATTCAAAATTATCTAAATGAGAATAATCTGTATAGTTCTGCTCAATCTGCATATAGAGCTTTTCACAGCACAGAGACAGCTCTTGTTCGTGTCCAAAATGATATCTTGTGTGCTCTCGATAAGAAACAAGAAACAATATTAGTGCTTTTAGATTTTTCTTCTGCGTTTGAAACAATTGATCGTCATTGTCTTGTACAACGATTATCCTCACGGTTTGGGATAAGTGGAACTGCTTTGCAGTGGTTCATATCTTATTTGACTGGTCGTTCTCAGTCTGTTTCAATTAATTCTGTCTCCTCGAAGAAACACAATATGTGGTGCGGGGTCCCACAGGGCTCTGTCGCCGGCCCGTTACTTTTTATTATGTTTACGTCTCCCTTGCAAGATATCATATTGGCTCACAATATATCATGTATGACATATGCAGACGACGTGCAATTGTACCTAACATTTGATTCTGGAAATCGCTCTTCTTCTGTTCAGAAGATGGAAAATTGCTTAAAGGATGTTAGAACCTGGGCATTTCAGAATAAGCTTTCTCTTAATGACTCTAAAACCGAATTTCTTCATTTTCATTCCAAGTTTTGTTCTCATGTCCCACAAATCAGTTTACGAATTGGGCAGTCTGTAATTAAGCCATCCGTTATGGCCCGTAATCTTGGTGTTGTTATGGATTCTTCCCTTACTTCGTCTAAAAATGTTGATGCCATTTGTAAATCTGCTTTTGTAGCTATAAGGAAAATAGGGAAAATTCGTAGGTTTCTCGACCAGAATACAGCCCATCGTCTTATCCATGCTTTCGTCACATCTAGGCTAGATTGTTGCAATTCCCTTCTCTTTGGTCTTCCTGCAAAAATAACCTCAAAGCTCCAGCGTATCCAAAACACAGCAGCTCGTCTTGTTTCTTCTGTTCCTCGTACTTCTCACATTACTCCTGTTCTTCAAAAACTTCACTGGCTTCCTATCACTTCTCGCATTACCTACAAAATCCTCCTCCTTACTTTCAAGACTTATCATGGTTTTGCTCCTTCATATCTTTCTGAACTCCTTCCTCGATACACTCCTGTCCGGACTTTGCGATCTGCTTCTCAATCTCTCCTCTCTCGGTCTCACACTATTTCATACAAACAGTACGGTCAACGTTCTTTCGTTTATGCAGCTGCTTTTCTTTGGAACAATCTCCCCCTTCAAATTCGCAATGCTAGCTCTGTAAATTCTTTTAAAACAATGCTAAAAACACATCTCTTTAAGTCTTGTTCCTGAATAGCTCTTTTGACCTTTTGCCTTTTAATATATTTTGTGTAGATTACCGTAGGATACTATTAATTTAAGAACTATTTGTATTTTGGTTGTAAGTGATTTGTAATTATGTACATGTATTATTTTCATTTGCAAAGTTTAATGGTAATTTAAATTGATATAATTTGTAATGCAAATTCTGTTTCCTTTACTTATCAGCTATTTTCTTCTAAACCGCTTAGAGGCAATTTTGCAATTTGCGGTATACAAATATCTTATTATTTATTTTATTATCATTTTAGCCACCATCCATCGGGGGGGGGGGGGGGGGTGAGGGAGCAGGCGTTTCCCATGTAGATACGTCATTATACACACAAATGTTAACTTGATCGCTCTTATGAAGAATACATCTACGAATTTATGTACTATCGAAATAATTTTCCTCAGTGTTGATGACTTGGTGATGGATAGGCCTATATATACCATACAATACAAATAAAAAGGAAATGGGTTTGAATGGGCAGCCTGTGCACTCATCATTTAAATGAGCCCGTGTCAAGGTAGATCTTTACTAATCTACATGATCAATCGCCCAACAAAGAGACTGACACAACTGAAACCTGCCTTTCTGGTTAACACGACGAGTGATAATGAAAAGCAAACCTAGTTGAGGACTCAAAGTCAGTTTGCTCCGACATACGAGTAAAACAGATTTGGTACTCCCCAAATACTACATTCTGGAGTTGGTCGAACATTGGCTTGTAAATCATCTCACCTCGTTTGTCCGACGGTCTATTATGGCCTTAAGCGACCGGTATATACCGAATATTACCTACACATAACATAAGTAATATAGTAGTACAATTATTGATTATTATAACAACTGCAAAAATGGTAGTCCGGCCGGCCGAGAGCTAAATAACATTGCAAGTTATACAAGCTTACATTAAAAAAAAATCAACAAAACTTAAATATAGGCAAGTACAAATAATACACAGTAAATAGATTACAACTAATTACGTATTCCATACTTGCTAACGATTCGAAGTTACAAACAGTATAAATTCGTCATTATTATTATTTGTTTGAAAAAAATTATATATCACGTGAGGATTGTTCATATTTCAAATACAAATCTAGGCTGATTATGACAAGTAAATACTAACGATTTGTTTGATGGAAACTGTACAACCTTTGACGAAAATAATCCACCTTATTACAATACTACGACTTGGTGTTACGGTTAGTTTAATTCAATCGTCTTCCCAGGTCCTTTGTTAACTAATAACAGATGATAGTCACTTAAAGGGTCAAATTCCCGCCAGTGTAGTTATCGGAACATGTCATCTGCGTAAGAGCCGTATTCTGTTGGTGTCAATAGGCAGCTATAGCACCGTCCGCCAGCGCGTACGTATTTTGAACGCCCTCTGGAATACGGGGAACATGTCCCTTTAAAGTGGTTAGATGAAAATTACATGTTGAACTTCTTCATGATCCAACGGTAAAACAAGAGATTAACCCAACTCGTCGACAGGATGAGTATGTATATAAACATCGGTCTATAAATCAGTCACACTTTGAAAAATACATTAAGCATGCATGTTTGATTCCGAACCATAATATACTGCATACTTATATGCCTTTTCACAACGCTACTCGATAATGCAGTTCCATCATTCTATCTCATAGATGTTCGACTGGCTAATGGCACCACGCCTAATGAAGGTACAGTCTGGTACACAGAGGACTGCCAGAACTGATATAGAACGTGCGGACGGAATCTAGGAATACAGGACGTCATCGTTATCTGCCGACATCTCGGGTTTGCAGGAGCTAATCGTGCATTAATGAACTCACCATTTGGAGGACCCTTTGATAACCAACCACAAACGATCATCGATTGCGGTGACTTAATATTCTTGTTTCAATTTGCAATGAACCTTTTTTTTTTAAACAAAACAATAAAATGATTAGATTTACATTTGTGATGTTTTCTTATCACGACAATTGATAAATAAATATTCATTACATGAAAAAACTTTTTGTTATAAGCAGCCACATTAATTCCTTTAAAAATGCGTATGACATCTGGCAAAAATGCTGAATCTCGCTCAGTGACCATTCGCCTGTTATATTGATTGATTGAACTTTATTCGTCAAGAATAACTAAATCTTTATCATGAAATAGAGAGAAGAAATATATATACCTTCACATCATCATGATCACAGGATAAAACTTACAAGCAAATAATTTGCTCATTCCCAATGAATTCATAATAAAGGATATATAATGGGTGTATCAAATATTTGTTACTGAACGCTTTATTGAGAAACAAGTTAGTTAATTGACTAAGTGAACATTACCTGACTTACGTCGCGAAATGATGACTCGAAAAGAATTAAGTCCTAAGCAGTAAAGTCCGTTCATTCATGTTTAACAAAGATATAGTTGTTTAATTTAACATACTCGCATCAAAATCGAAAAAAAGGGGAAAGACAAAAAATCCCTTGTGCCATAATATGGGCCACGGTAAAGGGCCTCGATGAAATGTAACGCCTTTAGAGAATTTCTTTATTTGGCGGTTGAAATCTGGAACGTGAAGTATCGATATGATTCAACAATTGCAAACACGATAAAACGAAACTGAACGGATAAAATTTCTGCCCTGGGCATACTAGTTATTGCACAGCGCCATCTCGAGGTCTAGTTGCCAACGGTGCGTTACCAAATTTCCACTTCGCAAATTTATAATAGGGGATTCCTTGCGAGAACGAAAATAGGGAAGCAGCAACTTATGTAACCATACTGCTCTAGATGACCTTCTTCTTCTTATCGAGTCACTACACAAGTCCCGTCCAGTGGTCCACACATGCTTTGGTACGGCAATTCACTGCTTCCAGGCCATCTTGGGTGCATGTGTTCCATTGTCTGTTCCTGGCCGCATTCACATGCTGTTTGTTCGTCTTCTAGACCCCACCTCTGCATTAGTACTCTTCATCGTCCGTAGCCAGTTCTTAGGCGGTTGAGGCTTAGCCAGGAAGGCCAAGTCTCACTGGAACCGGATGCGAGGGATTCCTTCGGGCTGAGGGAGAGTTTATGTGGAGTGGTCTGGAGGTGGTTAGACCACAAAGTCATTATTTGGTTGTGATCGAGGGCTGGTATTAAGGGGCTCTACAGTGTACAAAAGGCTGTGTCTGGAATTGAGCCGCTTGCCCATTGGCTGTTGTTGGAAGAGTGGGTGGAGTGGGTTATTTTCTTGTTGGTCCTTTTCTTCCTGGAACAAGACCAACCTTCTGACGCGTGGTGGGGCAATACCGCAGAGCAGGTAGAGGTATTCTACTTTAGTTGGCCTAAGGCAACAAGTGATCGCTCTGTATGAATTTAGAGCTGGGTCGATCTTGGGTGCGTTGGCCGACCTACTTCATACTGGCGATGCATACTCCGCAGCAGAGAAGCAAAGCGCAAGGGCTATCGTCCGGATTTCTCTGGCATCAGTCCCCCAGTTGGTGTTGGCTAGCTTCTTAATCTTCAGGATGCTAATGCGTGCTCCAACTGTTGCCTATGTGTTGGCAATGTGGTACTTGTAGGTAAGGGAGCGATGCGGTGTGACGCCTAAGTAGACTGGGTTGGTGTGTGCTTCAGTCTTTTTCCATACCAGCTGATCCTTAGTTGATGGTTGGCATCCCTGTTCTTGAGGTGGAATGCACTTATCTAGGTTTTATCAGGTTTAGCTCTCAGGTGGTTGGTCGCGTAGTATGGGATAAGTCCGGTCAGGGCATCACTGAGGGACTCCTCCAACTTCACAAATGACTGGTACCGGGTGGCGATGCAGAGATCATCGGCATAGAGGAAGCTCCTGGTATTTGGGTCAATCGGTTGGTCGTTCGTGTACACGTTAAAGATCGAGGTGGCAGTAGAGGAGGTTTTGCGGTAGAGCCACTAGTAAAATATGGCTTAAGAGATTGCCGAACTAGCACTGATCAACATAGCTTCTATAACTCCCCATTATTAAATGATGTCTACAAATACAATGTCCTGTCCTATAACCGATCAAGTTATCTATTTTTCTGAAAAAAATTAAACAACTCATTTGAGAGATGGATTTCTTCTTTGAGGGGATCGCAACACATCTAGATCAAAATAATTAAACAACCATACTGTTTCATTATTATTTATTTTTCAGGCGCAGAAGAAGGAGACATAACAACTTGCACTTTGTCAACGGGATGCTCATCAGGTGTTTCAACGGGAGGAGCTGTGTGTTACGGTATTTTAATGAATGGAATAACATATTTAATTTAATGGAATAACATATTTAATTTGATGGAATGACATATTTAATTTAATGGAATAAAATATTTGATTTAATGGAATAATGTACAAATAGTGAATGGCCATGAGTGCAATGGTACAAGATTTTGCACGAGGTGAAAGATAAGAGACGCTATATTCAACGAGGCGCAGCCGAGTTGAATGGACCTTCTCATCTTTCACCGAATGCAAAATCTTGTTCCATTGCACGAATAAAGACCATCCACTATTTGTTTTATACAACACCTCGGACGTTAACGGGCTTAAAACAGTTTTCCTAGGCCTAAATCTAAGCGATTTGTTTTTGTTTTCCATCGATGAAATTGCCGATAGGGAGCGCGCACTATTAGGCAGGCAGCAAACCATGCGCGTACCATGCGCCGCGCGTACCAACCTTTATGTTTAATGTGACAGTTTCGTTTGATCCTTTCGCACCCTTGCACTCTGACGTCACTTAGCTCACAATATACCTTGTACATCGTTAGTGACGTCAGAGTGCAATGGTGCGAAAGGATCAAACGGAATTGCACGGCTGGAAAATGATGCCGTTCAATGGTACTTTTAGCGCATGTCATGTGATCAAGAATTGACCAATGAGGTTGCAAGAATCTTAGTAGGCGTTGTATAACATATTTTATTTAATGAAATAACATATTTCATTATTTGAGGCGGGCATAAGTTGATGTTGAATAAAGCACGAGCAAACATAGTTGTATTTTGCGTGGGGTTATGCATATTAATTATCTCATCTTGTAACTCTTCTGTTTATTTCTGTTTATATTCCACCTCTACTTTGTGTGCGCCACCCTATATTAGTTGTACAGCGCCATGATTATTATCACTATAACTGTTATAATCATTATCCTTATTGTTACTTCTTTAGTATTATTATTATGATTATCATGACATGTACACTGTCGCTCATAAAGTTGGAATATTTTTGTTTTATCCCAATTTATGGAATTATTTTAAAAATAATTTAAAAATAATAGATATAGATAATAGTATACATTCTCAGATTTTATTGAATATTAATTTGACAATGTGTGTTTTGCGTGACTGCTAAAGCATGTGTATGCTACTATGCTTTTCAACTAGGGTACCTATACGCCCTTAAGTCATAAATAACAGTAATGAGGTTTAATGTTCCATAAAAGGGCACTAATATAGCACATCGACACGGTTTTGATCCTGGGGCCTCACAGTTACAGGATCATTGCTTTGTCACTGAACCACGACTGTACGCAGCGGGGGCTAGGGTAGGGGGCAGTTTCCATAAATTAAAAAAAACAAAGAAAATGCAATAAATTTTCAATAATTTATTGCATTTTACCCCGGTCCCCAACATAAAAAAATCCTCTGTGTGCCCATGCCTTGAGCCATAATGCATGGCCATCCAGAGGATTTGTTTATGTTGGGGACCGGGGTAAAATGCAATAAATTATTGAAAATATATTTCATTTTCTGTTTTTTGTTTATTTATGGAAACTGCCCCCTACCCTAGCCCCCGCTGCGTACAGTCAAGGTTCAGTGACAAAGCAATGGCCTTGTAACTGTGAGGCCCCAGGATTAAAACCGTGTCGATGTGCTATATTAGTCCCCTTTTGTGCGGCATTAATCCTCATTACTGTCATTTATGACATAAGGGCGTAGGTCCCCTATTTGATAAGCATTATAGCATACACATGCTCTAGCAGTCACGCAAAACACACATTGGCAAATTATTATTCAATAAATTCTGAGAATGTATACTATTATCTATATCTATTATTTTTTAATTATTTTAAAAATAATTCCATAAATTGGGGTAAAACAAAAATATTCCAACTATATGAGCGACAGTGTACTTTATTATTAAATTACTAATCTTTTATGAATCAAAATAAAATTAAAGAGAATTTGGGATAGGTGGGGGCAGAATGGAATATATTTAAAATTCATTGTCACCAACGCACATAGGTTATTCTTGCGATCTAACATTTCTCTGCACGTTTCTTTTTTTCTTCTATGCTGCAGGTAGTAACTACCTGGGCTGCTATAAGGATATGACGGGTGCTGGCCGTGTGTTAAACGACCAAAAAAACACCAGCTTTGGAGGAATGACTATTGAAAAATGTTTAGATTTCTGTCGGTCGTTTCCTGACATTGTGTTTGCCGGTTTGGAGAACAGACAAGAGTGTTATTGCGGTGAACCATCATCAAACTACATCAAACATGGACTAGTCTCATCAGATGATCAATGCCACTATCCATGTGATGGATCTCAGTACCAGAGTTGTGGTGGAGGTGGCTTTATCGCGATATTCAATTGTAAGTACACAGGATTTCTAATATTATTTTTCAGAATAAGAAACTAAATATGTGCAAAGAATTAATTGGTCTATTTAAAAATCCCGTCACCAAAACTAAATAACCTGTTTTGATATTGAAAAAGTCAAATAGTTCAATGCAAATGAATGATAGTCTTATAGGGATACTATTATCAGAGTAATTGAAACTACAATCAATGTTTTATTTACGGACAATCTATGATTCGACCATTCGTTTACGATAACTGTACTATTGCAGTAACGGCAGATCCACACCTTCCCCCGAACCCAATGGTTTCACCTTGTACGATGACTACGCCATCGACACCAATGAACATGACGAATGTAACTCGAAGCACACTTCAATCTACAACTTCACAGGAAACTTCCAGTTTGTCTAGTGAGTGTCGAGATTCTTGAAAATTTAATATCGTTCTCCTGAAAAAATGGATGCAGATATATTGTAGCAAGTTTAGAAGCTTTCATGTTTTATGGGCCTTAGATTGAGTCAAGATCGATGCATCAAGGCAAAGTCCTGCTCCTGTTCCAAAATTGGTTTATGATTCACTGGATGAATTAATTTTTGATTTCATATGGAAAGGAAAAACAGATAAAATCAATAGAAACACCATGTTCTTAGACTATAAGCAAGGGGGGGTTAAAGATGTTAATTTTTTCTGCACAAGTTAAATCGCAGCGAATTATGTGGATTCAAAAACTTCTAAACAAAGATGAAGACATGAAATGGAAACAATATTTTAACTTTGTCACTGAACACGTGGGTGGAGATTTGATATTTTCATGTGACTATATACCAAGTTTATTAAAAGTGACAGCTCCACAATTTTATATAGATTTATTAGAAGATTGGGTGAATACGAGACATATAAGGAGTATAGACATTGGTGATGCGGTAATTTTTAATAATAAACTTATTCGATATAAAGGAAGTTGCATATACGATAAGAGGTTGTATGACAAAGGAATTTACAAATTAAAACATATTCTGGAAAACGATGGTAAACTAAAATGTGACAGGCATTTTATCGATTTAGGTGTTGAAGTAAATGAAATTGAAAAGATCAAGCATTTTTATGCTTGTTTACCAGTTTGTTGGAAAAATAATTTTAGAAAGGGAGAAGAAAAAAATAATTCTGGAACTGATTTCACTTTGGGGAAGAAAACAACTAATATAGCTGATCTAAAATCAAAACAAATTTATGTACAATTAATAAAGAAAGATGATTTTAAACCTTTGGTTTTTGAGAGAATTGGAAGGAACTATGGTTTTTCCTGTAAGGAAATAGAAAACATATTTTTAAGACTAAGACAGTGTGCACTTAACAGTCGATTAAGAGAGTTTCAGTTCAAACTTATACATAATATATTATATACAAACCATCACCTCTTCCGTTTTGGTCTTGTCTCGACTAAGTTATGCTCATTTTGCGAAAAAGATGAAGAAACATATAAACATTTATTCTATACTTGTGAATTTGCACAATCAGTGTGGGGAATGTGCACGAGATTTTTAGACTTTGAAATACATAACTGTAGTTTGGAGGAAATTCTGTATGGGAAAGAGGAGAGAAACAAAGGAAAATATCAATTAATGAATCATGTTTTAATTCTTGTTAAATATCTGATTTATAGAATAGAGAACTTAAAAAACCACCCTCTTTTAATGAAATAAAGAATAGTATAATAGGGGATAAAGTAGAAAAAAAGAAATTGGCAACAGTGAGGGGGAACTCTCACTATTCATTTTTCTAAATGGGAAAACCTGAGTATTAGACAAACAATTGGAACCCAGAGCCAGTCGTCCACCGGTTAAGAGGGGGGGGGGGGGGGTTAGGGGGAGGTCGGGTAGGGTAGGGTTAACAAAAAGAGAAAACTTTTCTCTCAGGACAACAGTACAAAAGAAGTATAAGTTGCTACATTGTTAAAACAAATTTTTTGGATTATACAACTGCATATGTTTTCTTTGAAAATATGAATGTTTGTGTCGAATATGATGTATAGGAACTAACTATGTAAGTTTCCTTTGAAGCCGTTTGTCAGACAAAAAATTATACTGATTTATAATGTCATTACATTTGCAGTGAGCGTTATATATGATGATTGTAATTTGTGTTATGATTATAATTTGTTTCAAAAGAGAAAAGAATAAAAACTGACCATAAAAAAAAGTCATGTTTTTGTGTAAGCGTTTAGGTGCCGATATATGAATGAAAAAAATACAACTATATCTGGCTTTCTGGTATAATGTTTTTCTTCAAATAGTTGACGTACACGGCAACACCTGTATACGTATTTAGTCATTCAGCTTGGATATATGCCTAGTGTTGGAAAGTAAACTTCCTTTTGTTTGTTGTGATATTTGGAAACTCCCCTATGCAAAGCACCTATCAGGTCCAATGAAGAACACATATCACCGCAAACAGGCATATTGCGCTTGCTAATTCAAACACAAATTTAATGCACACACCTAAAGGTACCACGTACCATCCTTGTTTTCTTTGTGTACTTCTGTTACTATCCCAAAGACTTTCGAGAATATCAATTTAAGTCAATATCAATGCCATTGTCAATCATATGTTTTTAAATGTGTGAACATTTAAATGACGCATCGCGAAGGCCGAACATGATTTATATGGGTGGAGGACCGAAGTATGACGTCATACTGGCCAAGTTGTCAAGGTTGCTGGTACCTAACATTTTTGCGCCAAAAATGGTGCGGTGATCACACCAGCCTCAATATAAACACTGATTATGTCCTGCTCCAAATCGTTGCTTGAATTATTTTGCGGCGAACCTCATCCGCAGTAACCTAGAAGACGAGCTAATATGACCATAGCACTTCGGCCCTTTAAAACAAGAGACTAATGAAATCGCTCTTCGGTTGATTCGATCGCATTTTCAATATGACATTGTAAACCGCGGTGTTTTATTCTTC
The DNA here is from genome assembly GCA_035222895.1 of Strongylocentrotus droebachiensis. Taxonomy (NCBI): domain Eukaryota; kingdom Metazoa; phylum Echinodermata; class Echinoidea; order Camarodonta; family Strongylocentrotidae; genus Strongylocentrotus; species Strongylocentrotus droebachiensis. The sequence continues at coordinate 377,552 of JAVYIG010000756.1, read as the reverse complement.
AAACGTGTAAGTGAATGGCCACTGCATGCAACAAAGTTCCAACGTGTATTCACTAAGTTCTGTGTTTTAAGATAACGACATGTGAAGAGCGCTACACTTACGTACGTCATTATCAAAAATATAAAACAAGAAAATGTAGGGGTTTACCACGCCATATCTGAATGATGCTCAATTATTGCTTATAAATTGCTTGTTGCCTGAATTCACCTCTGACAAAAGAGTATCTGTATCTACAGATACCATCACCTCTGACGGAGGACCGACTACTGCTACAAAGCCAGGCACTTCTCAGGTAGGACTGACTGGTACCACCAAAGGAACCACATCAGATTCTGACGCAGGACAAACCACTTTCACCGAGCCAGGCACTTCTAACGTAGGACTGACTGGTACCACCAAAGGAACCACATCAGATTCTGAAGCAGGACCAACCACTTCCACCGATCCAGGCACTTCTCAGGTAGGACTGACTGGTACCACCAAAGGAACCACATCAGATTCTGACGCAGGACCAACCACTTCCACCGAGCCAGGCACTTCTAACGTAGGACTGACTGGTATCACCAAAGGAACCACATCAGATTCTGAAGCAGGACCAACCACTTCCACCGAGCCAGGCACTTCTAACGTAGGACTGACTGGTACCACCAAAGGAACCACATCAGATTCTGAAGCAGGACCAACCACTTCCACCGAGCCAGGCACTTCTCAGGTAGGACTGACTGGTACCACCAAAGGAACCACGTCAAATTCTGACAAAGGACCGACCAATTCCACCGATACAAGTCTCTCTGGAACGGTTCCTGGACCTGGTCTAACCAGCGTCCCATCGTCTCCTCCTGCAGAGAGCACTACGAGTAAGCAAGTTTTTGAAACTTGGATTGAAAATTAAGATATACCAATGTCGTATTATATTGGGAACATAATGTGACAAAAGAAAACAAATCTCCTTCATGTAGATGCATGTTCGCAACTAAACACGTTTTAATCGATACCTTCGGGCTATTCGTATAAAGAAAAAAAAAGAAAAGAAAAAATTCGTATAAAGAAGGAAAACGTAAAACAAGTTTAAAGTAGCGATAATCCATTAATAATAATGATGATGATAATATAGGCATTTGTATGATGCCGTATGTTTAGAGCTTCTATTCCGAGGTAACAAGGAGAAATAAATGTGGAAGAAGGAAACTCAGTATATTAGGGTGCAGTATTCTCTACCACCCTTTCTGAACACAAATAAGGTATGCATTTACTGCTCTTCCATCATATTCCTGTCAGTATTAAAATGGTAACGATGTTTGGTACTTGTTTTACACACAGCTCCATATGCAGCTATAGGCGGTGGAGTTGCAGCAGCAGTGGTGGTATTTATCATTGTCATCATTCTTGTTTGTAGATGCAAGTGAGTATGGTTACCTTCTAAGGTTATAAATAGTCCTTTAAATGTTGAATAATGTCATGTATAGACTGCATAAGCAGATGAGAATTCACATTCAGTAAATCGTCAGTATATTGTTGTATTAAAGATATTTCAAACAAATTTTTAAAAGCTTCGTATATGCATTTTTTTTTGTATCTCGTTCGAAATGATGATCCTCTCTTTTTAGAAAGGTACTTCATAATTCAACATGTTAAAAGCGAGGTACAACAGTTTTTTGTGATTTTTTTAAAATTTTATTAAAAAAAAAAAATTATTATTATTATTATTATTATTATTTTTTTATTTTTTTTAAATTTATTTATTTATTTATTTTTTATTTTTTATTTATTATTATTATTATTTTTTTTTGGGGGGTGGGGGGAATCAAATGTAGCCAGATAAACTCTCTGACAAACACCTTACTGTTAATCATTAAGTGCAAAGTGTACTGGGGAGACAATTAAGTTAGTGGCCATGGTGTCTGAAAGAAATTGTTTCTTCTTCTTACTTATTCTCTCCATGCATCTGTAGGTGCAAGCCGAAACAGGACCACAAATATGGTATTAGTGACACACGGAGCATGGACATGAAGGTAAACTTTCCAGAATCTAGCCGCTTAAAATAGAATTTGGCATAGAATCTAGGACTCATAACTCACACTTGATTATGAAATCTATGGGTTACTACTCGCAACGCATTTTTTAAAAGTCTGCTTATAGGTTGTATGTATTCAAAATCCTTAATATTTTGTAATGTTTATCATCAGCATGTTTCAATAACAACCCCTGTATTAGTTATCCTCGCTCAGAAACTGAAAGAACTACATTTATTATTCCCAAACGCACACTCTCATCAACTGAAAGACGTTTTAAAGTGGCTGCAAAGAAGATGTTTTCAAAAGATCCTTGAACACCACCCCCTCCCTGCTCTAGTGAAAAAACAAACGTGATTATTTTGTGATTCTATGTAGCTTATGTTATGATCCTTTTTAGGCTTTTTCCCCTTTTATAGCTTTATGATGCTTTGTGTTTTTAGCTGTTTGAATATCCGCCTCTAAATATTGGATAATACTATCATTGTATCATTAAGGACGACCAGCAGGGTGAGATCGAGAAGAATGCTGTCACGGCCCAAATGAGGAAAGGGACCATGCCGGTAGAGTATGTCAACATGAAGGATAGAGACAATCTAAGAGTCATGGAACCAGAGTCTAGCTACGAAAACCTGGCAAACGACGCCGCGGGTGAAAACGCCGTAACTTCGAAGGAGGCAGAAGATTTTGACGGGTTGTATGCAGTGTCGATGAAACATCGTCCCGGACCTGACGGCAGAGAGGTGGCAAAAGATGCAGGGAGCATATATGCCGTATCAGAAAAGGGCCGAAAGAGCAAAGCGTCCCATGATGCATCAGTGCAATCGGTTCCGGATGAGTGCGAGGAGGATGCTGGGGATTTGTATGCGGTACCGGAGAAGAACAGGAAGAGCAAGGTGTCCCAGAACGTCCCAGTTCTGCCACATACAGATGACCATGAAGCCATGTACGCTATGCCGAACAAGCCAAGGTTTAGGCAGGAAGATGATGGGGAGACAACAGAAATGGTGGAAAATGACTTATACGGATCGCAATGACCTTTCATTCCTTCAACTGTACTTCCTTAATATTTTTCCTCTTCATGTTTCGTATATCATTCTATATAGTTTATGCTTTATTCTGACATTTGCATTTAAGGAAAACTTAACCCGAGAATAAACATTGGTGATTCTAACAGGTCTGTTGTAGTCGTGCCCATTAATCGACAAGATACCTCGCCAAATTGTATGAAAGAGGCAGAATGCAAGAATAATATACAATTTCTCAGCGCGACATGGGCATCGCCATTTTCTTGAAAACGTGAGGTAGTACGCTTAGTCTTTTATCAAGTAAATGTAATCAAATTAATGAAATTTTCTTCCCAGGTGTGTGTGGGAATGAAGCATTTCATTCACCTGCTATTTACCTTTCTACTACAACCACCAGAGCGTAGATTGCATAAATAAGTTTGCGCTCTTCTTGGGATAAAGGTTTCGGATGAATGAAAAAGATTCGTCAACAGCTATATTTGTTTTGTATTTTAAAATAAATGTACTACACTGATTGTTTCCTGTTATATATATTTTTCACCAAATATAACTTTTACCTGCTCAGCTATGATTTTTCCTTATTGAAAAGTGGAGGTTTTGTTATTAAATTAAAAGTCTTTCCAAATAAAGCTTGGTGCATGATCCATGATGCCGAGTACGTGACAGCTTCAATGAAATGACTGCACCCATGTCATGCTGAAAGGCATTACATCATGCCAAGAATATCTTCATTTAGTTTGATCTCTTGTACATATTTTGTGTAAGGAATAGTTTACATCAGAAGCCAGGAATAAACCTCAGTTTATAGAATACCTATACTTATTCTTTGGGGTGAGGTTTCCTTTACGATATGGAGTATGAATTGATAACAAGATATATGTATTAGTATAACCTTAATCTTATACTCTTACTATGATGGTAAATGTGTTGCTGTTTTTACTTCCACTTCCTTTTTGTTATTTTTCTTATCATCCTTATTATTATTATTATTATTACTATTATCTTATTTTGTATTATTATTGTAGTATTATCATTATTATTATCATTATTTCTGTTATTAGTAGTAGTACATGTAGTATATCAATTTATACTATTAATATTAACGTTAAGATCATTACCATCATCATCATCGCTATCATTGTTATCATTACGATCAAAATATTCAGTGTCATTAACACGTATTATTTTGGGTGAAAATTTTAAATTTTTCTCATGTATTTCGTAAAATATATTCTTTGATTTATTCGTGATTACATTTTGTACATTTATTCAAAGTAAAAAAAAAAGGATTAAATGGTGAGGGAACATAATGTATTATTCAAAAAACAGGATTTATATTTATAATGAAGATCAACATTTAATAAGGAGGGTGTATGCCTTATTGGTTTGTGGGTTGGTTTTAATAGCAAAAAGGCATCTGAATTTGTTTAAGTAAGCAACCAAGTGACCGACGATTTTGATATGGTAATGAGGATTAATACCTTACCAAAGGGCACTAGTGCATCGACTTGGTTTTGAGCCCGGGATATCCCGGTTACGTCACCACTGCACTCTTACCACTGGTCCATCATGGCTTCTTTGGAAGTTTACATTTCACGAAATATGCATGGATTAAGCATGTCGAAAAAACAAAATTTGAAGCCAATTTCTTATCTCTTCCCTCACGGAATGAAATAACATTGTTTTTTGAAGGGAAAACAAATCACTATTCGTGAAAAGATGATATATCCTAATCTGTAATTATTATACTGGAATAAATGCAAACATATTTGGAATGTGCCGTTTTTGAAAATGACTTTTCTTTAATAATTGCTATAGTGTACATTAAATGAATCATATGTTTATATGACTATGTGAGATGATGTGTTTCATTATGAATCGTAGCTCACTACATAGTCTCTCTCTTTCTCTCTCTATAGACTTTCTCTTGCAATTTCAGCCTCCTTTTCTTCTTTCTATAGCTATATATGTCACTTGATGTTTATACAGTGAAACCTGTCTATAAAGACTACCCAAGGGGAGACAAGCCTATAGGCAGGTGGTCGTTATATACAGGTGCCTAGAGTACATGTTTCAACGAGAAAACATTTTCAAGGGAAACACAAAATGTGGTCACTATTAGTAGGTTTGCCTGTATTAGCATGACGAGACCATAGAAAACTAGATCACTAGATAAGAAAAGAGTGAGCGCAATAAAGGCTTACAATTTTGTCTTAATAAGTCATACATGTAGTTATTGTTATCTTGATATTGATACATGAATCGCTCCGAGAAGATTTACATCATCCCGGCAATAGACAGAAACAAATTACTTTATCCTGGATATCCAAGAATCGATCAGTTTGAAGTCGGTTTAAAGTGGTTTATGTGGTGTAACTGGCATAACAACGAGTAAGCGTGTCACAACTATCTCTCTTCATACGCTATGGTCCACAGAGCCATCTACGAACACTTATCAACGGCACGGGTTGTTCACAGAGTTTTGCCAACTTGGTTTCACTGGGCCACAACATGGCGTATATTTTGTTTTCCCAACAATGCAGTATTCGCCATATCATGTCCAATTCGAACCGTGTTGGTCAAACTCTGTGTCTAGATGGCTCTAAATAGTATGCCAGGGCAGATAGTTCATCAGTTCAGTATCGTTTTTTCGTGTTTGCAACTATTGGATCATATCGATCCTTCCACGATCAAGAGTTCTAAAGTCAATCGTTAAATTGAGAAATCCACTACTATCGTTGCATTTGTTGGGGGGGGGGGGGGGTAAAGTATTAACGATCAGGTAGAGCAAAGCGAGCGAAGCAAGTGGAGCGTAAATTGGGATGGGGTCCAGGTGCAAATCCCCTGCGGGGGTCAAGGGGCAGAGCCCCAAGACGCTCAGGGATTGTGAACATTTAATAACGGTCAGATGGGCCTCCAGTAGTGGAGCCCCCGGGAGCTCATGGGTTTTAGGCATTTGATTATGGTCAGATGAGCATAATTTTGATACCATATTTGTGCAATATGTTTACTGTTCAGATATAATGTTTATGTTCTGTTTTGGGTATGTAATTGCTGAATGTAGGAAATCCACCGTATCTTATTGTTATTATGTTTTTATACGAAAATATTATACTACCACGACTACTACATCATATATCTATATCTTCTTTTCCATTTAAGTGTACGAAACATGATACTTATAATTGTAAAAAATCGTTCTAAGTTCAAATTGCGATAAGCGGTTGACCTGATCCAGAAGTTGGGGGGGGGGGGGGGGGAGTAGGCTCACCATTACAACAACAACGACATATCTTCAAGCCACCAAAATGTTCTTGATTATAAATGATTTCAAGGGAATCCGATGCACATGTGCAAAATGAGTGCAGGAAGTCCAAAGCGCCCACCCCTCACCACTTCAAAATAAATATACTTCTGAGGAGGCGCGATAGGTCAGTCGGTAGAGAAGTGGTCTCGTAATCCGGTGACCCGGGTTCGACACCAAGGCGATGCGCCCATGCCCTTCGGTAAGGCATTCATCTTTATTTCCAGGTCCCTCGGAGAGGACCTAAAGCCGCCGGCCGTCTGGTTGCTTACTTACAAGCATTCATGCTTTCTTAGCAGTCAGGTAAAATGACCACCACCACCATTCTACAGGGCAAGGTGGATGGAGCACAGAAGGGGGATGTATTTTTTTTAAATCTTGCCTGGCCTGGAAAGGGGGAGGGGTTGGGAGGAAGTGAGGTGGTTCGCGTGGGTGGCATAACAGGCACAGACGGACCATATCCCTGGTTGCATGGTCTTTATAGTTGTAATATAGCTTCAGAGTTAACATACAGATATGTTGGCTAACAACAAAAGTGAAAAAAATAAAAACAAATTAAGAAGCTATACATGGCAAATCTAGCACTGTCGTTCAATTGTATGTAAACATATTTGAACACTTTGGTTGCTTTTTTCGCCACTTTGCACGATCGCTAGTTTGCCGCTCGTGCTATTTTGCACAAAACAATAGGCAACATTTGACTGAAGGATTAGTTCTTTGTGCAACACAATGGCTTTGCCGCAGTAATAATTTCAGGTCTTGATTAGCCCCTTAAGGGGCCTTCACACCGGGCCTTGCGTAGAGTTGCGTAGAGTTGCGTAGCGACTACGCCGACCGTACGCAACCCTACGCCGATCGTACGCAACCCTACGCAACTGTACGCGGAGGGACGCGAATGGGTACGCGAGATGAACGCAAAAAATTAAACATGTTTAATTTTTTTCGCGTACCGTCGGCGTAGACTTTACTACGCAACTGTACGCCAATCCTACGCAACTGTACGCCAAGCCTACGCAACTGTACGCCAAGCCTACGCAACAATACGCTACCCTACGCCAGTCCGACGAAGCATTAAAAACATATAAAGACGTCCTAGATCCAACCTGCGCGCAGCCTAGCCATAATGACTGCTTGACCCCCTGCTGGAGTTTTCATTACTATTCCTGCAGTTCTACATTTTAGTCGTCCCGCTTGACTCTATTTTCGCTGCTGAACTATATCTGCAGGATTTATTTTTTTCTGCTGTAATTACTGCAAAAATGCCAGGAAGGAAGGGCAAGGGTTGTGGGCGAGGCAAGAAACCTTCTTCGCATGCTTCCACCGATCAAGAGGCGGAATTACCTGCACCACCATCTGAAAATAGTGATGCAGCTACCAGCGAATTAGCTTCAAATTCACAGAAGAAGAGGAAGAGGCAGCCCAAGCTTCCCCCTTTCAATGTTTCAACTGACCAGGAGAGGGTTGACATTATGGAGTGGGTCCAGCAACACCCCATGCTCTATGACAAAGCGTGTGAAGACTACAATAACAGGGAGGCCAAGAAGCACCTCTATCAACAAAAGGCCAGGGAGTTGGGGTTGGAGGGCACAGATGAAGAACGAGGCAATCGTTTACAGACATGGGTGAAAACTCAACGAGATAAAGTTGGCAGGCTAATGAAAATTTCCAAAGGAGTCTCAGGGAGTGGAACTGTCAAGATAACAGCAGAGAACGATCGCTTCCTAAAACGCTTTAGCTGGATCCATCAGTACCGAAACATCAAGAACGTCGGAACCCCCAGCGTAGCTGGATTGGTAAGTTCTCATTGTCATATCTCCTTGTGTTATAACATTACAATGTAGTAATAGATACATGTATTTTTACAACAAAATGATGCCTTTATCCCCATCTCACTCATTATTCTATTTATGTATTGTTTCCTTCTCTTGCCTAGGGTTTTGTTTTGTCCCCATCTCACTCAGCATTCTATTCATCTATTGTTTCCTTCTCTCGCCTAGGGTTTTGTTTTGTCCTCATCTCACTCAGCATTCTATTCATCTATTGTTTCCTCCTCTTGCCAAGGGTTGTATTTATATGCCAGGTTCATGTCAACAAGTTCTTAAAAAATAATAAGCACTTTACTTATCTCACCTACTCCATTGAAAGTGGTATGTAGGGCGTTCCTTACAGGGCCATCCGTCGCTGGGCAATGAAAAGTGGTAAAATCACTCAAAATAATATATATATGAATATATATATATCACTTATACCACGTATGGACACAACTGACAGTGAGCAAACTGTTGTCTTTTGTGCATTAATATCATGTAGTTAACTGTCATTATTTGAACGAAAGGCATATGTCTTGTTTTTTACCTGATGCAGAAAGGAACGGTAGGCAGGCCTACATCAGGAGGAAAGAGAGAATATGAAGAAGAAGATGATGCTGAAACTGAGGCTGACGATGACGATGAAGACGAACCCATGGAACTTGATGTTGACGACTCCAGCAGCAGACCTCCTATCAAGGCCGCTTCCAGCAAGGCATCCGTAGGCAAGGGAGGGTCTAACAAGAAGCGGGGTACTTCTTCTTCAGATTTGGCCGAGGTACAGTATTTCTGCACTTCTTTTATTGATTGCCAAAAATGAACATTCAATTTATTTGTTTGTCTCCATGTTACTCATTACTCCTGTTTGTGTTTTTTCAGCTGTCAAGACAGGTCAGATCCACCAGGGCTACCATAACCGAAGCTATGAACGTGGAAAAGGGTTGCGAGAGTCAACGGATGTTTGCAGAGTTGGTGTTTCATGAAACCAGCAAGATGGATGAGGAGGTCTGGAATGCATACTATCTCGAGGCAACACAGCAGCTTCATCATTTCAGAAGTATCCAGATCCAGAAGCATAGAGAAAGACAGCAAGCCCAGGGGAGGATTTCACTAACGCGCGCAATGCATCGTTAACCCTGCGCAGGGGCTTGAACTCATCGCAACCTCACCGAACCCATCGCACATGGACGATGAGTTGCTTATGGATTTCACTAAGCGCCTGCGACGGGTTAACCCGTCGCCAACTCATCGCAGCTTAGCGGATGCTCAAAGGGTGCTCGCAGAGCTGCGATGAGTTCAAAAACGTAACTTCCTGTCTCAAGGTCAAATACTGGCGCGAAAACTTTTATAAGTTTTTGTACACCGGTACGGTGTACGTAGGATTTCGGTTGTTTTGCAAGGTATTTTAATCATGGCTCGCCTTCTTTATATAAATAACGCGAGAGCACTTAATAGAGAGCGTGTTTTCAGGGATAGGACTAATCCATTGGATACATTAAACGATAAAAAGATGCACAAATATTATAGGTTTACGCGACAGGGTGTGATGAGAGTTATTGACTTGTTGGAGGAGAGAATTGCGCCGCTGACTCAGAGGAGTCATTCTATTGATGCGAGGTTGCAGATTTTCGTTGCTTTAAACTTTTACGCAACCTCAGATTTTTATTCCAGTGTACTCAAAGATCATGGTGTTTCAATTTCAACTGTTTGTAGAATAATTAATCGTGTGACAAAGGTGCTTGCTAGTTTGAAAGAACAAGTAGTAACATGGAGGCCGGCGGCTGAGAAGCAAATGGAATTTTTGGAGTTGAGTGGCTTCCCGATGGTCGTTGGAGCCATCGACTGTACTCATGTATGGCTTGACGGCAGTCCACTAAAGACAACCGAATATGTGTACGTCAATAGGAAGGGGTGGCATAGCATCAATGTGCAATTTGTCACCGATGCAATATACAACATAATCAACGTCAGTGCACGCTGGCCAGGGTCTGTCCATGACTGCAGAGTACTGGAGAATTCCTATGTTGGGCAGGATTTCCAACGTGGAGAATTGGAGGGAGTTCTCCTCGGTGACTCGGGCTACCCCCAACGATCATGGCTCATGACCCCTTTCCGCAACCCCCAAACACATGCTGAACGTACCTACAATAGGTAAATCTATTTTACTAAATTGAATTAGGCCTACATCATATACTTAAACCGTTGGAATAAAATTTAAAAAAATATATATACCATAGACCCTATTAATTACCCTCTGGACAATCTCCATGACCCCCCCCCCTCGTCAAGCTACTTTGCTTATTTCTGTAGCCCTCCTGCATCCAATTTACTTAATAATGCATTCAATATATTTGTTTAATTTCGTTTATTATCTGTATAAAATAAAAAAACTTAAAATATTGTATCAAACCATATTATGTTCATGAAAATGTATGATGAAAAAAGAAAAAAAAAAAGATGCAGAAACCAATAAATAAAATCAAACTAAATCAAGGAAACCACACCCCCGCCCCCCTGGAAAATCACCACAAAGTCAAATTCCCCTCTCTGAAAAAATTACCCCCCCCCCCCCCGGACAACCCTCCCTTGTTCATTAAAGGGGAAGCCTACGCTGATAATCCCTTACAAAAAAAGTACCATGGTAAACGTGTTTTTTTGTCCAAAATACCATCCACCATGTACAGTGTATTTCATTGTTTTGGTACCATGTTAACCATTACAAAAAAAATGGTTACCATGGTACTTTTTTGTAAGGGATTATTTCGTTTTGATAAAAGCAGACTTTTTGTGGGGGTAATTGTCCTCTTTTTTTCATTTCAAAGGTGGTAAATTTCCTCTGGGGGGGGGGGAGGGAGGGTAATTGTCCTTGGGAAGTGGTTTTTCCTGGGTAGGGTTTTTTTTTCATTTCATAGGGGGTAATTTTTCTCTGGGGGGGGGGGGGGTGATTGTCCTTGGGAAGTGGTTTTTGCTAGGTAGGGGGATTTTTTTCATTTCATAGGGGGTAATTTTTCTCGGGGGGGGGGGGGGGTGATTGTCCTTGGGAAGTGATTTTCCTGGGTAGGGGGGATTTTTTTCATTTTATAGGGGGTAATTTTCTTGGGGGGGGGGGGGGTAATTGTCCTTGGGAAGTGGTTTTACTGGTGGGAGGGGGGTTTAATTTTATAGGGGGTAATTGTCACGCTGGTAATTGGCGGGGGGGGGGGGGGAGTTGTCAGGGGGCGCTTGTCCTACAGCCATATATTATACATGTTTGTAGGTCTATGTTCATGTATAAGATTTTTGATTTATACAATGTGATTCATATTACATGTATATGACCCTTGACCTGCTTAATTATTACCACTGCTATACTGCAGTGTTATGTAGTACATCTTCTTCATTAAAAAAAATAGATTAATGTAGTTGCATTGCCGTCCAGGCGCGTAGCCAGAGTTTGATGTTTTGGGGGGGGGGGGGGGCACATACATGTAATCGATCGAGGTAAAAAAAAAGGGGTCCGTAAAATGCAACCGATCCTGGAAATTTAGGGGGGCACGTGCTCCCCCCCCCCCGTGTGGCTACGCGCCTGTTGCTGTCCTCCATCAACGTTTTGTTTTGATCGATGTAATATGTTACAATGTAGAGTTTTCTGAAAAATTATGGCATATTAAATTCAAATGGAAGAGATCCTGCAGTGCTGCCACATAAATATCAACAATCTATCAAAAAAATATGTCAATTATGGGAAATTATTTTATAGTGTATCTGATATCATACAAACATAATTATTGGTTATTTTTGCAATTTTTGCAATACAGGGCTCACATGAGAGGACGAGTAGTTGTTGAACAGACTAATGGACAGATCAAGAAGAAATTCCCTTGTCTGAGAAGAGGCCTAAGAGTAAAACCAAAGAAGGCATGCCAGATCATCATTGCGTGCACCGTGTTGTACCGGTTATCAAAGGACTGGAAAGAACCCTATCTTGGACGAGACCATGAGCTTCCTGATGTTGGTGTTGATGACTTTGATGGCCCTGTCAACAATGAGGGATATGCAGCACGAGCCCAACTGGTGGCCAGATGCTTTACTTGAAATCTGCTATATCCAGAGACATTGCTTTTCTATTTTTAAAGTACTTAGAAATGCATTGCTTATTGAGGATGGTATATGACTCAGAGTCTACATATTGAACATATCTATGTACATTATTATTTTGATAAACTTGAACATATATTGAAGGTGGCAATGGGATTTGTATGTAAACTGCTTGTCTTTTATATACTGTAAATATTATCTTCAAAGGTTCAATGAAAAAAAGGTAATACATGTTTGTATAATGAATATAAACATGTTATGAAGATATAATGTTAAACCATATTAAACTTGAATATAAGAGATTTTAACTTTTAAGATTTAAGTATAATTCCAAATTAAGGAGAGACTAAACACACAATAAAATGGCTTCAAAATGTTGAACATTCTTTATTTATATATATTTGCAGATTTCTTTCGTATAAACACTTTGAGCATGTGATACATTAATGCCTGTGTCACCCTGTAATATACACAGAATGTAGCAGGACAGGACACTTTAATTATAATGTCTACTGCTCAGCATGCATTCGGGTTAAGATATCTGCAGCTGAAGATTGGGGAGTGGCAGTCAATATCTGCAGGCACCCATGAATTCCTTGAAGGGTAGTGAGAATCCCTTCAAGAACCTGCACCTTTCTATTCTCGTTTGCTGCCATAGTTTTGTTGAGGGAAAGCAAATTGACCTCATCCGTCTCCTTTTTCGCAGCTTTTTTGCCCTTCTTCCTCTTTCTCTTTCCTTCCTGCTGAGATTCTTGAGACTAAAATTAAGATATAAGATAAACAAGATTTATAACGGTATTAATTATAGATTTTCTGTTGGAAAAATAGAAGAAGCAAGATTTAAGTGTACATAAGGAGAGGTAAAAAACAATTGTTCTATGTAAATAGAGGACATATGAAAGTCCACTGCGGCTCAGTGTTATGAATGTGGCCTCGTTTCCAGTAATGATGACTGCCTCTTGTTTCAAGTTACATGAACCCTTTGCTACTAATATGTATCACTTTGTTCTTTTGATAATCTATACATGTAAGTAATACCTTAACCTGTAGACATCATTTAAGTTCCAAATTGTTATCCAAAATGTATCTAACTATCTACTATATATAGATTTGAGATGTACCTCCTTTTCTCATTCTTCATTTTGACTTGGTGCTAGCCCTGAAGACTTGAATACCAGCTATATTGATTTACTTGTATATATCGGATTTTACTAGCATGTATATATTTTCTGTGAAAGTAAATATGAACTTGAAATTTACACTTACATCTTCGGTTTCCGTGTCCATTCTTGTGGCAGGCCTCTGTAAGAACAAAAATACCGTGATTGAACATTTCAAAGTATAAAGTTTTATTTCATTTCATGTTATACAGCCTGAACAGATTATGTATCAGAGTCATTGGCATCTATTGATGTAGATGTATTCAATTGAACTATTATAATAATGATGAAAACAATAGTTTTAAAGCCCCTAAAAATATGGGCTGGCAAATTTTCACTTAAAATTGTATCATAATGTGAAAGAGGATGTCATTTAAGGCACATTTTTGCAAGGATTTTTAAAACATATGTGTTTGAAGTCAATTATTGATGAAAGAATACAAATTTAGTCTTTCTGCTTACAACATAAATTTTTAGCCAGTGGGGGAATAATTTAAGTAAAATGTTACCATCAAATTAATTTTGGGCTCCCACCACTTTAGAGGGGCTTTAACAATAAGATTTGTATATGTTTATTAAAACAATGGAAACAGATGTTACAAAAGACAATGTCAAGGGGTAAATGACTGGAGATTAGTTTCATGAAATGTATGAAAACACTGATGGATATCTTTCAAGGACCGAGTCTATACCTTCCTAACAGTCTGTTTAGCTCCATGTAGTGAAGTCACAGTTGCTGGTACTCGCTCAATAGAAAGTGCAGCGTGTTGCTGCAGAGAGACATACAAGACCACATTAATGCTATGCAATCATTATGTTCCTTACCCAACATATAGTAAACCTGATGTGTAATCATACACCCCCCCCCCCACTTGTTACAGGGACTATAGGGGGAATTGGTGGCAAAATCTAAAGCAAACCCGGCCACATGATGGAAAAAACTGCTCCCAATACTTTTCTGATTTAAAATCAATTTAAATTTTCTATTAATAAATGGTAGTATTCAAACCTAAAAACATTTATCAAAACAGTAATAAAAAAGGGTTATAAATGTGTATATATATATAAATGATTATATTATATAAAGAAAATCGTTAAGAATGCACAATTAATGAAAAATGTACATGTAGTACGTAAATGCTGACATGAGTGGGGTATGACTTTAAGGATAATTAACACCTTGGTACAACTCTTTTCAGCAAAATAATAAAGTCAAATGAGATTGCTAAAGAGAGTAAAGGGAAGAGAGTGAGAGAAAAAGAAAGAGAAAGATAGAGAATAGGAGAAAGAGAGCGAAGGGAAAATAATATGAGAGGGAGAACTAGAGAGAGAAAGGGGAAAAGGAAAGAGAGAGAGAGCGACATTGATCATGGAAGGACTGAATCTTACCTTCCTTACATTCTCTTGAGATGTTTGTGATGAAGTCACAGTAGCTGGTACTACAGAAACTTCTACTCCGTTCTTGTGTGATCCACTTGATGGGGCCTAGAAATATGAAAAATCATGAATACATGTGTGAATCAAATCTTTCTCTTAGTCACCGAGTCATTTCGTGGAATTAAGAAGCATTATACACTTTGACCTCTTGTATTGGGTACACATGTACTTCTTGGGCTTTGTTTGAGTCAGTTGCAGTTTGCTGTTGAAAGTTTGCATTTTAAGTTTCAAGTGTATAGTTGTTAGTTTCAAGTAGCAATTTATTTTGTTGATTATTCCTCCAAGTCACTCAATATAATGGGCAGTTATTCTTGTTATTCATTCTTTTACAACAATGTACTACAGCTAGGAGCTGGGAATATTATGTTTTAACATACTTTAACTACTGGTGTTGTTTGGGGGGGGGGGGGAGACTGCAAATTCATGAAGCATATGATGCTTTCATAATAACTGGAACTTTGTTTCAATTTTGAATTAACATCTATTGTAATAAAAGTAAATAGGTGTATTATTTACTTCAAGAGTTGAAAGCTTTTTGACATATTCAGAGCCAGAATGGCACTAACTCTATAAACAATAACGTAGTTGTACTTTTGGCTCTCAGCAGACGATTCTCATTCACTTACAGTTTCAGCCACGTCGATGGGAGCTATGCCGTCCCTGAGCTCATCAGGCAGTGCCTGCAACACCAGCTCATAGAGTTTGTGGGGTGGCACAAAGCCTCCTCCACCTGTGACAGTTGAGAGAAATGCATGTACATGTATATCAATTAGAGTTTATGTGATACAATGTTGATTTTATCAAAATGCCAATGTAAAATATGAATTTAAAGTCAATAGTCAATATCACGAAGGCGACTTTAAATACAAATTATTCACAGAAGACAATTCCATCTTGAAGTGTTTCTCATGTACTATCCTAAAGGAATTTGATTGCTAACATAGATCATATAACATACATTGAGATTTGCATGAGAAGACATTCCATGGATCAGTCAATTAACCTTTTTCAAGTGTAAAAGGAATAATTATGTACTTTTTTTTTAAATAATTATTTTTAAAACAAAATCCCAGAATGATACAAATCTAATAAAATTAGTGCATGGTGGTTTCCTTACTTCCTTATACTTCTTGTCACTTGCCCACAAGAGCCTTTCTCCTTTTAGACATGACAGTCTGATTTTATTATTAGTTTAAATTTTTAATTACTAGGGTCTAGATCTAGATCTAGATCTATGTGTTGTACATATTGTGAAATAAATCAAGAGAAACCTACCAGTTCCATGCACTTGCCGCCTCCTTTGTGTTGAGTATTTTTAGGCTTTAGAGGCCAAGTCCTGCCATTTTTTCCTCAGATTCGGCCATGACATGTCTGGGCGACCCCCGGCTGCTACAATGTGCCTCCGGCACTCCTCCCACGCATCCGTCTTTTGGCGCTCCACGCCCAAACTTCCCCTCCCGCCACTCCCAAAAAGACGGGATGCGTGGGAGCCCACGAAGCTGCAGAGGGCCGCCACCTCATGGTCCTCCCAGGGCTTTCCTCTCTTCTGAAATTTAAAACAAAAACAACAATAGATCAGTGGGAAAATTCATCATTTTCCAGTTCAAATCCACTTAATCCACAGACTATTTTTATTTATTTATTAGATCTAGACCCTAGACTAGATCTAGCCTAGACCTAATTGATTTTTTTTTCTCTTCCATTGTCATAACGATTCATACCGGGCATTAACGGAAAGTCCGAGTCTGACTGGGGGGGGGGGGGGAGATTGCCTCGTTGTTGTTGTTGTTGTTTTAGTCTTAATAAGGGCGTATGTCATTCAATTATGAATATTTACTCGGCTGGTTGTGCCCTTAGGCTTAGCCTATAGATCTTGTTAGGGTCTAGATCTAGACTAGAGATCTCTATAAGGTGATAGGCCTGACTAGGTCTAGGCCTAGGCTAGACCCTACTCAATAAATGAGGATCACATTCTACGATTTAAGTTTGATTTAGATCTAAGTTTGAAAATACCCTTCCCCCACGTTTTGCATATCGCCTAGATTCTAGGCCTTATGCATTAGATCTAGACCTAGATCTAGATCTAGGCCTAGGCCTACGCCATTATTATAGGCCCATTTAGAATGCAGCTGTTGTCTTGTTGAGCAAAAAATGATATTGATAGGCCTAACTTGTCTTGCCCTTGGGCTGGCGTGAACCACTTTTTTGTCCATTCTGACCAAAATGCTATGAATATTGTAGAGTTTTTGAGGGGCTGTACCTTTTGATAGAAACATCGGTGAGTCTTGAAATTAGAAAAGTATTATTCTGATTACATATTTTACTCAAATATCCAACAAAAATGGTGACCGGTTTTTGAAACAGTGTGTGCCATCTTAACATCTAATGTAGATAGCAATGTATTCGCCGCGCACGTTCATAGACTATGCACAGGCGCAGCAAACCCACCACGAAAACTTGGCGATGAGCCATGGCATAACAAAAACAAAATTGTAAGCTCCTGTGTTGATGAATAGTTTTGAAAAACCACAATTTAATAGCAACGAAACTTGTTATTCTAAATTAACTTACGTCACTGGCATCCTGCACGTTGCTTGAATCCATTTTCAACTTTTGTTGGTGAAGTATCAAGTTGTTGCAGTTAAAACTGGCGGGCAAAAGGACGCTTAGCTAGCGATGCGAATGACCTCATCCTCGTTCACGAAGACTTTACTCATTAAAAATGCATCGCTGCTGCGACGGGTTTAGTGAAATCCTCTGACTCTACTCAACGCAGCAGCGATGAGTAGAGTCCGAACGATGGGTTGAGCGATTAATCGCTCGGCAATGTTAGTGAAATCCTCCCCAGCAACACTTCCAGCCTCCTCCACAACACTTCCAGCCTCCGCCACAACCTTTCCAGACACCGCCACAACCTTTCCAGCTTCCGCCACAGCCTTTACAGCCTCCGCCACAACCCTTCCTGCACCAATACAGATCATCCCAGGGTCAACCGTCCCGGGGCCACCAATACAGTGCGTCGCAGGGTCGACCGTCGCAGGGTCAGCAGTACAGTTGGTCGCAGGCACAGCAGTCCGCGTCACAGGATTCGCAGGCCGGCCATCTCAATATGCCTGTTTGGTCTCCCCCTCGACAGCCAAGCTCATCATCTGCTGGACATGCCAAGAAACTGTCGTCCTACTCCACCCTCACGACGCTGTCTGACCAAGGGGCTACCGACAGTCTGATTCGGCAAGCCTATGATACTGTTTCTCAGTTCCACACGCTCCAGGTCCCTAATTCCCTCCGGAACGTGTCTGGCACAGACCTGAACGTTTCAAGATTCGCGGCAGCATCAACCCCCAAGCCTAAAACTACTACTGGGCCTTGTCGTGACACTACAGACCAACAAGGTGAAGGGAGTGACCACAGCACACAAGACGATGCTGATGGTGAATGACTGTTTATGTTTCGGTTAAAGTAATGTAATTTATGTTATTTTTTTTCATTTAAACTTTACAGTGTTAAGCAGGTGTTTAAATGTCAGGATTTTTTCAGTATTTTGGTTTTGAAATCAGCTTCAATATTTTGTAATACTTGAATGTTTAGCTCTGAGGAAGTCGATAGAAATGTAGAGGGCATTACATTTTTTGGGTATATACCTGCATGTAAACTTGGCAGGTATTGATCATTATTTTGAAGGGAAATGCTATTTTTGTTTACATGTGTGAGTTCTCACATTTATTCTTTTCATGAAGAAAAAGTGTTTCTTTGACTTTATTTTGTATTCTTGCTTGTAATTCTGTTTGTACTCCTACAAGGTCTTTGAGACTGACATGTTTTGTTTTGTTATGGTTCATTCAATTTGGGATGTTGACATCTCAGGCTGTTGAAATAAAAAACATAGATACGATTCACATACTAATGCCTCATGCGAAATGTTATTATGTTTTGTGGAAATCTGTATGTATCTGGGTCGGTTTGTTTGCTTGTGTGTACGTTTGTGGTCCTGTTTGTATGTTTGTAATATAATTTTGTTTAATTGAAATGAGCAAAGAAATAATTTTGTCTCACTCTGTTAGTGGGACTGAGTGAGTGTGTATGTCAGAAGTATTTTTAAAAATCTAATTAATGACTAACATTTATATCATTACATTGTCACACACATAGGCACGCTATGGACAAAGGACAACAACTATCGATCGTCTTCAAACTTTCAGGAAATTGTTATGGAATGATATTTTACAAATGAGTGAAAAAAGGGATATGGTCAACAAATATCAGACTTCTGTTCACATTTATTCACAAATCAAAATAAGCGCTCTCCTTTGTTGGCGTTTTGAGGTATCATATCACATCACGTGACCTTGCAATGTACATCAAAAGAAAGTTAATTTATTACCCTTTTGAATGATACATAGAACAATAATGTAGTACATCCACAAAAATGTCTGCATTTTTGGGAAATAAAATCTTGAACAAATTAACATTACTGCAAAATTACCTCAGCAGTTGTTAATACCTACTAAAAACTGAACATTTTACGGTCAAAAACGTGTACCAAATGCCACTTTTTACTTTAAGAACTTATGGCAGGTTTATAAATGTTATTTTTCTTCACTCACTATTTTACGAAAATTGGCGTTTCAGCCCTATTTCACGCATGCAAAAGAGACCCACTGCCCCTTGGATGTCACCGTATGTCAGAATGTTATTATTATACAAAGATCAAGTTATGTTTACATGTAATAACATGTAAAATACTTTGTACACTGCACAGTTCGTTTATACAATAAATTGAACTGTCTTTTAACAAAATGAAACTTGTCAAATACTTTGTGCATTTATTCACAATAAATCCGACTGTTTTTTTAGAAAAATGCAACAACTACTTTGTATATTTTGCAATAAACATAGCACACCAAAGTAAAAAATGACACGTTGTCAACAAATATTAATTACGGTGTTTGCATCAATGGCGTGGTAGAGGAAGCTTTGGTAACGCCATAAACAGAGTCACACTAGTCTAATAATGGATAAGAAGTAAGTCATCTTGCCATGGCACACTGCCTACAGGAGAGTTTACATACTCCATTAGGTAGTTCCTTTGCTCTTTTGCTGCTATGCTTGTGTTGCCGCGATACAGGTGTTCCATGTCTGGCAGGTGGGCATCCTGCCTCCACGATCCTGGGATTATTTCGTGATTGTGCTGTGGGTCCTCTTGGTCAATTGTAGCTACATCAATTGTAGGGTTTTTGAGTAGCAGCAAGTTATGCAGGACACAGCATGCATGTGTGATCTTGATGACTCTGTCTGGAGTTAAGGGCAAAGTGACGAGAAGACAACGGAACCGTGCTGCCAGAAGTCCGAAAGCATTTTCCACAACTCTTCGGGCTCGCGAAAGTCTGTAGTTATAGACTCTCTGTTGGTGAGTCATGTTGCGAAGCGGCAGAGGCTTCATCAGCCAAGTCTTGAGAGCAAACGCGTCGTCTCCCACAAGGAAGTATTCAAGTGGCTGGTCATCATGAGGCAGAGGGTCTGCTTCAGGCAGATTCAATTTGCCTGCCTCAATTGCTGCCTTGAAAGGGCTCTCGTTAAACACACCAGCATCAGAGCCAGAGCCAGTGTGTCCAATGTCCACATACATGAATTTGTATTGAGCATCTACAATTGCAAGTAGTACAAGGGAAAAAAACCCTTTATAGTTATAGAATAAGCTGCCAGTCTTTGGAGGTTTCCTGATGGCAACGTGTTTGCCATCAATCGAACCAACGCAGTGGGGAAGGTTCCAGCAGTTGTAGAAGGATTGTGCCACTTGTTTCCATCCCTCTGGAGTATCTGGGCACATGAGAACTTCGTCAGATAGTTCATCGATTATCGCCTGGCACACTTGTGGGATAAACACAGAAATAGTGTTATGGGCAACTCGGAATCCATATTGAAGAGTCTTGTAGATGTTGCCGGTGGCCAGAAACCTTAAGGTGACAGCCAGCTTTAAACCAGGTTCCAGAGACTTCCTGTAGTTAGTATCTTGTTTGGTAATCCTCGGTGCAATTCGTGTCAGAAGTTCATGGAAATCCTGTGGTCCCATCCGCATGAAATTGGTAAATGCAGAAACATCCTCAGCATGCAGTTCTTTCATCAGCTGTTCATATTGCCCCTGCAGGGGCCTGCGCTGGATCCAAGGTTTCACCCACACACTTCTTCTTCTTTTAGCTTCTTTCCTTTTCTGTTCTTGTTCTTCTTCCAAGCGTTCATGTTCTGCCACATGACTAATTAGTCTTTCCAGGGCATCCAGATGCTGGAGTATTGTACCTTTTTGCCGAGGGCTCAACCAACTCATGATCCTTTTCTGCCTGTGTTATTAAAACAGTCAACTTTAATTCCAACAGCAGTGATGTGTTCTGGACAGCAGGCAGCAGTGGAATGAGGGCAGACAACTAGGTTTATAAAGAACCAATGGCTACACTCGCGGCTCCTACGAGGGTCTATTGTATTTTTACATGGCACTTTCGCACACAGTAAGCAAACCTACGCCAGGCCTACGCAACCGTAAGCAACCCTACGCCAGGCCTACGCAACCGTAAGCAACCCTACGCCAGGCCTACGCAACCGTACGTAACCCTACGCCAATTGCCTACGCCGAAGGTACGCGGTGCCTACGCACAGGGTACGTAACTATACGCCGATCGTACGCAAGCCTACGCAGGGACTACGCCGAAGCATCAATTTATTCATGAGTACGCAGCTTAACTTCGGCGTAGTCGGTACGCAACACTACGCAACTCTACGCAGATCCGGTGTGAAAGGGGCTTAAGCAAGGATTTTAACACCAATATAGATTAATCTTGAAATGGAAAAATAAATCCTATGATAAACAAAATGTGGCACAGGGATACTGTTAGTGTAGCATAGAAAGAGGGTTTTTTAAAGGAAAAAAGAAAGAAATTCTCTTGACAAGAAAACAGAAATTCATCATAGCCCGTGGCTCTCCCTTTCTTTCTTGCTTTTGACACTCCTCTTTTAGGCCGATGTTGCCCCTGGATCCGTCATAGAAATTAGTCTCATGGTAGACAAGATTTGAATCGTAGTACAGTTTCCCTAGTTTATTCAGGCTCACGCCTCAATAACCACCTCATTTGTGTTATCCCATGAATGAATAACAATTAAAGTTCATTTTCAATATCACGGATGACATGAAAAGATGAAATGAGGAAGTTATGTAGACAAAAATTTCAAACTTCTGATCACTGTGACTTAAATTGCTGTTTTGAGTCTCGAATACAATTTTCATGTAGGATCACATTCGGATTAGTAAGTCTCCTATCATGGCTGCCCCGAAATACCACGACGGATCTCTATATTTTATCTTTCTGATGCTGACAGTTTATATACTCTATACAGTAGAAGGAGTATTAGTTGGTGAGTATAGTTGTATTCTTGTCAAATTTGATCGGAGGCGAATTCTCCTCCCATTTTAAGTAGGCGTACTTAAATAACACCCTGATTTAAGCGACAATACAAAATATATTAGAGCCATCGCATTTCCAGTCTAATGATCAACACCTTTTACTAGAACTCGCAGAGAGTGAGTGACTCTATCCATTAAGTGTCGGAGGGGTGTGGGCGGGGGGGGGGGGGTACTAGAACGATTTTAAATTTTGATGCACCGGTTTTACTCTTAAATATGAAATGCCCCCTTCCCCCATCCTCCGTTTCCTCTCTCGCTTTTTCTTTCTTTCTTTTCCCCAACTTTAGCCACCATCCAGATGAGTATGTATATAAACATCGGTCTATACATCAGTCACACTTTGACGATTACATTAAGCATGCATGTTTCATTCCGAACCATAATAAACTGCATCCTTATATGCCTTTTCACAATGCTACTCGATAATGCAGTTCTATCATTCTATGTCATAGATGTTCGACTGGATAATGGCACCACGCCTAATGAAGGTACAGTCTGGTACACAGAGGACTGCCAGAACTGGTATAGAACGTGTGGATCTAGTCTAGGAATAAAGGATGTCATCGTTATCTGCAGACATATTGGTTTTACCGGAGCTAATCGTGCACTAATGAACTCACCATTTGGAGGACCCTTTGATAACCAACCACAAACGATCATCAATTGCGGTGACTTGATATTCTTGTCTCGATTTGTAATGAACCTTTTTTTTTTAACATAACAATAATATGATTAGCTTTACATTTGCGAAGTTTTCTTATCACAATAATTGATATACTGAAATATTCATTACATGAATAAACTTTTTGTTATAAACACCCTATCCATTCCCTTAAAAATGCGTATCACATCTGGCAAAGATTTTGATGCTTATTCAGTGACATTTTGTTTATTCTACTGATTGATTGAACTTTATTCGTCAAGTATAACTAAAACTACATCACGAAATAGAAAGAAGAAAAATATATCACCATCACCATGGTCACAGGATAAACTTATAAGCTAACAATTAGAATTAGCTTATTTCTAATGGAGTCATAACATAGGATATAATGGGTGTATACCATATTTTTTTATAGAACGAGTTATGAAGAATAAAGTCAGTTAATTGCCGTAGCAACAATCAGCAAACTTCATTTCGTTGACAATCAGCCATGCATACAGTCTTTCGTCTTCTTTGTTGTTAGGGCAGACAGCCAGTGGAACGGATTCGTTTAATAAAATTATGAAAATGCAAGCATTACTTTAACCCTAATAAGGCCGGGCTATTTGGAGTCTTACTACGGCCGGGGGGGGGGGGGGCATTATGCCCCCCCCCCCTAAGATCTCGGCCGTGAAACGGCCGATCTCCGCGAAAATTTGCACGCATGTCACGTGAAGTGTATAGAACAATATGATAATTTCAATTTTTTGAAAGAAACCCCTCATTTGCATATTTATGGTAATTTATGCAAATAACGTCATAAAATCTCATTTTTTACCCATAAATCCTATATTATTCATATTTAAGCATTCGTTTTCACTACATATATTCATTAGAGCATTTGGAACAATAATACGACAAAAAAAAATTGGAAGAGCCAGGTTATTCCTCATGTTATCTCTTGTTTTGATAATTTCTTATGTATTTCATTGTTTTTTTAACTTATTTATGTTATTGTTTTTTTTTCTTTCATTTCTTCCTACAATTCAACTATTTTGACTCCCAAAACAACCACCTAAACTTTAAACAAGACCCAATAACCAATGTTTGATCTATTTTTAGGAAAAATGACATTTCCATATGTTTTGTACACAAATCACAAAAATGAGCGATTTTCGGGCTGACATGCAAAGACAAAAGGTCACGTGACCTTGTAACTATAGGTCCGATTTTTTATTTTTTTTTTAAAGATGCGCAAGACTCTAAAGAAAAAAGTCAGCGAGCGGCGAGGCGTCATCCATATGCGTTCTCGAACAATCAGAAAAATCGTGGAGGGGGGGGGGGGGAGGGCATAATGGGCCCCCCGGGCCTTATTAGGGTTAAACAAACATTACTTTGTTGTTCATGGCTGATTTTTCCTGATTGAGGCGTCATATGAAAGGGCAGAAGATGAAATTTTTGGAAATGGGGTTTTCTTTTTGAAATTCAGATACCGTTCGCCACATGACTTTTTGATATCCTTTCTTCAAATTGTTTTTAATCACTCATGCGTGAAATAAGCATCATATGAGCTGCATCAAATGAAAGAGGAGGACCTTTACAAATATGTGTAATTTATTATTCATAATTGTGATTAAGTTATGATAAAACATCGATAATTCTCGGTTTCGTTTTTTCTGGGACGCACTGTATATTCGAGGATTCCATGCGATAACGAAAAGCGCAAATAAGGAAGCAGCGAGTTATGTAACCAAACTGCTACAAATGACCTGAGGTGTTAGTAGAGGGGGTTCTGCAATAGTATGGTTTTAAGAGACTACGTAACTAGCACGGATCAACCGAGCTTCAATAATTCCCATCATATAATGATCTCTTCAAATATATTGTTATCTATTTTCCTTATGTCATTTACACAATTTATTTTAGATTTGGAGATCTTCTTCGAGGGAATTGCAATAGTCATTTAGATCAAATTGATTAAACAGCCTAATATACTGTTTCATTATTATTTATTTTTCAGGCGAAGAAGAAGAAGACATAACAAGTTGCACTTTGACGCTGGGATGCCCATCAGGTGATTCAACGGGAGGAGCTGTATGCTACGGTATTTTTGAACATATTTTATTCTCTGAGGCGGGCATTTGTATATATAATTTTCATGCCGGACAAACAAACATACGTATAAATATAAGCATAATTATAAGCATATCATTTATCTCATCTTGTAACGTTTCTTTTTATTTCTGTACATATTCCACAGAGTAGAGTCTACTTTTTTGGTCACCACCCTATAGAATTGTACAGAAGACAAACAGCGCCAAGATTATTATCACTATAACTGTTATAATTATTATCTTTATTGTTACTATTTCGATTATTATTATTATAATTATTATGACATGTATTATTATTAAATAGCTAATCTTCTATGGAGTCATGAATATAAACGAAATAAGAGAGAATTTGAGATAGGCGGGGCAGAATGGAATATATTTAAAACTCACATAAGCCTAAGGATATATGTTATTCTTGCTATCGAACATTGTTCTGCGCATTTCATTTTCTATGCTGCAGGTAGTAACTACCTGGGCTGCTATACAGACATGACAGGTGCTGGCCGCGTGCTAAACGGCCCCCAAAACACCAGTTTTGAAGGACTTACTATTGATAAATGTTTAGATTTCTGTCGATTGTTTCCCGACATGGTGTTTGCCGGCTTGGAGAGTGGGAATGAGTGTTATTGCGGTGAATCATCATCGAACTACAGCAAACATGGACCAGTCTCATCAGATAGCCAATGCCACTTTCCATGTGATGGATCTCAGTACCAGAGTTGTGGTGGAGTTGGCTTTATCGCGATATTCAATCGTAAGTACACACGATTTCACAATATATTTCAAAATAAGAAGCTAAACATGTGTAAAAAGTTAAAGGTAAAACAAAGTTTTGGGAATTTTTGAAAATTTGGTGGATAGTGATTCTTTACAATTTTGATATATTTGGATGCCCCTGTGTATGTATTCTAAGCACTAGAAAATTTAGCCCCTAAAACTCTTCTGCTTTCGAGAAAATTTGAATACAAAAAATTCAAATAGCGCCTACGATCGTACAATGGTAGCTGCGACCATGGAAAACTCAGAATATACACTGTTGGTCATAATGGTGGAATATTTATTTTTACCCCAGTTTAGGGAAGGATTTTAAAAAAATATTTATTTCTAATAGATCTAGATAATGGCATACATTCTCAGATTTTATTGAATATTGATTTGCGAGTGTTTCTTTTGCGTGACTGCTAAATCATATGTGTGCTACTATGCTAATCAGCTAGGGAACCTACGTCCTTAAATCATAATTGACAGTAATGAGGATTAATGCCTCACAAAAGGGCACTTATATAGCTGATCGACACGATTTTTATCCTGGGGCCTCACAGTAACGAGGCCATTGCTTAGCCCCTGAATCATGACTGTACGCAGTGTTTGCTAGGGTACGCGGCCGCCCCCACAAATCCCCCAAAACGAAGAAAATGCAATAAATTGTCAAAAATTCATTGCAATTTCCCCCCGCCCCAACAGGAAAAATGTCTCTGTGTGGCCATGCCTTGAACCATAATGCATGGCCCTACAAAGGAATTTTTCCTGTTGGGGGCCGGGGGAAAATGCAATGAATTTTTGACAATTTATTGCATTTTCTTCGTTTTGGGGGAATTTGCAGTTAATATATCGAACAAAGCCACAGATTTCAATAATTGAATAATGGAAAGTTTTTTAGGGACACTGTTCTCTTTCTTTCACCATTTCGTTCATCCGTAATAGCTTCCTACTAAAGTTATAAACATGTGACTGAAACATGTTTTAATTGTTCATAAATTAACAGCTACGTACCAATGATATTTTCGTTAATGAATGAATAATTTTTTAACGATAATTAGTACATTAGAAAACAGTGCATCCCACGCTTTTTCAAATACCCCCAAAGTACCCATTTTTACATGCTAAAAAGCCCCTTTAAACTTGTAAAAAGTGCCCCTTTTTTATAGGAAAAGTTCCCTTTTTACTTTGAAAAGTGCCCCTTTCCCCTTTGTATCTCTGATTAATGCACCTTTTATTTTGACACGTGCCCCTTTTCCTTCGACAATTGTCCACGTTCTTTTGCAATAAGTGTTAATTTTCCATTCTCATAAGTGCCCTTTTAAATCTATAGTAGTTGCCCCTTTACGAGAAATGGCCTTTTTCACTTTTGATACGTGCCCCCCCTTCACCTCTGATAATTGCCCTATTCAAATATAAGAGGTTTTCTTTTTACTTTAACCTGTGTCTCTTTCCCTTTGTAA
The DNA here is from genome assembly GCA_035222895.1 of Strongylocentrotus droebachiensis. Lineage (NCBI taxonomy): Eukaryota > Metazoa > Echinodermata > Echinoidea > Camarodonta > Strongylocentrotidae > Strongylocentrotus > Strongylocentrotus droebachiensis. The sequence goes on along the minus strand of JAVYIG010000756.1, from coordinate 350,297 downwards.
GAACTGCCTCTTCCCCTTTTAAAAAAACTACCCCTTCTTAACTCGGATAAGCGCAGATTTAAATTTCACATGTTCCCCTTTTCCTTTCTAATATCTCGTCAGAGCCCCTTTTCAGGTGCGATAAGTGCCCATTTTGACCTCTGATAATTTCCCTTTTTACAATGATACGTTCTTTCAAATAAGGGACTTATCCCCTTTTCACTATATAAATGCCCATTTCCCATACTCAAAGTGCTTTTTTTCATCCCTGGTGAGTACCTCTTTTAAGGTATAAGAAATGCCCCATTTTCACTTCTGATAATTACCCTTTGTACTTTGGCCCCTGCTCCTTGTCCTTTCTAATAAGTGTCGTATTACTTTCGATAAGTGTCCCCTTTTCCTCTCATCAATAAACGTGCCCCTAAATTCAAGCGACTAAGAGCAATTTCCCCCAAAGCTCACTCATAGATGATATGAGTAATTATTAAAGGTTTTGTTAGTCTTCCATAATGAGAATGTGCTTGTATCCCTATCAGGATTTGGCTTTTCCTCTAAATATGATGTAATTTTTGCACCGCGACTTTTCAAATCTGAAAATCATCCCTGATAATGTAATCACAATGTAGGGGTATGTACCAATGTCTTCAAAAATTGTATATTTTAGCTTTGAGATTTTCCTTTGAATGTGCCCTCTTTTGTTGACCCCCCCCCCCCCACTTTGGAAGTAACTCCGCCGCCCCTGCCTGATTCCTATCATTTACTGTCCTTCTGTAGTTACGGCAGATCCACACCTTCCCCCAAACCCGATGGATCCACCTTGTAGTATGACGACCCCACCAATATCTACCACGTCTTCGACGGTAACTGAAAGCACGGTTCAATCGAAAACTTCAAGGGAAAATTCCAGTATGTCCAGTGAGTGTCGATATTTTTCAAGTTCTTATAGTTGTCATGAAAAAAAAACGATGCGTATATTTTGTAGCAATTTTAAAAGCTTTAGTGTTTCATTTTGTGTAGGCCTTGTGAAGGTTGCTGATTTATAAATGGAACAATCTGGTTTTGTTCTTGCTATTCTTGCTACTCATTTCCCCCAACAGAATAATATATTGGTATTGAGTCACTCAGCTTTAAAATTTGCCAAGTGTTGGTAAGAAAACTTCCTTTTGTTGAATGTGATATTTGGTAACTTCCCTACAAAGCCCCTATACGAGGACCAAGGAAGAAAAGACATCATCGCAAACAGGCATATATACGCTTGTAAATTAAACATAAAATCAGTGCACACATCTAAACGTACTGCCAACGTCCTGTTTATCATATTTACTTGAGCGCCAGAGGGGGGGGGGGGGGGGGGGGGGGGGGGGGGGGGGGGGGGGGGGGAATCTCCAAAAAAGGTAAAATTAAGGTTTTGTACACGTTTCTCCACACCCTGGGGGGAGGGGCGGGCCCCCGGACCCCCCTTGAATCCGCCATTGGAAGTGTGCTACATTTACGTCGTAATAAATACAAATATAACAAGAAAACGTTTTCTGAACGGTGCTTATTGGCTTTTATAAATTGCGTGTTGCCTGAATTTACCTCTTACAAAGGAGTATCTACACAAACCACCACCTCTGACGTAGGACCGACCACTTATATAGGGTCCGGTCTCACTGGAACGGTAACTGGACTTGGTCTAACCAGCGCCTCAACGTCTCCTCCTGCCGGAAGTACCACGAGTAAGCAAGTTGTCAAAGTTTTAGTTAACATTATATATACCATTGTCTTACCCATATTTCCAGAGAATTTTCAGAGAATGATTAATTTTTGTAATGCATTGAATAATATTAAAAATAACACAATAATTTCTCATTTAACACGATGTAGCGAACATAAAAAAAAAAGAAATTATGTTTATTTACATGTTCGCATCTAAACGTATTTAATTAGGTTTTAATTGATACCTCGTGTAAAAAGAAAAACATAAAGAAAGGTAAAGATAAAAATTATCCATTCATGACGATTATGGTAATGATAATGAAAATAATGATAGTTATAACATTAATGATGACGATAGGCATTTGTATGGTGCCGTCTATTTAGAAATAGAAGTGGGAAAAGAAGAGTTGAAATGTGTACCATATTCTCTACCTCCCTCTCTGAAGGCAATGGAAGTATGTATTTGAATTTCACGGAATTTTTGGTGTTTTTGCTGTCAGCAGAATAAATCAAATCTTGCATTTAATCATCATCAAGAAGTTGAAATCTTGGGAGAGTTTCTTCAGCCATTTTTTGCCTTGTTTGGAATTCAGTACGATCGATATTGCCGTACGGTCGTCTGCGCTGCGCTGTATTAAAAATTGGTAAATTAAGCTAGCGACCAATTCTTCGCACACGTATACGTATGTATGGTATCCGCGATCGCTCAAACCAGTTTTTAACACTGAACCAATGGGTATTTCAGCAAGACTGAACTATTTTCCCGGTAACTGGAATTTGGCCGGGATTTTACCCTAGAACTATTAAATGGGTTTGGCATTTTTCGTTTATTTACGGGAGTGGTTAAAACCACTACTGTAATTTCGTCCAATCAGATGGCTGGATTTCTTAAGTGAGGTATATAATATGTTTTATTTTCTCCTTTCCAATCGAAACTCCAGCTACCACGCCACCACCTCAAACTCTACTTACTCTCACCTCTAGAAACACCAACTTCACGGAAAGTCAGTCGACCAATACTGCAGGAGGTAAATCTTATCGACAAGCACGGTTGTCAGAAATTATGATGCATGTTATCTTTTGCCAGGTCAACATTATGTTCCCGGCGGCCACGGCAGCCCCGTTTGACCAAAACGTATAGTGCGCCGTTAGATTTTTGCATTTTTCCCTCTGTATTCAAGTTTTGTTATGCTACGTTTACACCATGTTCCCGGCGGCCACGGCAGCCCCGTTTGCCCGAAACGAAGTGCGCCGTGGGATCTTGGTCAATTTTATCTCTGTATAGTAGGAGACCAGCCTGTAGGTCCCGTGACCAATCTCTGGGAACAAAGGTTTGAAAGTGTTTTTGTGTTCCCTGATGAATACCGAACAATTTTGACTTGGGCTGCCCCCTTGAAAATCCCGGGCATTTTCGTGAGGGGTCATCAAAGGTCACACAGGATACAAATTCAAATAGTTCCAATCGTGTCAATATGCATATCAAATTACTCGTCTGGTCTTAAGGATTCCAAAAATGTATAGGTTGTTATACCTCCGACCTTAAATGACGGCGCTATGGTCAAAAAGGTCAATGCACTTTAGAAATTCACCAACACAGTTAACATCGTCCGATTCTAATGATTTTAGTGTCTAATAATATGTTTTTTGACATAACAAATTCAACTAAGCAACTTTTAAAATCAAAAGTGGTTGCCATAACCTTGAAATTTCCCCCAAACCCATGGATAAGAAGTTGTTAGATGTTTGTCACCGAAACGGCAGCCATTTTGAATGTACATGGTCAAGGTAAGCACTTTTACTTTTGAAAGTTGTATAGTTAAATGTGCCATGTCAGAAAACATATTATTAGACCCTATTGGATGCAGTTCATAATATTTAAACATAGCGTAGCTTGCGGTTGGTAACGTTCGCCTCACTTTGGATTTGGAACACGTAGCAGTAGATAATACATCGCTCCGCAGTCTTGATATTATTTTAAACAGAGCATCAAATATACGTGGTATACCCTGTCAATAAATAAATAACAAAATGGCGCTCTTTTCCAGAGCATGTGGATCTTTGTTGAGCACTAGCTATTTCTGCTCGCAGGTGGGATGTAAGCCCCTGTTAGAATGTCTTTTATTTTCATTTAAAAAAAAAGGGGGGGGGGTGTAATAAACCTGGATGTAGAAGACCCTTTGTGTATTTGTGTGCAAGTTAAGGGCTTGTATACATGTATATGACAAGTAAAACTCTGCCCATTATGATTTGTATTTGGAAAAGTTGTTTATAGACTGGAGAAAAATCCCGCCCCCCCCCCCACTCAGTATTATTTAGGGTACGCATATGCTTGTTCCCTCTTTTTGAAAGCACCCCCTATCTGAGGGCTGCCAACATTTCCGAACCCCCCTTTCGCGGGCTTTTCCTGCCTTGGAGACCCCCCTAAATCAGGAAAAATGCTCAATATACCCCCCTAAATTCGGAATTATTTCTCAGGAGTCCAAAGAGATGAGAGAAAAAAAGAAAAAACACCCCCTTTTTAAAGAAATCTCCGGGTGAAAAGTCAAATACACCCCTTTTTTTACAATTATCGGGCCGGACTTTGTCGCACGAAAAGTACCCCTTTACCGGACATTTTGGCAACACGCATGCGGTCATTCCGACCCCTGAGTGGGGGGGGGGGGGGGGGGGGCGGGAGAAAAATAGGATTGGATTGTAGAGAGTGAATGGGACGATTACACATTTGCCTACTACCGGGTACCCTGTTAACACCTGGGTGGAGAGAAGCTATGATGATAAAATGCCCAGCTCATGGACAGACGTGCCGTGCCGGGGCTCGAACCCACTTATGACTTCGTTTGGGGTGAATGAAATATTCAGATGACCTCTATTTTAGTGTCCACCATAATAATTTTAGATAATATTATACCATCCCAAGTTTTTATCTTTCGGTATGATTTTCTATTATTAAAAGTCCAGTTGTAGCCTAGGCACTCAAATTATTTGGAGCACTAACTAATCATCTTGTTCTCTTTATTGTTACCAGCTTCCGCACCGTCAGCCGTTAGACAACGTGTACCATGGCTTATTCCTGTGTTAGCTTCTGCTAATGTTTTGCAATTCATCATCATATCTGTTCTGATAGTGTTTTATTGCCACCAGCGAAGGTAAGGATATCAAGCAAAACATAAATCAACACGTTTGAAACAAAAATCTGTCATAAAAGAATATACTTCTTTTCTTTCTCGAAAATGTGTATTTTTTGCTACTGCTACTCTATTACAGATTTGTAATTCCAGATTACAGCTAAGGTAGTGACTTTAATGCTAGATGTCAATTAAAGATAATCTGAACATTTGATTGAAAACGGATCATTATTCATGGTACAAATTGGGAAAAACTGATCTGATCGATTCCTTTATTCTCCCAACTATATTATTACAATTTAATTACATTTAAGGTGAATGGAAATCGTCACAAAGCAATACAATGGCTCTACATTCCATTCCAGAATAAGTGTTGACAGATTTTTTTATAGCCTGTGTTATGTCTTTTTTTAACGGTTGGGAAAATTCAAAAATGGTTGGGAAAATTTACTGTTAATCACTGTTACAGGGTGTCATACATCGACTCCTTAAAAAAAAACATAGATATCTTCGTGGTTTGAGAATTTTTTCAGGATTTTTTTGCATGTCAGAGGGTTAGTACAGTAGAAGGAATATATTAATTAACATTTTTATACAAAAATTAAGCAAGTTTTTCATCAACCTTCAACAATGTTACCAAGTCACTTTTATAAATTTTGGATCCTACCAGGCACCCATTTAACACATTGGAGGAGAGTGGTGAATGTGAATTAATATGAATTTATTCATGTAATTTTTGTTTATGAAACAGACGCAAAGTACCGGCTAGGACGGAGGAAAACGGACAAGATCCTTACATGGACCTACAACCCAGACCCGAGGAAGACAGGACATACCAGGAGACGGATATCACCTCAACGGCTTCGTCATCAAACCGGATTTATGAGAACCAGAATGTTGCGCAGTTTGCAAACAAAATAAAGGAGGGTGCTGATTATGAGGATGTACTTACTCCAATTTAAGACAATGGGAAGCTTCAGAAAATCACAATTGGCTTTTTCAGCAATTTTCCATCTCTTGATTTTAATTTACAAAGTAGAACATCAATGGATTAATTCGATTAACATTTTTTGAAAGCAATAACAAATCTTAAATAATGTCTTGATTAAATAATACTAAACATTGGCAAAAGTAACTGAAAAATGCTTTAATTTTACACAAAGAATTTTAAAAGGTCATGAAAATTAGCTCATTGCATTAAAAAGATACAGGTCTACTCTTTGTTCTCTGAATGTACTGCTTTGGAAGGAATATTGTAATCAATTGAGTTTCAAATAACATTGTGTCTACCTTGTCGCAGGACCTTTAACTAGTTACAAGTATTCAGAAGTTATGGTATGAAATATGGTATATATAGTGCTATCCACTTTCCTACATGTAGTAGATGGGTGTATGTGGTGTGTGTGTGTGCGTGTGTGTGTGTGGGGGGAGGGGGGTTATAGGGTAATTGTCATCGTCCTAGGGGCGGGATAGTTGTCGGAGGTAAATTGTCCTACAGTTGGTGACCGGGGACAGGTGTCAAGCTGTTATTATCCTTGCATATAGACTTAATTAGAACGAGTAAGCGTGTCAAATCTATTATTTTCCATACGCTTTGGTCCAAAGAGTCATCTACATGTATATACACATCTACCTTTCCCTTACCTACATTCCTGTTTTTTTCTTGCTCAGCTTCCTTCATTCCTTTTGGTTTGTTGAACAAACCTTATTTTGTATTTCTATTATTTTTTTTCTTTTTATTGAAGGTCATTTGAAGATACCGTAGATTTCCGATGAAATTGGCAACAATAGTCAAAATTGACTAATAGCCATTATAATACCAAACGAAGAAGAAAAAAGAGGAGTCAGAAGAAATTAGTTTTTAAAATCGTTAACAATTTTGGTTTTTAAAGATACCTTATTACGCTACTTGACAGAATACAGAGCAAGAAGTCAGCAGTTGTCGAGATACAAATTTATTTACTTGTGACGCTAGATTGTCGCCTAAGAAGTGAGTTTTTGTATTGGTTGACATTGAACATTCAGTAATTTCATTTATGTGTGAAAGAAGTATGAGAAATGTTTAATTTTCAGAGCTCAAGCAAAATAATAAGCTGGTATTGAAATGTACATTTGTATTTAGTGCATATGCAGGTGTATATATTGCATACGTGTAAATGTATTTGGTTTGAACGTAGGTGGCGTTTAACGAATTGTAGACGTGGCGCGTAATTTAAAAGGGAAAGTTTCAGTGATATTATTAATGATCTATTTTGGTTATAAAACATTAGGAGTAGACCAATTTAGAGCAATTTAGACTTTGTTACACTTAAAGGGATCCGGTAACTTTGTCTCAGATTCTGAAACAAAATTCTGGATTTAGCTCATGATGCAGTGATAATTATAAACCTTTAGGTCAGTCAGGAACCCCATGACTTTTACAAGCCGATCGCCTGTCTGATTATCAAGACATTTATGATTGAAATTACAAATTTTGAAAACTGTTCGCCTGACGGTTTTCATAACACTACAGTCTATTGGGGAAAACGAGTATGGTAAAACCGGTCACTCAAAGATTATTACTTTTTTGAGGCACTTCTTGATCATTTTGAAGCGCAATTTTTTCAGGGCTTTAATATTACACCATATCACAGACACTGATAACACGTAGGGCCGCGTATCTCATATTTAACATTGTTAAACGATCCCTTTAAGATATGATCGCTTATTTCGATCTTTTAAGAATTATTAAATATATGATGAATTGTAATGTATAACATTATTTCATCAAAAAATGCGATGGACAAGGCCTTACAATTGTTACTTGTAAGAGCCCAGGAGGGCAAGTGAAGTTTATAGTTTGAGGATTTAGTGATAGAAATGAAAGAAATGACTATATTTGTTATTTCTTTGTTGATAATACATGTATTTGTCGTTTGGTCATTTAAACTAGATTACGTCTTTGGAGATTAATCGGTTATGAGATATTGACAAAATAAAATATACGATTTCAAGTGGCAATCTGGTACGGTGTGAACCGAGTTCCCTATCGATCCACCTTTTTCATCTTAATCTGCTATCTCCTCTTACTTTTGTCAGAATGTATTCAACTTTTTGTTCATCTAATTGATTTATTTGTTTTTTCCACATTTATGTTATTCATTGTTATCTTCTACCAGTGGAGGCCAAATTTCTGTATTTTCTTAACGTAGACCATTAGGTCTGAATCTGAATCTGAATCTGAATCTGAGTCTGATCAATGGCATTGGCTGTCCACAGAGCCATTTTATACAGAGCTTGGCCAGCTTGGTTTCAGTTGGTAACAAAATGGCATATTCTTGTTTTTGGTGCTTTCCCAACAAAACATAAGGCCTACTCGCCATATTGTGCCCGCTCAAACCGGGTTGGCCAAACTCTCCTAATTAATGGCACTGTGCTTCATAAAAGTGTTGCGCCAGCTCACGGGCGAAAAGAAAACAACACCGTTTAGATCTAACCATGCCGCAAGAGGACAGCAAACACATTAGAGCAGATTTGAAGCAAATAGGGACTTTTAGATTTGCGTGGACTGATACGTGTGACGTCTATCAAGGCAGTGCATTAAAAGGACGTCGATCGTAGCAATCCACGTTGTTGTTGTGCAAATCTAAAAGTCCCTATTATATAACACATCTCTCATTCGGCAATATTGAGCTTATCCCTCGATACAAATGTCAATGGCAAAATATTAAGTCAGTCCTATTCCAAGTTCTACATGATGTTAAATTGCACACCAAATCACCCTTTTTTCGGGGGGGGGGGGCAGCGGGTAATTGCACCCCGAAGCCCCACCTTAAAATCAAATTAAATATAATTACACATTACATATTGGAACAGTTTGAAGACGAATGCTTCCCAGTCAAGATTCAAGTTAAAAAAAAAAAAAAAATTCTGTAGGTCACTCGTTCAAGTGACTTATTCCTATTTTAGTAGACCGTTTGTGATACTGTGTGGCACATTGGATAGCCTGACCAGCATTATAATTAGGGTTGTATCCTTTATACATACGCAGTATGGGAAAAAATCCAAAATCAATACGGCCGTGACAAATATTGACGATTGATTCAGATGACTAGCCATAGTCTCACAATCATTGACCAAAAATAAACACAATTATCTGTTCATTGGAAAACTTCACTCCCCTGACAAAATATAATTACAGGTGAACTTGACGAATACCACAGGTTATACGTATGCAATTATGACATTCATATTACAAATTCCGTACCAGCTCATATCATGTCAATATATCTTGGATATGTTTCATGAGTTATTTGAATAGTTTAGACCGATCATTGGGATACATATCACGATATCATCGTTATACCAGTACTATTTACCACTTCCGACCGGATCATCTTTTCCCTTGACTCGCTGTGTTACATGATGCTTGGGGGATATGTATCATGTTTTCTACTTTTCGTCCTTTTTCTTTCAAATGCGTCAGCCCAAGTTGCAGGTAAATTAATAATTCATAACAAGCACATTATTTATATATATATATATCAATTCAACCTAAAACACACAAGTTAAATCAACATTTGGAGAGCCCGAGATTTTATTAACTTTCATGATTTTCAAATTGGTATATTTGCACATTTAAGATTCAATTGTCAACTATTTGCACTAGCAAACTAAAAGGGCAACATACCTTGTTTTAAATGTTGTCTCACCTCGTTTCTTTACATGTTGATTTAACATTTGAGTTTTTATATTGTTGTTTTGATTGATGGTTGCGTTATCCAGTGCTGGTGGGATATAGTAAATGATAACAGATTGAATGCTTGATTTACACAACACTGGCCCGATGTGTCTCACCTTTACTTCAATATCAGCAAAATCATTCCTATATGACACATCAGCACAACTCACAGTACACACTAGAAAGGGTTTGTATAATTGTACCCGTTCTGGTTAAAAGGGGGACATGGTCAATCGCTTGGTAATGAACATTCAACGGAATTCGAGTAAAAGCGTACTCAAAGTTTAAAAGCTTAAAAATGCACCCTAAAAAGAGTTGGTAAAATTGTGAGTATGTTGGGCTGAAAGAGATTTTTTTGCATGGTTGTTCGGTTAACGTTTACGCAATATTTAGTAAATGTACCTAAATTGGGGTAAAATGTATTTATTGTTTGTTAAAAAAAATTATATCACAACAATTAATGTTTGCTCTTTTACCCCATTCTTTGTGGATAATAAACAGTCAGGATTTAACAGACACACTTAAGTTTTATATTTAACACAAAACTCTTTCTTTTAGTGATGAAGCTTGATATTTGTGTGTATGTTTTATAGACTGGCTTTGTCGTTTTCAAAACACTACATGTGGAACCTTTTTTGAACATGGACAATGGGATCTAGTCCAGGAAGAAGGGCAAATTAATGGTAACTATCAAGATCGTTTCTTAATACATTACTTTGGATTTTAAACCATTACATTACGGTAAGAAGTGTAAGGTGAATATTGATAATTGATTGTACCCTATCTTATTATCCTATCTTAGAAATTGGAATATGTCAATTAAATGATTACAACTCATCATGTTTGTGATTTTTGTAAAATTAATGGGTGTGACCGCTAAACAATCGCAATAACTTTTTTAAAATCTAATTCGGTGGATTTCGAAGTTCGCTCACCGAGTTATATTGTGCTGTCTGATTAATCATCATTAGAAGAAGTAAATAATGAATAATTATAATGACTTTAACGGATATCGACCCCAATTTCGCTGATCTTTATGGCATCAAAATATGCTATCGTAATCTCAGCACGACTTCAATGACTGTCGATCAATCAAGCTAGGACAATTTTGATAGCCTTAAATATACGTCACATATTGAAATAAACGAGTGATTATGTAATCCGAATATAATTTCGGTAGGATATATACTTAAATTGCATTTGAGTTGATATATCAAAAGTCTTATCCATTGTCTTTATCCGTATACGTGCAGTTTACCTGGAGGCAAACTTCACTAGGCATTCTAGCCAAGAGGGAGACACGGCGACCTTCGTCATCGAGCACGAGTTTAACTCTTACGCCGGCGAGCTTCAATTCTTCTTCTTCTCTGCAACCGAATCATCACCGAACGTAACCGAAACGTCACCGAATAGTACCGATTTGAAGCCGGGTTCTTTCTCTATCACTACCTGCCGGAACGACAATCGCCCCCTGTTCTATATTGAGCACTACAAATGGGAATGGGTGTTCATTGAAGGACTACCGTATTCATGCGACAACAAAGATGATGTGGAGGTACTAAATGCCACTTATATACCTATCCCTCCCCCATCCACACACGCGCGTACGCGCACCCACACATACACACAAATCACACACACTTCTTCGAAAAGAAAGCATATAAGAATCGAATGACATTTGTTTGTTTTATTTACGAGAGACTGTCCAATTGATTATGTTCACATTTTTCGTCAATGTACTTTATTTTACATTTTGGTATTTGCATAGAGTGAAATAACATCTTCAGATTTAAATCCTGCCTTATCAATTCTTTCATTTTGTATTCTTTGATATACATTGATATATTAGGGAAGTATCATGATGATGATAATTTATTTTGTGTCGAGTATGGCATCCCCCTCTCCACTTTTTCTTTTCCTCACCGTCCACCTGCATGCACAAGGGGGGGGGGGGGGGTATCGAGGTATCTGCCCTAATTTGATTTACTTAAAAACAGCAAGCCATGGTGGTTGAATTTTGAATTTGTTTAACTCCTTTTATTGTCCTACACAGATCAAGTTCACTGCCACTAACGGAGGATCAAGGACAGTGATTAGAGTAGATGCCATCTTAATTTTCGAAATGCCATCCTCACCAGGTAATTACAGTAAACATTTTTAACCTTATTTTTTTATTCTCCACACAGTCAACTAAAATTGTCTTTGTGTAAGTTCGTCCATTGCTATAGAGTTGAATATTTGTTTTTGTAAAACCTGTATGAGATCTGGTTGTGGAGCATTATATTCAAGTACCATGTCTATGAAAGCTGGCATTGAAATTAAAAAAAATCATTAGCCCGTATTCTACTCAAATTCAAATTGGGTTAAACGCTGGGTTTAAGCTTTTGTTCAAAATCAGGTTTAACAACAGAAGTTTAGTAGTCCGAGATCTACATTTTCCTGTGTTAAACTTCATCTTAGACAGAGGATCGGGTTGAACGAAAAAAGTAGAATACGGGCCAATGTCAAAGACTTAAACCACAATCTTATGTTTGTATTATTATGTATCCTTTGAGTGTAGTCATACTATCAAGCTTTGCTTACTTTGTCAACCCTCCTGTTTGATGTTTTTGATTAGTTACAGCCATCCTTACTCTATTCTACATACATTCTTTAGTCATGTGTAAATTTGCAATGTTTGTTTGTTATATATTTGTAAAAATGCAAAAGAAAATTAAACAGAAATAAATAATTCAAATCAAATCAAATCAAATATCTTCAAAGTCCATCGTCTGTCTTCTTCTTTGAGCCATAGGGAATCATGATATGTTCAAACTACTCTATACTCTATTGTGGAACATGGAATTATGTTTCATGTTCCTTAAATCTTGCTGAATATCCAGGATATCACAGACACGGAACATCGATGTGAACACTAATATGCAACCAGTGGACTATATGAACATCAAAAACCATTTTTAATAGTGCTATTCTGAAATGACAACATTTTACAAGCAGTCGTTATAATCAATCGCTGAATATTCTTCGATATGAAATTGAGAATACACATTTGTTTGCACCTCTTCCTTTAAGCCTAAACTCGACATTCACATTTTTTCTTCAAATCGTGAATGTTTCTATGATACTATCCCTTTGTGATTATATTGTTATGACTCACCGCAGAAACTGTCACAGAGGACTCCCGACCAAGGTCACCCGACACTGTCACTTCAGAAACTCCCGACTACTTGAGGGGAGAATCAAATGAGAAACGAGGTTAGAAAAAGCATTATAGAATAACGAAATTGTTGCGGTTTGGTTACTTATGCCTAGATTATTATTTGTCATATTGGTATAAACATAAATATATCATATTGTGCCGTATTAAACAAGAAACATACACTTGAATTTGAAGAGATCTTGCGAAAAGGCTTTTAGAATATAGGCGGATGCAGGGTGGAAGATACCTTGCAAAAAGGCTATTTCGCACATATTAGGTGCACATCAAGAAAGGAAAGAGAATGTGCACCAATATTGTGCCAACGGCCAAGGAATCATAGATCCACCACCGTCTATTCTAAATTAAATATAGTTTCCATGTAAGACACGAAAACGAACAAAGATGTCGATGAAAAATCATTGGAAATAATTGTATTACAGTCCTAAAGTAAGTTTCGCAAATATTTTTGTTTTGTTTTACCCCAAGCAGATCCGGCTCAAGTTACTATGATACTGTACATTGCCTTGGCTGTGACTGCAACGTTGTTCCTTTGCACGCTCATCATCATTGCTATTCTGCTCTGTGACCACAACAAGTATGTCCAATATTTGTTATCACTAATTTATTTATTTATTTATTCATTTCTGATATTTAGACAGGGTGACTCATTATCACCAATAATGGTGGTCTTCCATGAGGCCCTGTTAAACATAATGAGGTACATTATAGTTTAACAAATATATACATGATAATAGTATTAATAACAAAATCTTGAACGTAAATTCATGAATCAATAAACAATAAGTAAGAACATGTTTAATAACTATACCGTTACAATTAACATTAGTATTAATATTAGCAGTGTCGAACACTTTTAATTTTGCTTGTACTATTACTGCATTACTATCATTTTTTGTATCACTATCATTATTACTATTGATATAACTACTGCTATTAATATTACTATTATTGATAATACATGTATTACCATTATTTTTTTTTTTAATTCTATTACTACATGTATTAATAACATTATGACGATTTGGTACGCATAGTATCATTTCAGCTACTTATTCTTTCATTGTCACTCTTAACATTCATTTATTTTCTACTAATAATGACATAACACATGCTTATATTCAACATAATGGGTTTAAATCACAACAACACACAATTTTCTTTCAGGTTGATACGGCCTGCCGCCTCGATCAAACTTAATGCTCACAGTGAGTTCAAATCTAGCGGTCAGGGAAATGGTGAAAGTCATGTCAAGGGCATCTGTACCATCCAAACTACCGGCCGTGATGTCCCGGATGGTGCCAGTACAGACACCTCAGAAGTCATCTGGAACATGATGCAAATGGATAGCGCCGAAGAAGAATTTGTAGAGCTGAAGGATGCATACCCACCCATGCAAAGTAGGGGTTTCGTTGATGCAGAAGAAACAATAGTAAAGACGCAACTGAAAGATCCAAAGTCCTATCTGGAATCTAAAGCGAAGCCGAAGATGACTTATCAATCCGGTGGATATCCCCGAGTCGGTCAGACGCCATCAAAGAACAGCACCGGTATTGCCCATCCCGAACAAGCCTTTGAAGTTGATGTCAACAGCTTCGAGGGAAAAGTCGATTTCGTCAGCAACCCTGTGTACGACAGGATGCCCAATGGCCACACCCAGACAGGCGATGGACACGTTAGTCCAATGCCTAATAGACAGACCAACATCCGCAAGGACGACGTCTGGTTTGGACTCGGGATAACCTTCTACAGAAACCAAGACACAGATGAGCCAGGACTCACGCGTAATCCCCTCGGACATCATCTAGATTACATCACTGAAGACCGCGAATATGCAGCCCACATCATCAGTAACCACGGCAACAGCGGGAATGGGGGTTCTGTTCCAGTCGGGATGGCTCGTTCTAGAGCGACGGCTGGTGCTAGAAATAATGTAAATGGCATTGATGCTACTGAAAGTAACTGTTGAAAATAAAGAAACTGAAAGTATACTTCTAAAAGTTTTATCTAGGCGTTTTCCTGGCAGGGGCGTCACAAGGACAGTGTGATTAAAAGGCCGTGGATAATGGGCTGCCCGACTTTAGTAAGCAGAACTTTTTTTAAAGTCTTTTCAATGTTTCTTTGGATAATGGGCTGTCCGACTTTAGTAAGCAGAACAGTTTTACATGTCTTTTCACTGTTTCCTTGGGTAATGGCCTGTCAAACCTTAGTTAGCAGAATAGTTTACAAGTCTTTTAAATGTTTCTTTGGATAATGGGCAGCCCGTCTTTAGTAAGCAGAACGGTTTAACAAGTCTTTTCAATGTTTCTTTGGATAATTGGCTGTCCGACTGTAGTAAGTAGAACAGTTTTAAAAGTCTGTTCAAAGTTTTTTTGGATAATGGGCTGCTAGACTTTAGTAAGCAGAACAGCTTGAACAGTTTTGTAGATTTTTCTTTGATAATGGGCTGTCCGACTATAGTAGGTAGAACAGTTTTAGAAGTCTGTTCAAAGTTTCTTTGGATAATGGGCTGCCAGACTTTAGTAAGCAGAACAGCTTTAACAGTTTTGTAATTTTTTCTTTGATAATGGGCTGTCCGACTATAGTAGGAAGAACAGTTTTAAAAGTCTGTTCAAAGTTTCTTTGGATAATGGGTTGCCAGTCTTTTGATTGTTTCTTTTGATAACAGGCTGCCAGATTTTAGAAGGCAAAACAGTTTTAAAAGTCTTGTCATTTTTGTTAGTAATGTGCTACCTCACCAGTTTCAAAAGTCTTGTAAATGTTTTTTTTGGGATAATGGGCTGCATGATTATAGTACACATATACATTTTAAACGTCTTTTCAATGCTTCTTTGAATAATGGGCTGCCAGACTAAAGTAAATTAAAGAGTTTTAAAGGTCTTTTCAGTGTTTCATTTTTGTTTATAAAATAAGATCACCACTGATCTTTTCCATGAATTAAAAACAAGATTGTTCTTGCATTGTTAATACATTGGAAGTTTGCAGTATCACAACGTTGATGAAGACCTAAGGGGGCAAAATAATTCGTACACCATTACGCTGTCAACGGAATATCTTTGTTTATGTTTCAATTTCCTTTATTTGCACCGGTAATTTGTCATTAAAAGTAATATTTGCATAATCACGATGATATGATTCAGCCTTGCTTTCCTTACTGTTTAAAATAATAACACAATTATATGCCACAATATTGGGATATGGTGGTTTTTATTTCCCTATTTGTATACTTTTTGGAAGGCTAAGCAGCATTGAAATAAGGGAAGCTGACAAAGTCACACGTGACTACCACCTAATTAATCAGAGATGAGACAAAAATACCTACAATTAGTAAATAAAAGAAGTACAAATAAATTTTTACGCACAGCAAGATAACAATTAAGAATGAGATAGATGGATTTAAACGAAAATGGTTTTGAAAAAGAAGAGAAGGCGGAAGTGTAGTAAGTGTAGAGCTCGAAAGTGAGAGAGAGAGAGAGAGAGAGAGAGAAAGTGTGTGTGTGTACGTGTGTGTGTGTATGAGAGAGAAAGAGAGAGAGAGAGATGGGGGATAATGATATAGAAGCCGCTATATGAAGGGGAAGAAAGGGAAAGAGAGAGAGAGAGAGCATACGAAAAGGTAATATGTTGATGGAACACCCACAGGCAAACTGTACCGACATACAAACATTCCTGAATCATAATCGTACGAAGATAACCTGAAGGTTGGGGTGGAGACAAATAAAACGTTAATAAATTCGTACACAGGATGAAAGAGTTTTTGTTTTAAATCTTACAAGGACATTTTAATAGACGAAACACTTTTATCGTATCACCATGATAACATTGAAAATAAATAGTCGAGTTGAAGATGTGGCATTATACTTTCTAGATGCTTGCACTAAAGCTTATATGTAGTACTCTGAATAGCAAACATTAGCTATAGCCTAGTGGTAATTCATTTGAATAGACCTGATATCTGAACTAATACTACTTAAGCATGTTAAATCCAGTATTGTTGTTTCACTATTTTCATATATATTGGTTCCGGTATCAAAGATAGAAAGGCATGGTATGTGCGTGACAAACACTTTCCGGCTCGGTCTGCATAGAGACCCATGATAGTGACGTCATAGAATGTAAACAATTTCAGGATAATTATATACCATGTATACATCGTCGGGAAAAACCAAAACAAGGACATAATCAATACTAAGTTGGAAAAGGAAGTAAAGGAAAAAATACTAAAACTGACTTCCTGGAGTTCAAGTTTGAATCAAAGAGAATTTTATATGGTTGAATGTACTCTATCTTTCGTAGCTTATATCCAGTTGTAGTTGAATATCAATCAATTTCTGTTTTTATCAACAAGTGCTTCAGGAATGGATATTCGCAAATGGGTAGCTCTCTCCATGGCGATTAGCATTAGAGTTTCTTCAGCCACGGAACCGGGTAAACTATTTTAATTGACATTATTGTTTCATTTCATATCATGCCATTTCTTCACCGTATTTTAAAACAGAGGACTTGGAGAAAAGAAGTAGACTGTGTGAAAGACCTGATTGCTTTCCAACATTTTAGGATTGCACGCAAAACAGATCTTAATTCCTTGAAATGCTGGGGCGCTGTAATGGCAGCTATAGGCTAAAGCCGGGATAATAATAAGTGCGCTTCGGAATATAATTTCTAGATAAACGGCGCTATAGAAATGCCTATCATTTTATTAGTATTATCGTGTTGTAAAGTGTTGACCACTTTCATCAAAATTATGTTCAACATTTGGGGGTATTCCCCAATTGATTTTCCATTAGTTTATACAATGATTATGAGTTAACGACAGACTACTGTAACAACATAAGCAACGTGTGCTTGAAACCAATTGGCCCGAATTCACAAAGCAAGGTTTGAGCTCAGACCAAGGTTTGAGGTCAAACCTCCTTTTGTTTCGCCAAACCTTCTTTTGTTATTTACAAACCTGGTTTGTAAATAACAAAAGGAGGTTTGGCGAAACAAAAGGAGGTTTGAGCTCAAACCCGGTCTGAGCTCAAACCTTGCTTTGTGAATTCGGGCCATTATGATTAATGTGCAAACATTATCTATGAACCATAAACACAGCGAAAGAAAACAGAAGACATTAGAATCACCTGAGCATGGTGATTCATGAATAACAGTACAAGCAGTGCCGGAATTATGCTAGTTTAGAATCCACAACGCTTATACATGTTGTAGACATGAAACAAATGTTCGATCTTCACGAGGGCATTGGCTTTCGTAACTTTACCCATTCAAAAAATACACACTACTACACTACTACGAAATGAGACGTACTTCTTTTCCCTACTTTTAGACTGGTCATGTAACTTTCAAATCGATAAGTGTGGAATCATAGAGGAGGAAGGAACCTGGACTAGGTTTGGTATGGAAGGCAAGTACATGGGAAATATAACATATAATGGTAAAACCATACCACTTTTAATTCTAAATTTTAACTATTCCATTTCCGAGTTTAAGAGGTCTAGTCGGGATATTTTTTTTTCTTAATAAAGGACGAAACATCTACCATCTTGGTGATGGAAATTTGAAGAAATTTACAATTATCTGAGCGAGAATATGCCCGGGGGAATGGGACAAAAGACGGATACTCCTTCCTCGATTTTTTTTAACCGTCAATGTGATTAGCTGTGAGGGACGTACAACACCTTTTCTTTGTCTCAAAATTACACAATAAAATGTAAGATTCCATGGTCAATTCGTTCATAAAGGAAAATTACATTGGCTCAGTCAAAATATTGAATGAATGAACAAACAATTCCTCTAAGTTAGTTGTACTATCATTGTTTTTGTCTTCTTTAATCTAGGAATACTGCAACCAGAATTCGGTGATGTGGCAATATTTTCAATCCCCTTCAACTTCACTTCATCAGAAGGCAATCTATCTTTTGAATACTTAATAGGAAATGAAAATGGCAACACACTCACTGTCACCTTTTGTCAAGGTGACGTTATACCTGCCTTCACTCTTAGTGGAGACCAACCGCGGAACAGTACTCTAGTGCCGTATTCATGTGCTAATGAAGCCGATGTCCAGGTTTGTATTGCAAAATTAACCTTTCACCTATTAGTACCGAAATTATACGAGTTTAATCCATTTTCATCTGTGCTCCTCAATTCAAGCATGTAATTCATTTGTCATTGCCGCTGGCAATTGAAAAATAATGATTCTGGATAATCGTCGATGTTGTTCGATTCAACAATAGTAATTTATTCGCATTTTCGCTGTCAATTGACAATTACATTCGTCAGGTGCCAGCAAAAAGGCCGTTACTACAGTGACAATAGCTCATACAGCCTTCTTGCACACAACATACGCCTTACATATCTGTCCACCTAAATGTCTATCAAGTTAATTACTGTTATAGTATTAATGTTATGATTAACCTTTATTGTCTCGCAGATACGATTTATCGCCACAAGGGGACAGGGATTTTTTATTTATGTGTACAACATTCAGATATTTCAAAAGCCTTTTGCAGGTAAGTAATCTTATTAAGTCTACAGAAGGACACACAAATTAGACTAAATATCAAAATGAAATCTAAGAACATGTTAGGGGGTGTGGCTTGTAGCTAAGAAGAGTGAAAATGTATGGTGGAATTGGGAAGGAGTCGGAGGACTACGGAATACAAGACAACTATGTGTAAGCATTGTGGAATATATTTAATTAAGCTTGTTTCTCACACGAAAGATCGTGGGTTTAATGTTCACTCGGTACTTTCATCCTTGGACAATATGATTTTTCTCTCTCGACCCTAGCTTGTTCAAGGTGGGTGCCTGCCAATATTAAAGGCTGTTCATGATGTAAATATTAACAACATTGATTTACGAAAGAAAACACCGGAAATCTCTCGTGACAAGTAAAGAGTTGAAGGTTACAAAAACAAAAACAATCTCCCCTGAATTCAGTGGTATCATCAACTTAATAAAAGATTTTATTTCATTCTTCCCAATCAAAACACCAGCTACCACGCCACCACCTCAAACACTCACCTCTAGAAACACCGAGTCCACGGAAAGTCAATCGACCAAAACTGCAGAAGGTAAATTTTATCGACAACCACAATTATCAGAAACAATCATCTCTTCTTAAACCATTCTCAAAATCGCGATGGACTTTACCTTGAACACAAATAGGCCTTCCTATATTATAGTCATGTTCCCGACAGTAGTCCTTTATTATCATATTAATTGTATCTAATTTATATTTATTATACATTGAGCTCTTAATTTAATCTTTTTGCTGTATCGTTGCATGTACTATATTAGAGGAACAATTAAAGTACATGTTTACAACATAAGGACGTCCCATTTCGTCCACGTTTTATCAACAATAATTGTATTCATCTCTGTGCACATGAGTATGATACATGTCATCTTCTGCCAGGTCAACACTATGTTCCCGGCGGCTACGGCAGACCCGTTGGCCCGAAACGTATACAGTGTGAGTCAAAAAAAACTTTACACCTAGAAAAATGCTAATAATTTTAAGAATCATTTATGAAAAGTAAATTTTATACACCATATGAAAGAGTGTTTCATCCCAAATCGTTTGGTACCATTTTGGGTGGTATGTGTTCACGCTTGGTTAAATAGGAGGCATTGTTTGCGAGAGTGCAAAAATCGACTTGCGCCAAATAATGCTTATGTGATGTTTGAATAAAACAATTGGGATTTCGGTATTAATTCGGTCTTTGCAGATCCAAATAACATCCCTACCAAAATTAATCATGTCACACATATCAAAACACACACAGAGTCACACTCAATAAGTCACACAAACACACACTCGCACATACACACACACACACACTCGCATAACAAATTTTGATGTGACAGTTTGGATCGGCCTTCTTGGAAATGGAAGTCTTCTTGGACCCTTCTTCTTTGAACAGACAGTGAATGGGGAGCGCTATCTAAGAATGATAGATGATCAGGTTGTCCCGGCTCTGGATCAGATGGCACGATTTAGGCGTCAGAGAAACGGTCCTTTCAGGCACCTTTGGTGGGCACAAGATGGTGCCCCTGCTCACAGGACAAGGATTGTGATGACCAGGTTGAGAGAACTCTTCGGGAACAGGATCATCGCTCTGAACGAACCTGTGGAGTGGCCACGTCGATCCCCGGACCTAACACCGCTTGATTTTTTCGTCTGGGGTTACCTCAAGTCTCGGGTGTACCAGAGCCCACCTGCGAACATCAACGACCTACGAGAGAGGATCAGGATTAAGAGCGAGCACTTGGGAAAGACAGGCGCATGCTTCGTCGAGTGTTTCAGGAGATACTCCATCGCGCTAGAAAGTACATCGAAAGGGACAGAGGTCATATCGAGGAGTAGATGAACGGACAGTTACTTGCTGGTCACAAATGAAGCTTCAAAGGATCCATGATGATAAGCATTTGAATTAACATTATCATCATAATTATGATGATCGTTAACAATTTGAAGATCAAGTAAAAAATAAAGTATTTTACTCCAAACGAACACCATTATCATATGTTTGTGTGTGTGCGCGTGTGTGTGTGGGTGTGTTAGTGTGTGTGTTTCATATGTGCGTGTGCTTGTGTGTGTGTGTGTGTGTGTGACTTTGCTACTGAAAAAAGCATCTGCAATGCATCTCATTTCATACATTCAATTCATTCTCTCACTTTAATACTTTGGCGCAATTCGATTTTTGCACTCTCGCAAACAATACCTCCTGTTCATCCAAGCGTGAACACATACCACCCAAAAATGGTACCAAATGATTCAGGATAAAACACTCTTTCATATGATGTATAATACTTCACTGTTCAGAAATTATTTTTTAAATTATTGGTAATTTCCTAGGTGTAAAGTTTTTTTTTACTCACACTGTAGTGCGCCGTGGAATGTTGGCAATTTTGTCTCTGTACTCAAGTTTTGTTAGGTCTTGTCAAGTTCTTTTATTACGTACTGTCATGTTTTGTGGCGTTCATCCCGTTTTACTACTCAGTTACTCATCCGCACCATGACTGCCGTAGCAAATTTGTTGTCAGTTTAACAATCTGGCCCGGCATCCAAGGCAATCGTGGCCTGTCATGTTTTCCCATTTCACCCCCAACTATCCTGTTGTCTCACGTTCATCCCGTTTTGGCCACCGTGGCCGCCGGGAACATAATGTAAACTAAGCATTAGACCACAGGTCAGGATAAACTGAATTATTAGAATACGAAACCCAAAGCATCAGCGATAGTGACTGTAGGTTTGAACACAAATATTGGTATTTTATCTTTCATTGTGATTACACAGCCTCCTTGGCACCGAATCAGACTGATGTCTTCACTACGTCCTCTAAAATTGATGAGATTTCTACGGAAAGCACGACAACTTTTGCAGTCAGAGATAAATGTATCCTAATTTATGTTATTCAGACGCTTTATCATAGCCATATCATAGACCCTTCTTTGTCATAGCCATCAATTTATAATATATATTCATTCGATTGATAAATATAAATAGACCAGCAGCACTTATCATGTTTATCCTGAAATCACTATCGTGTCTGGGGGTGGGGCCTTTGGGGCTAAAGCCCCCTTCACACGTGGACTCCCCCGGTTCTGGATTGATTCAAAAGTGGCAAGAGGGGAATATTGGATGTCGAACATAATTGGACAAGAAGCTGTGGATAAGTCATGGCTCCACAGTCTTGACCTGATATCAATAGAAACTCTGTCAATAAATACAAATAACTGTATATATATTTATTAAAAAAACAATGGACCTCTTTACCCAAGTATGCGGGTCTTTGTCGAGCACAAGTTGATTCTGCCTTTAATATAAGTACATTAAAAATCTGTTCTTATTTTCAATATTCCATTATCTTAAGTTGGAGATGAAGACAAGAAACTTAAATTAATCGGTGCACTAAATGTTCGTCTCTATCTCTAAACTGTTTTCAGCCCCTGTGAGCCAAGGTATGCCATGGCTTATTCCCGTGGTAGCTTCTGTTGTCGTCTTGATACTCATCATCATAGCTGCTCTGGTACTGCTGTATTGCCACCGGCAAAGGTAATAATATCAACATCAAAACTCATGAAATCAAGCTGTCTAGTAGAATGAAATACTTCTTCTCTCGAGAATGTGTAGGTTCTGATAGTGTTATTCAGACTAACGTGTGTTGTATGTATAATTTCTCAGATCTTAATGTAAATTGAATCAATAACACATGTTTTGTTTTTGTTTGGGGGGGGGGGGGAGGGGGGCTCAACTTTAATCACAAAAGTGTTACATTTAAGATAGGGCAAGGTATATAATTTAAAAAATACACATACGCAAAGGTAATCTTGTTTTAATAGGTAAGCAACCCAGGCTTACCCAATGAGAGAGAAGAACAGTAGTACAGCAGCAGTAAACAATAGTAGCCTTAACAATAGATCTTCTTGAGTAAAGAAATTCAGCAGGACAAATGCAAAAATACTGCACTCTTAACATGGATTCATGGTTTGAGGTTTAAAGTTGCACCGCATTTGAGGGATCCTTCTCCTCTATATATTATATGTAAACTGAAGATGATGATAATGATGATGATAGTGATGTTGAGGATAAACTAAGATGGTGATGGTGAAGACAATGATGATGATGAGGAGGATAATGATGGTGATGATGATGATTATTATTGATGTTAATAGTGATGATGATGCTTCAAAATCATAATCACACAAACATTCATTGGGTTCTATTTTAATTCTTAATGCAGACAACCCGGAAAACAAGGCCCTACAGATGGAGGAACTACCAACGAACCTAATCCAGACATTGATCACTATGCAGAGTATCAAGGGAACCGACGTCCTGGGAAATATGAGTCCGTAGGTGATGGGCGAGCCAATGGCAGCGCGGCACAATCGAACAACGATAAAGACAAACACCCAGAGGCCTACGAGTCAGTTGATGATGCTTCCGATGTCAAGAATGACGACCGTGTTGGAAACCCGATGTCTAAACGAGATGAAGATGGTCAATGTCCATCCCTGATCATCAACCCAATCTACAACGGAATGGACATCGGGAAACCAGACTCGGCACCATTTGGTGACCTGGTTGACAATCCTCTGTACGGAGATCAAATGGACACTCCTCAAGGGGAGAGGGTAAATGTGAACCTTGGTAATGGGCGTTTGGAAGATGGTGGACCTCAACATCTAGCCAAGGGAAGCGTCCTGTACGCACTGGCTAACAAGTGAACGACCGTGAACACGACCGCAACAATTTCAAGAATTTCACTTCAAGTTTTGTTAATAACCTATCGTATAACCTGGATAAAACAAGAATATATTATTATGTCATAATCACTTTGGTAAAGTCACTTTAGCGTATCCTTGTTTTAAATGACCTTTATATTCATATTTCTGTTTTACTTTCTGCTTTGTATATACACATCCGAGTACCACTGAGTAATTATTATACTAAGTATCTATAATATTCCCGAGATTCTTTGTAAAATGAACGTTTTGATCCAGATATATATTCTTTAAAGTTACTTATAAGATATGGCGCAACCCATAATGTTTACCCCATTTCTACAAGCATGCTCAATTCATACAAAAATTTGAACTTGACGTTGATATTTAGGACATTTATCTATTTATATGATATATATATATATATATATATATATATATATATATTTCCTTTTAATTTGTTGAACGGAGAAAACAACCAATTATATTTCTTGTTGTAAACCGCGTTGATTAGAGGGTATGCTGTTTAGCCTGATGAATTACATATCGGCTAATGAAATAAGCCTTAATGGTAAAGATAAATTTGCATGACATACCAAAAATAAAAGTTAAACAAAATTAAATGTATAAAAAACAGGTAAAAGTAGGTGTCTATAATGATTTGGCCAAAAATTGAGACGTTCATTTTCATTTCACCTCGGGCTCTGACCTATCTTTTATTTAAATATTTAATGCCCATCTTCTTTTCCCTTTTTTAAATGAAGTATGACCCACCAAAATATGTCTTCTGACTGTTATGCTTATATTAATTTGTGCAGGGTAAGGTTTGATCTAGCGATTATCTCGTCAAAGAAACGGCATGGAGGATATTGAAATGATTGATTATGTAGTGCAAATGGCCATAGGAATTGATGTATAATATGAGGTTCTGGAAACGACGTTGTTCTAACATTGCTTCATATCACATGTAATACACACATAAATGGGTACATGGGACTACACACACATGTAAAATGAAACTGTGGGCCTATCCTTTTCACCTATTTCACGTTATATTTTTAATATGAGGGCGTTTGGAAGAGATAGTCTTCAAGGGATATTTCTGATATGATCAGTTGATGTTCTTCCAAACTTACATTCAACAAAATCAAAACTCATAAGTCTTTTTTTTATTTTTTTTATCTAGAAGTCACTTTTCTCTTTCATACCCTAAGTAATATAATACTATGAATGATTCATGGTATCCGATAATACGTCATTATGCAGTGTATCAATAGTGTCAGTTAATTCCTTATTTGTGAACCTTCATGCAATAGGACTCCGATTGTTTCGACCGCATTGAAGCGACCACCTGTGTCTCGTGGAACGTTGACAAAGCGTGACCAAAAGTCAATTATTACTCAACAAGCGTCAAATTAACAAAAAATATTTCGTCTAAAAAACAAGCAATACGAATTATTTAAATAGACAGAACAGGCCAATACTATACATTTCTAAATGTTTCTTATGCGTACAACCTAATTTTCGCGACTTACGAGTAGTCCAGTAGACGGTACCATAGACCATGTACATGACCTGGAAAAGTTGATAAGTACAAGGTTTTTTTGTTGATTCGTGTTCTAGATGGGTTTTGAAGTGAATTCAGCTTGGTTGCCAGCTTGGCAACCTTGAGCAACTTTTGTTATAGCCTAATTAGCATAATCATCTAATTATCATATGTGCAATATGTAATAATGTTGCTAATCTCAATCCAGGAAGCCTGAAAACATGAATAATACGACTTTTCAAGGGTTTTCTATGACGAGGAATTCATTTATGACACCAGTTTTTATTTCTAAGTAATGCAATTGTCTTAAAAAGCATAATTAGCATAATGAGCTAATTAGGATATGTTACAAATATGGACTTCATTGTCATTGTTTATCTATAAACCCTGAAAATGGTGCAATGCAACATTGTAAATCACTTTTGAAAAACGACACATTAATTCATGAGAAGATATTTCATGTAGATATAGTATAATTAGCCTAATTAGCCTAATAATCTAATTATTATGTGCAATATGTTATAATGTTGCTAATCTTAATTTAAAAAGCCTGAAAACATGAATAATATGACTTTTTTCAGGGTATTTCATGACGAGAGATTCATTTATGACACCAGTTTTATTTTTAAGTAATGCAATTGATGTAATATGCAATTATTGTACTATATAATAAGCCTAATTGTCATATGTGTAGAACATCAATTATCAACCTAAATCTAGGAAGCCTAAATAGTCATGTAGAAGTTTTTCAGACCTGGAAAAGTTGTTAAGTACAAGGGTATTGAAGTAATTTCAGCTTGGTTGCCAGCTTGGCAACGTTGGGCAACTTTTTTAATAGCCATAATTAGCATAATCATCTAATTAGCATATGTGCAATATGTAATAATGTTGCTAATCTCAATCCAGGAAGCCTGAAAACATGGATAATACAAATTTTCAAGAGTTCTCTATGATGACAAGGAATTCATTTATGACACCAACTTTTATTTTTATGTAAATAGTCTTAAATATCATAATTAGCAAATTATGTACAATATATGGACTCCATTGTCATTGTGTATCTATAAAGCCTAAAAATGGTGCAAGGCAACATTGTTAATCACTTTTGAAAGATTAATTATTAATTCATGAGAAGATATTTCATGTATAGATGTAGTATAATTACCCCAATTAGCAAATATGCGCAATATGTAATAATGTTGCTAAATAAATCTCAATCCAGGAAGTCTGAAAACATGGATATATGACTTTTCCGGGAATTCTGCCACCAGCTTGAGCAACGTCGGGCTTGTCCTCTCAATGGTTCTGGCTTTGGTAAACATAGACAGATCATAGTTCGCACTGTTGTATTCAACATCCCTGGCCTATGTACGTACCTGTCTCTCTAAATCCAATGACTGAAGCCCAACCATCAATGCGTATGATGACCCCGTCATTTCCTAGACATTTCATGAGGTTCAACAACATTGCCTTAAGACCAAGATAACCACCACATTGGACATACAATTTGTGAAGCTAAGTAGAGTCCCAAATAATTGATATTCTACATATATGCTAATTAGGCATTAGTACAATAATTACACATTAAGCCAATTGCATTACTTAAAAATAAAAACTGAATCCCTCGTCATGGAAAACCCCGGAAAAGTCATCCATGTTTTCAGTCTTCCTGTATTAAGATTAGCAACCTTATTACATATGGCACATACAGTGTATATGCTAATTAGGCTAATTATACGACATCTTCATGGAATATCTTCTAATGAATTGATGTGTAGTCTTTCAAAAGTGACAATGTTGCATTGCACCATTTTTAGGCTTTATAGATAAACAATGACAATAAAGTCCATACATGTATATAGTACATAATGCTAATTAGCTCATCATGCTATTTAAGACAATTGCATTACTCAAAAATAATTATTGGTGTCATAAATGAATTCCTCGTCATGGAAAATCCTTGAAAAATCACACTATCCGTGTTTCCAGGCTTCCTGGATTAAGATTAACAACATTATTACATACTGCATATTATATGCTAATTAGATTATTATGCTTATTAGGCTTATTATACTACATATACATGGAATATCTCCTCATGAATAATGATTAATCTTTTAAAAGTGATTTACAATGTTGCATTGCACCATTTTTAGGCTTTATAGATAAACAATGACAATGAAGTCCATATATTGCACATATGCTAATTATGCTATTAAAGAAAATTGCATTACTTAAAAATAAAGATTGGTGTCATAAATGAATTCCTCGTCATGGAAAATCCTTGAAAGATCACACTATCCGTGTTTCCAGGCTTCCTGGATTAAGATTAACAAAATTATTACATACTGCATATTATATGCCAATTAGATTATTATGCTAATTAGGCTAATTATACTACATATACATGGAATATCTCCTCATTAATTGATGATTAATCTTTTAAAAGTGATTTACAATGTTGCATTGCACCATTTTTAGGCTTTATAGATAAACAATGACAATGGAGTCCATATATTGTACATAATATGCTAATTATGATATTTAAGACTATTGTATTACTTACAAATAAAAATTGGTGTCATAAATGAATTCCTTGCCATAGAGAACTCTTGAAAAGTCGTAATATTCATGTTTTCAGGCTTCCTGGGTTGAGATTAGCAACATTATTACATATTGCACATATGATAATTAGATGATTATGCTAATTAGGCTATAAAAAAGTTGCTCAAGGTTGCCGAGCTGGCAACCAAGCTGAATTTACTTCAATACCCATCTAGAACATGAATCAACAAAAAAAACCTTGTACTTTTCAACTTGTCCAGGTCTGAAAAATTTCTACAGGACTAGAGTAATCAACAACTAAGGCAGTTAAAAATAATGAAAGCCTTGCCCATCACATGTTTAAATTTGTGAGAATTAGTAGTGTAAAATGTTCTTTTATCAGAGCATGCTTACTACAGGCAATACAATATAGTATTGTAATTGTCGTATAGTTAATTTCCCGAATGTCTTTCCGATCGTATTATAGTCTCAATTTCTGGCTTTATCGTTTGATTGATGTGAAGTTTTAAGTTTCAAGTTTAGTTTAAGTTCCACATTTGGTTCATAAAACACAAATGTGCATACATCTTCACACATAAAAAAAAATAAAGTTACCAAGATATACTGGGTTTTACAATTTCTGAAAAGAAAACAACATGAGACACAAACCCGCCCACTGACCGCATTAATATTTGGTACCAAATTGTAGATATGTCGATATCTAGATATCGATCAGTAGGTATCAGTGTTCATTATACACGAAGGTAAGTCAGCATTAGACCTGTCTTTTTATATACAGTATATCTGAGACTTATAACCACACTGATACAATCTTACGTGGCTATGGATAAATAGAAAAAGATTGTCAGGATGTACACTTTGATCTATCCTGCACAAACTGAAATGAAAACTCTGCAAATGATTTTGATTGTATTAAACGAACAAACATATAAATTATCTTTCATTCGACTGACATTTCGGGATGACTTTTTGTTAAGTACTTCAGAAATCATCAGAACTACTAAATTAATTTTGTTTAATAATAGTCCATGAATTTTCATTTACCAATACACTTTGATGATTTAGATTTAACACCTAACGATTCAATAAATATTTCTGTGTGCATTTTATGTAACACCATATCATTGTCAACAGATTTTTCTTATGTTGTGTTGAGTCTGTATGCACCGTTACTTTTTCATTAAGAGTAATATGTGCGTGATCACGGTGGTTATGATTCAGTCTTGCTTTCCTTACGTTTAAAATGTTACCACGAAGATCACCTGATCCATTATTGAGATATAGAGGTTTAATTTTCCTTTTCGTATACTTCCTGGTAGGCTGAGCAGAATTGTCATCAGGAAAGCTGACATAGTCACACGTGATTTCCGTCTTAGTTAGTAGGAATGCAAACGATAAATTCACAAAACGAATATAATGAGAAAAACAGATATCTATACATTCCTTAAAAATAATAATAATAAAAAAATAAAAAAATCATGTTAGTATAACGAGATACAAATTAAAAGTGAGATGATTTGATAAAAAAGATAAAGGTATACAGAAAAAAGAAGGAAATTCGTATAGCAACAGCTCAAAAGAGAGAGAGAGAGGGAGAGAGAGGAAAGGAAAGGATTTGAGAAGAGAAATAGGAATAAATTATGTCAATGCCATACCCAAAATGAAATTTACAGGCAAATAAACTTACCTGTATTATATACAAACATAATACATAGAATGGTCTACAGTAATAGTGCAACGGCTAAGCAAGAAAATTGTGCACTTTTTGAGAAAAGCATGAAACTTCAAGCATAGTTTGCTTTCACCATAAGATTTATTTTCAGATGTGAAGAGAAGTCAGATTTGACCTCTGATGACCCTGAGAGGTCAAATCCAAAATGGCCGCCAGTCCAAATGGTCTAATGTACAAACACGCTTAACTTTTGAACCAAATAGTCCAGAAAAACGTTTAAGGTGTCATTTCCAACTAAATTGGGGATGCCAATTCATTTGGTAATACTTTTGAGATCGCCAGAACTCTTTGTGTTGTATTTAGGCCAAGGTCAAGGTTAAAATTAAATAAAAATAGCAAGTTATGAATGGTTAAAAAAGGTTAAATCTCATTTATTTGTCAATTGTTCTCCCCTATGTCTCACATTTCTTTAGGAATGGTTCCCCTGTATAGCACCCCACATTAATTCCTTTCAGATAGTTTATTTCACAATTTGATTTGACCTCTGATGACCCTGAGAGGTAAAATACAAAATGGCCGCCAGTCCGCCAAATAAACCAAATAGTCCAGAAAAACGTTTAAGGTGTCATTTTTATCTAACTCGGGGATGCCAATTCATTAAGTAAAACTTTTGAGATCACCAAAACTCAGGGATTTGCAATAAGGTCAAGGTCATATTAGGCCAAACAAGTTTTTGTTTGTTTTTGTTGTCATTACTTTTAAAAATAATAAAAAGACCCATGTACCACCACTTTGACTATTCAGGGCCAAATGTTATAGCGCTGCTTATCGACCGGTGCACTGCTTACGTATGAGTTAATTTCTACTTTATAGCACTGCTAACCGTAAGCACACGAAAAAGCATTCACCTTACGCTGCTTACTGGGCGAAAATGAATTTTGTAACAATGCAAATCCATTGTGAACGCGCAAGGTGGACGCCTTGTTTTCTTGCTAACCTGCTTCATCAACTTTTTCTGGTACAGTTATAGCACGAAAATTTGCTTACCGGTAAGCAGCTTTCTGAAATTGGGCCCAGAAGACCCCAAAAAGCTACTCCAAATACGACCTAAATCCTGTTCATTACCACAGCTAAAGATATCCACATGAATTTAGCACTATGTCCACAACTTATGAATATCCTAATGATAACGATCAAAATCTAACAGTCTCCAGAACAAGAGCACAGTTCAGTGTACGGGAGAGGGGTCCAAAGAGGCAGCCACCCAGTTGTTTCGTTTGTCCAGCCTAAGTCAGATGGCTCTGGGATCTCTGGATTCTTGGCCAATATCTGGTTCCAACAGTTGGCCTAGTAGCAAGTGCGCTTGATGTGCTGCTTGAGTGCTGCCTAGGTTGGAGGAAAGTTCTCCATGTTTCTAGAATTGTTCCTGGCATCATTCACTATCATGCTCTCACTGGTTCGGTCGTATCAGCACCACAAATCGCTCTGGCAGTAACATTGATCCTTCACTGAAACTCACTAGGCAAGGAGTTCAAGGAATCATTCACCTCTGGGAAAGACTTCTAAGTTTCTTTCCTCTGAATGCAGTAACAGGGGGGGGGGGGGGCGGGGTAGATCTGCTTTAACTCCAAACCGCATTTTCCTCCAGTTAACAAAGCTGGCGGGGCTGCCTGGTTTTCATGGGAGAAGAAATTTTCATATCTCCATCCCGTGTCTGACACGAGATGTACGTCCTCGAAAAGATAAATTTGGCCTGCTGCCGACAAAAAAGTGGGAACTTGTTGGTATGAAGTGTTTGTGTGACAGGTGTCGTACACTGCTCTAGCCTTTCTTTCACAAACTTTGTGTACTGCTCCTCACCTAGGGTCTCAATCCTTCTCCCGTTTCAGCCACTTGGGTGTCCATGATATGTCGCTTGTGCTAATGACTAGTAGGTCTTGACTTTGTTCTAGAAATGGATTCCCCATCTCTTTCAGTACTGTCAGGAGTTCCTTAACATTCCTCAGGAATGCTGTCTGCACTCCAGGCTGCTGGTAATGGTGATGTTGTCTAGTGTTAGCAGAACCGTTATTTTGATTTATGGCCTGTTACTCAAACTATGTGATCCTTTAAATTACTTAGAACCAAATAAAACACAAATTAACTTAAAGAACAACTTACCAGTATTATTGAGGAGTAATGGAAAGGGGCAGTTTTCCTGACTTGAATTGAGGTTTTTGCCGTTCTTTTAAGCTGCCCACTGACCATGCTATGCATAATCAGTTACAAGACAAATAATGGTGTGGTGCTATAATTAGTGAAATAAACTAACTGAAAGGGATGAAGATGGGGGACTATGCAGGGTACCACTCCTAAAGAAATTTGGGGACATAGGGGAAAACAAATGACAAATAAATGGGAAAAACGTTGTGTAACATTCAAAACATGCTATTTTTTGTCAATTTTGACCATAACCTTGACCTAAATGCAAAGCCCTGATTTCTGGCGATCTCAAGAATATTACCAAATGAATTGGCATCCCAAAGTTAGTTGAAAATGACACCTTAAACGTTTTTCTTGACTATTTGGTTCAAAAGTTAAGCGTATTTTGTACAATTAGACCATGCGGACTGGCGGCCATTTTGGATTTGACCTCTTAGGGTCATCATAGGTCAAATCAAATATGTGAAATAAACTAACTGAAAGGAATTAAGGTGGGGGACTATACAGGGGAACCATTCCTAAAGAAATGTGAGAACATAGGGGAGAACAAATGACAAATGAATGGGATCACATTTTGTAACCATTCAAAACCTGCTATTTTTTAAGTTAATTTAGACCTTGACCTTGATATAAATGCAAAACCCTGTGTCTGGCGATCTCAAAAGTATTTCCAATGAATTGGCATCCCCAAGTTCGTTGGAAATGACACCTTAAACGCTGTTTTTGACTATTTGGTTCAAAAGTTAAGCGTGTTTGTACGTAATAGACCATGCGGACTGGCGGCCATTTTGGATTTTACCTCTCAGGGTCATCAGAGGTCAAATCTGACTTCCCTCCATATCTAAAAATAAGTCTTATGGTCTAAACTAACTATGCTAGAAGTTTCATGCTTTTCTCAATAAGTGCACAATTCTTTATTATATGGGAGCTTATCCGCTGTACTATAAAGAAGACCTTACAAATTCATATACAAGAACGAAGAGAGTTTGCAAAAGAAGATAGAGGTGAAGCGATACAATTATATTAATGAAACACAGACAGTTCTTACACAGGCATCTTAAAAGTAGGCACACTATAATCATGTTTATCGTATTACAATGAATATAGAACCCTTCTCATCTAGTTGCTGATGTTGCATACTACTTAATGCGGTGAAAACAAAAGTTGGTTATTTACATAATCATCAATCTTTTCTATACAAAAACAAAGTAAACAAATGTGGAAGGGTCTTTTAGATGTTCAAGATGTACGTTCGTGGGGTTCGTACTGTCTAATTGCATTTCAGTCCATAGTAGATATCAGCATGAGGTGGTTTCAAATCAAGATTTTAAATAGTATATTATATATGGAGGATAATTTGTTAAGATTTTGTGTAGTGGCTGACGTGTACTTTTAACACCGGAGATGGAGTAGTTTCAACACCTAAGGGTGTCATCCTCTATTGAAGTAGGACTGGTGTTAAATTTAAAAACTTAGTTTCTGCAGTGTATACCTTAGATTATCCTGATAAGTAAATAAATATTATCATGAGCATTCTTATGGAATCCCTTAACTGTTGTTACACCATTTTCCGGTTCAGGAATCATGATAGGCATTTTATTGGGATAAACAAAAAATCGTTTTATGTTAATTTAATTTTAAGCTTCTATATGATAAACTACCAGCTCAAAAAAATCTGTTCAAGTGGGGTCTTATGGATAATGACCTTTGTTTAAAGTGGAAAGAAACTGAAGAAGTTGTTTATGCCTTTATTTGAAGTAAATTAAACAAAACCTTCTTTTAGTATTTAAAGGATTTAGTTTTGCATGCTTTTAAACTTAAAATAGAGTTAAATATTAACTTATTATTCAAAATGAATTCGCAAACCAAAATCGATTTCATTATGACGATTGCATTTTGGTATCGTTATAAAATGATTATTTTTAGAAATAAGTGCGGGTATGTTAATAAAGATTTGAATTCGATATATTTATTTATAAGACAGAAATGACTTACCAAAAATGAATGAACATTTGATAGTACAAACCATGAAATGTCCTGCAAATTGGTTTAGTTATAATTGAACAAACATTGTGTGTATTATTGATTTTCCATTGTTTTGTTAAAATATTTTTGAAATTATGTTTTTGTTTGAATATTGAATAAACAACGTATAGAGGCAAAGAGAAAACAATTGATAGGCATGGTAGGTGCGTGACAAAAACTTTCCGGTTGCCTTATTAAAAATCCATAGTGACGTCATAGTATGCATACATTTTCAGAATACACTGATGCATACACCGACGGGGAAACCAAAACAAAAACATAATTATTCAATACTAGGGTGGAAAAAGAAGTAAAGGAACAAAATAGTAAAACTGACCTCCTGTAGTTCAAGTTTGAATCAAATAGAAATCCATACGGTTGAATGTACTCTATCTGACGTAGCTTACATCCAGTTGGAGTTGAATATAAACTAATTTTTGGTTTGTCAACAAGTGCTTAAAGAATGGATTTTCGCAAATGGGTCGCTCTCTCCATGGTGATTAGTATTGGAGTTTCCTCAGCAACAGAACCGGGTAAAGTATTCTAATTAATCAATTGCTTCATTTTATATCATGCCATATCTTCACCGTATTTTATAACAGAAACCAATTATGATTAATATGCACACATTATGTATGAACCATAAACACAGCGAGAAACAAAATAGAAGACATTATAGTCACCTGATAAGGTTGATTCTACATGTTTGTATAATATATTATATTCATGAATAAGAAGCAGTGCCGGAATTGTGCTAGTTTATAATCCCCAACGCTTATACATGGTGTAGACAGGAAACAAATGTTTGATCTTTACGATTGCATTGGCTTTCGTAACTTAACCCATTCAAAAAATTCACACGATTACAAAATGAGACATGCTTCTTTCCCGCACTCTTAGACTGGTCATGTGACTTTAGGGTCGATAAGTGTGGAATCATAGAGGAGGAAGGAACCTGGACTAGGACTGTGCCACCTATAGAAGGCAAGTACATGGGAAATAAAACAGATAATGGTAAAACCATACCATTTTTACTTATAAACTTTCACTATTCCATTTTCAAGTTTAAGAGGTCTTTCAATAATCGGGAAATTGCTTATTTTTTTTTAATAAAGGACGAAACATCTACCATCTTGAAGAAATTGAAAATTTTCTTAGCGAGAATATGCCCAGGGCAATGGGACAAAAACGGGTAGGATTGGTGGATTATTTCATACTCCTTCCTGGATTTCGGTTAACCATCAATGTGATTAGCCGAGAGGGACGTACATCACTTTTTCTTTGTTTGAAAATGACACGATCAAATGTAAGATTCTATGGCCAATTCGTTCATAAAGAAAAATGATATTGGCTTTGTAAAAATATTGAACGAATGAACAAACAATTCCTCTAAATTACGTGTACTGTCATTGTTTTTGTCTTCTTTAATCTAGGTTTTCTGCAACCTGATGCATCAGGATTCGCCATTGCTGGTGATATGGCAATATTTTCAATCCCCTTCAGCTTCACTTCATCAGAAGGCAATCTATATTTTGAATACTTAGTATATGGTGCTGATGACAACACACTCACTGTCACCGTTTGTCAAGGGGACATTGTACCTGCCTTCACTCTCGGTGGAATCAATCTGAAGAACAGTGCTCTGGTGCCGTATTCATGTGCTAATAAAGCCGACGTTCAGGTTTGTAGTGCAACATTAACCTTTCACTTATATTAGTACCGAAATTATACGAGTTTAATCCTTTTTCAACTTTGCTCTTCAATTCAAGCATGTAATTCATTTTGCATTGCCGCTGGCAATTGACAAATTAACGATTCTTGATAATTGTCGATGTTGTTCGATTCAACAATTGTAATTTATTTGCATCTTCGCTATCAATAGACAATTACATTCGTCGGCTACCAGCAACCGACGCATTACATCTCTGTCCACCCAAATGTATATCAAGTTAATACTTGCTATATTATTACTGTTATAATTATGATTTACCTCGCAGATAAGATTTATCGCCACAAGGGGACAACAGCACAACGAGATTTGGGTGGACAACATTCA
This sequence comes from Strongylocentrotus droebachiensis, assembly GCA_035222895.1. Classification (NCBI taxonomy): domain Eukaryota; kingdom Metazoa; phylum Echinodermata; class Echinoidea; order Camarodonta; family Strongylocentrotidae; genus Strongylocentrotus; species Strongylocentrotus droebachiensis. The sequence goes on along the minus strand of JAVYIG010000756.1, from coordinate 314,260 downwards.
GATATTTCAAATGCCTATAGCAGGTAAGTGGTCATGGTCTACAGAAGGACACCTAAATAGACGAAATATCGAAATGAAACTTTAAAAAAAAATTGGGGTGTGGCTTGTAGCTAAGAAGAGTGGGAATGCATGGTGGAATGGAGAAGGAGTCGGAAGACTACGGAATACAATACAACTATGTGTAAGCATTGTGGAATATTGTTTAAGCTTGTTTCTCACACGAAAAGTCGTGGGTTTAATATTCAGTCGGTGCTTTCATCCTATGAACATTTGATTGTCTCTCTCGACCCTTGTTCAAGGTGGGTGCCTGACAATAACGCCGTTCATGATGTAAATATTAACAACATTCATTTACGAAAGAAAATACCGGAAATCTCTTGTACAGAAAATCTCTTGACAAGTACAGAGTGAAAGGTTAAAAAAAACATAAACAATCTCCCCTGAATTTAGTAGTATCATCAACTTTTTTTTAAAAATTATTTTATTCTTTCCAATCAATACTCCAGCTACCACGCCACCACCTCAAACTCTACCTACTCTCACCTCTAGAAACTCCGACTCCACGGAAATTCAATCGACCAATACTGCAGAAGGTAAATCTTTTCGACAATCATCTCTTCTTAAACCATTGTCGAAATCCTGATGTACTTAACCTTGAACACAAGTAGGCCTTCCTTTGTATAGTCATGTACACGACAGTAGTCCTTTTATATCATATTAATTGTATCTAATTCATATTTTCTATACACTGAGCTCTTAATCTAAACTTCCTGCTGTATATTTGCATGTACTATATTAGAAGAAAAAATATATGTTAATGCGCAAATATAAGCACATGTTTGACAAGATGATAAAGAAAACAATAAAAACAAATCAAATCACATATACGTTTGGGGTAAATGAAATATTCAGATGACCACTATTTTAGTATCCACCATAATCATTTTAGACAATATTATACCATCCCAAGTTTTTATCTTTCAGCATGCTTTTTAATTATTAAAAGTCAAGATGTAGACAAGACACTCAAATTAATTGGAGCACTAACTAATCATCTTGTTCTCTTCATTGTTACCAGCTTCCGCACCTTCAGCTGTTAGACAACGTATACCATGGCTTATTCCTGTGTTAGCTTCTGCTAATTTTTTGCAATTCATCACCATATCTGTTCTGCTTGTTTTGTATTGCCACCAGCTGAGGTAAGAATATCAAGCAAAACATAAATCAACATTTTTGAAACAAAAAGCTGTCATAAAGGAATATACTTCTTTTTTTTCTCGAAAATGTGTATTTTTTGCTACTCTATTACAGATTTTTTAATTCCAGACTTACACTAATTGTATATGTATAAGTCCTCAGATTTGATAATGGAATGAATCAATAACTTTTTTTAAATATTTTTTTAGGAGGGCCTCTACTTTAAGGACACAAATGTTACATTATTCACGGCTAACAAAATAACAAACAACCAAATTTGCGTTTATGTCGTGGCTTTATTAACATTTTGAGATGGACGCTTATTTTGCACATTTTGATTTTCTGTGTGTCATAACAAAATAACACAGATATATTGAATCATAAAAAATGCTTACAAATGCAATGCTAGGCCCCCCGCCTATGAAATCGAGTGATGCCTAGGCTAAACTTATATACATTAAGTCATTATATCAGCCCCCCGCCTATAAAATCGAGTGATGCCTAAAGTTATGCTAGGCCCCCCGCCTATGAAATCGAGTGATGCCTAGGCTAAACTTATATACATTAAGTCATTATATCAGCCCCCCTCCTATAAAATCGAGTGATGCCTAAAGTTATGCTAGGCCCCCCGCCTATGAAATCGAGTGATGCCTAGGCTAAACTTATATACATTAAGTCATTATATCAGCCCCCCGCCTATAAAATCGAGTGATGCCTAAAGTTATAGAATATAGATGTATATATATACCAGCCTCTCCGCCTGTAAGATCGGATGATGCCTAAGATTAAAGCGTGACACCCTGAGTTTGAAAATGTGTAGGTACAACTAGGTCCCCCCGCATTCAAATCGAATGGGGGCCGGAAAACTAAGACTTGACATGCGAACAAATTCGACTGAATATACATTGGCAACCCCCTCGCATGTAAAAATTGAGTGGGGTCGAAAATTATCGGATGACAATTATTGATCAATAAACTTACCAGTACCATGTGATTAGTGATTTACCCATACAAAACCGGGTAGGGGCGAAACCCAATGGGAAAAATTCCCCTACGGCCCACTTTCTTTGTGCACGACGCAAGTTGATGTGCGACCAGGCCAAATGCCCCCGGCTCTGCATTAACTTCATAAATCACTGACCAATATATTACATAAACCCTATCCGTACCTTTCATACCTGAAATCCTAAATCCTTTCCGTACTAATACGTATACCTTGATAGATAGATAGATAGATAATGGTTTTATTGAGAATAAAAGAGCAACAATGCATCGCGGCCTACAAGGCCGAATTGGGCAATGTTTTACAAATGTAAATTACAGTATATAAAAACATTCATATAAAATAACCTCAAATTATGAACTAAACTTGAATGAGTAGATTGGCTACTTCGAACCACCAAGCAATACTTAATTTATGCCACTAATATACTAAAAATACTTTTATTGGTGGAGATAATGGGGGAGGTGGTGGGAATGTTTTAGACTCCGTAAATTTTTCTTCTTGTCCATTCAAAATGAAAGCCATAACTAGAATGAAAGCCCCTTCGTGCTATTTTTAATTTGCTGGCGGTGTTTTCCGCGCTTGCTTGATAAGCGTACATACGCTTGTACATTTCCTTCCAATGTAATACAAAGTATTACATTTCCTAGCGCGTGAATTTCCCTCAAAATTGTAAACAACCTCTTGACCTACATTTTGTCAGCCTGTCAATAAACCATTTTAAATCGTTGTCTACTCTTTAAATTTTATTATTCACGGCTAACAAAATAACAAACAACCAAATTTGCGTTTATGTCGTGGCTTTATTAACATTTTGAGATGGACGCTTATTTTGCACATTTTGATTTTCTGTGTGTCATAACAAAATAACACAGATATATTGAATCATAAAAAATGCTTACAAATGCAATGCTAGGCCCCCCGCCTATGAAATCGAGTGATGCCTAGGCTAAACTTATATACATTAAGTCATTATATCAGCCCCCCGCCTATAAAATCGAGTGATGCCTAAAGTTATGCTAGGCCCCCCGCCTATGAAATCGAGTGATGCCTAGGCTAAACTTATATACATTAAGTCATTATATCAGCCCCCCGCCTATAAAATCGAGTGATGCCTAAAGTTATGCTAGGCCCCCCGCCTATGAAATCGAGTGATGCCTAGGCTAAACTTATATACATTAAGTCATTATATCAGCCCCCCGCCTATAAAATCGAGTGATGCCTAAAGTTATGCTAGGCCCCCCGCCTATGAAATCGAGTGATGCCTAGGCTAAACTTATATACATTAAGTCATTATATCAGCCCCCCGCCTATAAAATCGAGTGATGCCTAAAGTTATAGAATATAGATGTATATATATACCAGCCTCTCCGCCTGTAAGATCGGATGATGCCTAAGATTAAAGCGTGACACCCTGAGTTTGAAAATGTGTAGGTACAACTAGGTCCCCCCGCATTCAAATCGAATGGGGGCCGGAAAACTAAGACTTGACATGCGAACAAATTCGACTGAATATACATTGGCAACCCCCTCGCATGTAAAAATTGAGTGGGGTCGAAAATTATCGGATGACAATTATTGATCAATAAACTTACCAGTACCATGTGATTAGTGATTTGGAGGCATAATTTGACAAATTACCGCCAAACGAGAATATATTTATATATGATCGGCCGCCAAATCACAACGTTGTCATCACATTACAATAAGTTGAGGGACATCTCCATAGAGGTCAAGCGTATTCAAAACGCACCACAAAAGGGCGCACAATCAGGTATGGGCTTTTACACACACTGTCCATTTTACGAGCTCATATCTCCCCGAATATATCTTGATGTACAAAAAAAAACCGATTTTAATGAAAATTCAGGTATAAGACTTGCTATAGATGCCAAATTTGTCTACTTTTGTGAAAATTTTACATAGGTACCTTTCGAGTTGAAAAATAGCTTACAGGGCACTTTCTAGGGCAATTAGCCTGCCACAACACGCGTTTTCACATTGACGCGAGGTGGAATATTTCCAACCGGATTTCCAAATTTGGCGGGGCGTTTCACTGTCGACACGTTGTTCATTCACAAAAAACCTACATAGGTAGTTGTAACAGATCCTTATGCATATTCATGAGAAATTTCGTGGCAAATTGCAAAAATTCGCCATAGGTACCTTGTCAATATTCATAAACCTTGTCAATCCGACTAGCTAGCAAGGCCATTTTGCCCATGCCATAGGTGTACACAAAATAGCATGCGCGTGCAACAATTGTAATACGCGATGCTGATTGGATAACTATCGTTAGAGTATGATGTCGCATAAGGTTAGCGCGTGATCACTTCATAAATATTCATTCCTTATGACCTCCCAACGGCTCTCAACGACTGGCGCGCGCGTATGCAATGTGCACACTACGCGCTAATTGGTTTAATCTGTTTTACATTGCGCGTATGCGAATAAGGTCAACTCGTGATAGTTATATGAATATTCATTAATCAGTACCACCAATGGGCTCTGATTGGCTGTATGTAAATGAAAACAAATACGTCATACCTCATTAGGTTTTGTCCCCTGACGCGTATTAACTTGTTGTATTGAACGATTTATGTGCACTAAGGGAATATCTATGCTTAACTATTTACACTTTGGTGGAATTAACATTTCAATTGGCCAAATTAACCAATGTACATGTACAGGCATGTACTTTTTCACCCTTAGCTAATTTATAACCCTCTAACAGACTACAGAGTATCGTAATAAACTTATCTCTACAACACCGGCACATCATTATGCCTAATTCATTCCCCTCAAAGAAGTGACTAAACCGTTAATGCCCATTTCGAAATGAAGCATTCGCAAAACTGGTCATTTACCAATGTCCACCTAAACCTGCCCCATATAACCATTATTTACTCTCCACAACTTTGTTACTCCCAAAATAAGGCACTCTTATCCCAACAACAAAAACATGATCTTGCGGTGCCGGACTCAAACTTTTTTGCGGGATTTACTTTGCTACCCGAACAGACTTAAACATTGAAATATAAAAACGCTGAAATATAAGAACACTGAACTATAAGAACATTGAAATATAAGAACAAACAACGTGTTTTGTAACATTATCATTGTTTAACTACTTGGATGAACCGAAATAGGACAGGCCCTCCTTCAGGTCAGTGATAAACCTGTCCAAACCCTCATTGGAGAGATGCAATCCGTCCGGCCTATATAAATCCCTATCCTTATGCCTTATGTCGGGGTGTGGAATGGCCTTTCCCCCATTCCTGCCGGCCAAGGCGCGAGCGTATCGGTTCGTGGCCCTCCTTTTATCGTCTAATTTTTTCTGCTCTTCCAGACTACAGCATTTATATTCTACCCGTTCTAGGATGTCAGACCATATTATTGTCGTCTCAGTGTTCGATGTGATTAATCTGTTCACCGCATTCGCCATCGCCCTCTTCGAACATCCCTCTATGTCATTCGTGCCCACGTGTAACACTAAAACGGTCGGCTTCGTCAGGCCACTGGTAATCGACTCTAGCCATGCGTTTGTTTGGTCCAAGCGAAGGCCCCGCTTTCCAGCCCAATGGATGACCGTCCCCAAATCCATATCGGCGCAGCCAGTCCGCTCCGCCCTGCGATGGGCCCAGAAAAGGATAGAGTCGCCTACTATCCATATTTGTTCTGTGGACAAAATAAGAAAAGAGGACTGGGCAGCATTTTGTATTCCAAAGAACATGCATTAATGTGAACTTGAAATCCCATTGTATTTTCTTGCTCTTGTTCTGCATGTATGTTTGTTGTCTGCTTGACTTCGTTTTCATTTTCATGTTGTAGCACCATTATGATTATTATTGCTATTATTATTATTAGCTTATTTAACCTCTCGAGGCGAGGGACTTATTCCTCTGTGTGTTGTACATATATTCATTCCTGTGTATGCGGCCTCACCCTTACATTATTGGCCCTGGACACGTTAACCTCATCATTCACTCTGTTATATTTTGTACGTATACCTGGCGAATCAAATCAAATCAAATCAAATCAACCCCAACGGTACTTTGCAACATTGCTCATATTTAAACAACCATATCAATATATCTGCGATGCGCGGAGGAAGCCCATCGACCCATGTGCTGTATTTGGGCGTCCGAGCAGCCCGCCATAGCAGCGGTTGTAGCCGCACCTATACGAAAAGAATGGGAGGAAAACTTCGCCGCCAACATATCCCTGTATGACATGCATCTCTTTATCATGGCACTGAACTCATGCCTGGTGAGAGGAAGTGAACCATATGAGCAAAAGAAAGCCTCCCCACTTCCCGGGCGCATTTTCAAATATCTAAGGACCGCCTTTACGGGACAACTACCCGCCTCAATTTCGTGTATTGAAATGGTGCAACCGTTTCCCCTCGGATCAGTTTTCGATTCCCTTAAAGAGAGACTCACCCGGCGATGTGGTGCACTGCCGGTGACTGGGCCACGTCCGTGAAACGCAGCATTCGATCCCGCCTATGCCGTGATGCCACTGTGTGATGTGCGACCAGGCCAAAATAATGATATGGACTCTCCTTTCTAATCAGGCCCAACGACAAAGGCCAGCCCAAAACCCGAGTATAATCCCGCTGGTCGCTCACGAGAAGAAATAATTCAGCGTTATATATCCAACTAATTATTCCAGTGCAGTGCTAACTTTAGTATTAATCCAAATCCTCTAATAATGTTTTAGACTCCGTAAATTTTTCTTCTTGTCCATTCAAAATGAAAGCCATAACTAGAATGAAAGCCCCTTCGTGCTATTTTTAATTTGCTGGCGGTGTTTTCCGCGCTTGCTTGATAAGCGTACATACGCTTGTACATTTCCTTCCAATGTAATACAAAGTATTACATTTCCTAGCGCGTGAATTTCCCTCAAAATTGTAAACAACCTCTTGACCTACATTTTGTCAGCCTGTCAATAAACCATTTTAAATCGTTGTCTACTCTTTAAATTTTATTAAAGAAAGGGCAGGGCTTATAATAAAAAAATACACATAGACAAAGGTAATCTGTTTTAATACCTAAGCAAACCATGCTTACACATTAAGAGAAAACTATTTAAATAAAAAGGGGGCACACTACAAATGATACTATTACAATACATACGCTACGCGGCAGATCGCCTTAAAAGATAGGTTCTGACGAAATCAATAGGTGCTCTGCCATGCTATGCGGCTGATCACCTATTAATAGTGAGGGTAAAAAAAATACATCGACGATGTCTCAAAACACTCTACAGATGTGACATTACCCCGGTATTAGGATTCAGGCTTGCCTGCCCACAATGTTTCCACCATTTTCTCTCCCTGGGGAGCATTTCAGACAAGCGCTTTTTTCAATGCTGAGCACTAAAACTACAATGACTTTTGGATTCTACCGGGTAACCATTTAACACATTGGAAGAGAGTGGTGAATGTGGATTAATATGAATTTATGCATGTGATTTTGTTTATGAAACAGACGCATAGTACCAACCAGGAATGGAGAGAACGGACCAGATCCTTACATGGACATACCACCTAGACCCGAGGCAGGCAGGACATATCAGGAGATGGCTATCACCTCAACGGCTTCATCGAACAAACCAGGAGAAAGTGGTCTACCATCATCAAACCGGGTTTATGAGAACCAGAATGTTGTGCAGTATGCAAACAAAATAAATGAGGGTGCTGATTATGAGGATGTACTTAACCCGAATTAATATAATTAGAAGCTTCAGAAAAACACAATCGGCTTTGTCAGCAATTGTCCGTCTCTTGATTTTAATTTACAAAGTACAACATCAATGGATTAATTCGATTGATATTTTGCGAAATCAATAACAAATCTTAAATAATGTCTTGATGTAATAATACCAAACATTGCCAAAATTAACTGAAAAAATGCTTCAATTTTACACAAAGAATTTTGAAAATTCATGAAAATTAGCTCATTGTATTAAAAAGATACAGGTCTACTCATTATACTATGAATGTACTGCTTTGAAAGAAATATTGTAATCAATTGAATTTCGAATACAATTGTACCTTGTCGCAGGACAACTAGTTACAAATAATCATACGTTATTGTATGAAATATGGTATATATAGTGCTAACCACTTTCATACATGTAGTAGCGCTGTGTATGTGTGTGTGGGGGGGGGGGGAGGGGGGGGGGGGGTCTAACGGGGGTTATATGGTACTTGTCATCGTCCCAGGGACGAGGTAGTTTTCGGAGGTAAATTGTTTAACGGTTGGTGACAGGGGGCAAGTGTCAAGCTGTAATTATCCTTGCACATAGACTTAAAACGACCTTAATACTGTGAATATGGAAAATGTTATACATGGAGCAATGAATTGTTGCTTAAAAAGAAAACAATATTGTATTTATCAATCATGTATCATGTATACCACATATCATAATCATTAAAAACATTGGGCAACACATAATGTTAACCCAAGCACGATTTCTACAAGCATGCTCGATTTGGAAAAAGTAGATTTGAACATGACTTTAACAATATAGGACACACATATACACTGTTAAAACAAGTATTAAAAAACTGCGGGTTAAAAAATTGTTGATTAAAAAACGCTCAACGTTGGTTAAAAATGTAGTGTTGATTAAAATTTACTTTTAATCTTGCGTTGGTTAAAAACAGTGTTGATCAAAATTATTCCTTTTAACCTATGTTGGTTAAGTCTAAGTCGTTGGCAAAAATTGTAACCCAGCGTGGATTAAAAACAAAATTCCGACAGTAATGAAAGCCCCCTTCCGGTTAAAGTTTAATCAATGTTGATTAAAGTACTGGTCACGTGACCCAACGGAACGATATCGAGGCGCGTAGCTAGCGATCGCTCGACATACATTACAAAAAAACATACAAAGTACATGCAATTAAATTACACGCAGTTTACGCGTGCGACAAAATTAACAATGGAGGTTGTCGCGAGGACCTGAGAAATGGGGGTTTGGACGGTCTTATCTCCGTGTTTTCAGGTAAGAAATTATTTTAATATTATCATCATCAATTCTAAGATTGTAAGGAAGAAGTGAAATAAGGTTCTTACTCAAATCAAAAACGATTTGTGTCCCCTATAGTCAGGGCTGTTAGGGCTATATAGGGGTCGTTTGGTGCAGATTCTTCTAAAAGCACCAAATTTGGCCCAGAGGTAGCTTATACCATACTATTAAGATTTCTGCCGGGCGCCAAGAAGGGCGCCCTCTGTGACCGCCATATTGGGCAAATCCAAAATGGCCGCCATCTGAGTTAAAGGTCAAGCGTAGTTTCAAAGGAAAAGGGCTAGTATCATAACAATTTATATATTTCTAGGGTTTGGGGGGTCAGAGAATCTGAATATAATGTTCTTTCATCAATCTGAGGTCTCCTTGGGGCTTTCATACTGGTCAAATTGGTCAAATCCAAAATGGCCGCCATCTGAGTTACAGGTCAAGTGTGGTTATGGAAGGAAATGGGCTAGTATGTTAAAGGTTTATCTATTTATGGGGTTTTCGGGGTCGGAGAATCTGATTATGATGTTCTTTCATCGATTTGAGGTCTCCTTGGGGCTGCCATACTGGTCATATTGGTCAAATCCAAAATGGCCGCCATCTGAGTTACAGGTCAAGTGTGGTTATGGAAGGAAATGGGCTAGTATGTTAAAGGTTTATCTATTTATGGGGTTTTCGGGGTCGGAGAATCTGATTATGATGTTCTTTCATCGATTTGAGGTCTCCTTGGGGCTGCCATACTGGTCATATTGGTCAAATCCAAAATGGCCGCCATCTCATAGTTACAAGTCAAGTGTAGTTATGGAAGGAAATGGGCTAGTATGTTAAAAGTGTATCTGTTTATGGGGTTTTGGGGGTCAGAGAATCTGATTATGATGTTCTTTCATCGATATGAGGTCTCCTTGCTGCTTCCATGCTGGTCATATTGGTCAAATCCAAAATGGCCGCCATCTGAGTTACAGGTCAAGTGTAGTTATGGAAGGAAATGGGCTAGTATGTTAAAGGTTTATCTATTTATGGGGTTTTGGGGGTCAGAGAATCTGATTATGATGTTCTTTCATCGATTTGAGGTCTCCTTGGGGCTGCCATACTGTTCATATTGGTCAAATCCAAAATGGCCGCCATGTTGAGTTACAAGTCAAGTGTAGTTATGGAAGGAAATGGGCTAGTATGTTAAAAGTTTATCTATTTATGGGGTTTTGGGGGTCAGAGAATCTGATTATGATGTTCTTTCATCGATTTGAGGTCTCCTTGGGGCTGCCATACTGTTCATATTGGTCAAATCCAAAATGGCCGCCATGTTGAGTTACAAGTCAAGTGTAGTTATGGAAGGAAATGGGCTAGTATGTTAAAAGTTTATCTATTTGTGGGGTTTTCGGGGTCAGAGAATCTGATTATAATATTTTGTTATCGATTTTATGTCACCAATCCTGTCCTACATGATAGGCTACAATGAAGTCCAATTTCTGGTTGAAGAAGATGAGGGAAGATGCGCCAAATTCACATTTGAGTCGGTATAAATCTTGGCCTGCGCCCATACTTTTCATCATTATGTTCTACTAGTTATTGCTGTCAATGTTGTTGCTACATCCGCCCTCGCATTTGCAGAGCATCGTTTCACTGGTGACCACGACGTGATCTAAACCCGACCAACCTACTGAGTCCCAGACATCCTTCATCAAAACTGTTTCAATTTTTGTCTCCCTTTTCTTCATATTTCTACTCACGTCTTATCTTTGAACTGTCATCATGCCTACTGACGATCACACCCATTCTTCAACTACTGAAACTTCTGCTTGCCTTTCATCTGTCTCCAATGTTCAAATCAAACTTCCTCCTTTCTGGCACAATGATCCTACTATTTGGCTTGCCCAAGTCCAGGCACAATTCATAACCGAGGCATCACCCAACAGAAAACAAAGTTTGTCTACGTCGTCGCCTTCTTGCAGCCGGAATATGCCCAGGAAATTTGGGACTTACTGATATCTCTTCCTCAAGAACAGCCCTACGTTAAACTGAAAGCCGAATCGATACAGAGAAACTCCACCTCTGAGCAAAAACGCCTTCATCGGGTGCCGATTTATGAGGACTTTGATAGATCACAAACCCTCCCAGTTACTCCGCAAGTTAAAACAGTGCTGGGGTGAACAAGTTGGAGGAGAACATTCTGAAACAGCTATTTCTCTAGAGGCTGCTCACAACATTATGTTCAGCTCATTTGAGCATCAACTGGGGCCTCGATGAAGACCAAGAACCTCGCTGATTTAGCCCCCCAAAAAATCGTTGTGACAAATTCCCCATCTAACTTTCATCCTATCGGTCTTTTTTCTCGTCTTCTTCTTCTTCTTCACACCCTACTCCTTTCCTGGAAATGCAGCAAATGAAAGCGCACATATCACATCAGAAGCAAGACCGTCAAGCGCGAAGCCCCAGCTCACAAGGGGATTGCTATTATCACTTTCGTTTTGTTAGCGAGCCAAGAAATGTACTCCTCCCTGCACTTTCAAATCAATCTCTTAAAACCAGGGATACGACCCAGCCAGCGACTAGAAGCGACAAGTTCGACTGCATGGCACCAGCCCAAAAATTTGCCTTTTCTACATTACGGATAGGAAACAGGGATTATATTTCTCGTAGGCCATTGAACTGAGGTTAGCGTTCTTCCTCCATCCATGGACCTACTAGGTCCATGCTCCATCCAAATCCGAGACACATATGCACCCTTCTTTGAAATTTCCCCTGCAAGCAGTTAATCGCTCAAGTATCACTACTTACGGAGACCTAAGCCCGACTAAGGCAGACAGTCAAGCTGCTTCCAAATCTCTTCTTGACCAATGTCCAGACCTCACACGCCCAGTCTACAAGGAGGCAAAAATGCTAGAATTAGGCATCGTCCGACCTTTTGGCAGCAGTTCGGCATCCCAACTTGGTGCCCAAGAAAAACCCCGGAGACTGGAGACCAAGCGATGACTACCATGGACTAAATAGGAATACAGTGCCCGATAAATGTCCTATTCCCCATCTTCAAGATTTCACCTCAGCTCTAGCAGGCGATGGAGTTTTCTCCAAACTCGATGTCATCAGAGCGTACCACCAAATTCCAGTCGATCCAGTAGACGTACACATAACAGCCATCACCACACCCTTTGGGTTACTTGAATTAGTGCGCATGCCTTTTGGGCTATGAAATGCCGCACATATATACTTTTCAACGGTTTTTTGATGATCGAGGTAACCCGTGGTCTACAAGTTGTGTACTCCTACATCGACCTCCTCGTCGCGAGTAAGACAGGACATATTAAAACATATTCAACACCTCCAACTAGCTACCATTCTTACGACTCTCGAAATACGTTGTATTCATTAACCCACTCAAGTGTGAATTTGGCGCATCTTCCCTCATCTTCTTCAACCAGGAAATGGACTTCATTGTAGCCTGTCATGTAGGACAGGATTGGTGACATAAAATCGATAAAAGAACATCATAATCAGATTCTCTGACCCCGAAAACCCCACAAATACATAAAATGTTATCATTCTAGCCCTTTTCCTTTTGGAACTACTATTGACCTATCACTATCAGACGGCGGCCATTTTAGATTTGACCAATATGACCAGTATGGCAGCCCTAAGGAGACCTCAAATCGATGAAAGAACATGATAATCAGATTCTTTGACTCTGAAACCCCCAAAAATATTTAAACTTTTATCATACTAGCCCATTTCCTTTCGTAACTACACTTGACTTGTAACTATCAGATGGCAGCCATTTTGGATTTGACCAATATGACCAGTATGGCAGCCCCAAGGAGACCTCAAATCGATGAAAGAACATGATAATCAGATTCTTTGACTCTGAAACCCCCAAAAATATTTAAACTTTTATCATACTAGCCCATTTCCTTTCGTAACTACACTTGACTTGTAACTATCAGATGGCAGCCATTTTGGATTTGACCAATATGACCAGTATGGCAGCCCCAAGGAGACCTCAAATCGATGAAAGAACATCATAATCAGATTCTCTGACCCCGAAAACCCCATAGATAGATAAACTGTTATTATTCTAGCCCTTTTCCTTTTGGAACTACTATTGACTTTTAACTATCAGTTGGCGGCCATTTTGGATTTGACCAATATGACCAGTATGGCAGCCCCGAGGAGATCTCAAATTGATGAAAGAACATCATAATCAGATTCTCCGTCCCGAAAACCCCATAAATATATAACATTTTATCATACTAGCCCATTTCCTGTCGTAACTACACTTGACTTGTAACTATGAGATGGCGGCCATTTTGGATTTGACCAATATGACCAGTATGGCAGCCCCAAGGAGACCTCAGATCGATGAAAGAACATCATAATCAGATTCTCTGACCCTGAAAACCCCATAAATAGATAAACTTTTAACATACTAGCCCATTTCCTTCCATAACTACACTTGACCTGTAACTCAGATGGCGGCCATTTTGGATTTGACCAATATGACCAGTACGAAAGCCCCAAGGAGACCTCAAATTGATGAAATAACATCATAATCAGATTCTCTGATCCCCCAAACCCCATAAATATATAAATTTTTATCATATTAGCCCTTTTCCTTTCGGATCAACGCTTGACCTTTAACTCAGATGGCGGCCATTTTGGATTTGCCCAATATGGCGGTCACAGAGGGCGCCCTTCTTGGCGCCCGGCAGAAATCGTAATAGTATGGTATAAGCTACCTCTGGGCCAAATTTGGTGCTTTTAGAAGAATCTGCACCAAAATATCCCTAACAGCCCCGACTACTAGGCTGTACGTAGCTCAACCAATAAGTAGCATTTTGCTTGCACCGTGCACCTGCATGGCTAACGTAAGCACACACACACTCATCAGTCTGCAAGAATCTTCAACCGTGAAGGATGCAGACCCAATTAAAGAAGGAGAAGTGTAGGCCTATTACGGATCACCTACCCAAATTGCATGCATGAATAATAATCTTATTTTTTAAATCTAATTGTATCTAATTGTTTGAAACAATTAAATATAAAATAAGATGTCATCATGAGGTGAAACGTCTTCATGCATGCAATTTGGGTAGGTCATCCGTTGCACTTACTGGCTGAGCTACAACCTACGGGCCGGGACACAAAGCGTTTTGAATTTGAGCAAGAACCTTATTTCACTTCTTCCTTCCAATCTTAGCATTGATGATAATCATATTAAACCATTTCTTATCTGCAAACACGAGGATAAGACCTCCAAACCCCCGTAAGTTTAACCAACAGTGGTTATAACTGTAACCAACAACCCACTAAAGTTTAACCAACATCGTGTGAATCAAAAAATAATTAACCTACAATGGTTACAATTTTAACCAACGACCCATGTAAGTTTAACCAACAACATGTGAATCAGCCCCGAACAAAGCATAAATAACCAACAAAAGATTAAAGTTTTAATCAACAAATGGTTAAAGTTTAATCAACACCATTTTAACCAACATTGAGCAAATTTTTTTAACCAATAATTGATTAAAATTTTTAATCAACCACAGGTTAAAGTTTTAATCAACAGGCTGTTGGTTAAAGTTTAACCAACGATTGTGTGATTCACCTGGTAATCCGTGGTTGATTAAAATTTTAACCAACTTGATTAAAAATTGTAATACTTGTTCTAACAGTGTATATATATATATATAATGTAAAAATAAATGGTTCTGCGTCGGTGCATAAAATGAATAGGACACAAGGTAGATAAATAAAAACACCGGAGAAGTGAATATTACACTGACGTTTCGGGCATAGCCCTTTATCGAAGTGATTCAAGCATGAACAACAATATACAAAAACAAAAATATAGGCGACGCTTGGTAGTCAAGATGCAAAGGCGCGTGAGAGTACGCGAAAGAAGAGAAAACGAGATAGAGAAACGTCACAAAGCTCAAAAGTTGGACCATTGTGACGTGAGAAAATAGGAGAAAATTAGAAATATAGGGAGCGTTAGAAGAGCGTATCTCCAGGGGAGATACGCGGAAAGCAAAAGAAAAGGAAAAGAAGAGGCGCACAGAAAGAAAAATAAGCAATTGAAAAAGCATTATGACGTAATAAAGATATTCAAGTTCAACAAAGTTCAGTGTGAGTTAGGGAAAGATATGAAAGTGGCGTTCATCCCGTCCGGGTGGAGAGTGCCAAGTTTGAAGATTATCCTCTCCTCCATCAGCTTCCTTTCTTTCTCATCTCGGCAAGATTTCAGCACACATACTTGAAGGTCATCAGCATTATGATCTCCGATGTTGAAGTGGTGAGCTACAGGTAGTCCGGCTGTCTTCAGGCGTATGGAACGCAGATGCTCCGTGATTCTATCGGCTAGGCGTCTCTTTGTCTCCCCGATGTACACCATGGAACAGCGGGTACATGTCAATCCGTAAATGACATTAGTGGTGGTACATGTGAATTCTCCTCTGATATGCCAAGTTCCTCTGGGGCCCACCACATCATGGGATGAGACATGGGCGCAGGTCTTGCAACGAGGACGCTTACACCGAGTAGTACCAGGATTAGTGATGCTGTGGGGTATCTGACTGGGAAGTCTTGAGCAGACAAGTTCGTTTTTGATGTTCTTCCCCCTCCGGTACGCCGTGATGAATGGGTTGGCCCCAAATACACTAAGAGTCGTCTCGTCAGCCCGGAGGATGTCAGATACCCCACAGCATCACTAATCCTGGTACCACTCGGTGTAAGCGTCCTCGTTGCAAGACCTGCGCCCATGTCTCATCCCATGATGTGGTGGGCCCCAGAGGAACTTGGCATATCAGAGGAGAATTCACATGTACCACCACTAATGTCATTTACGGATTGACATGTACCCGCTGTTCCATGGTGTACATCGGGGAGACAAAGAGACGCCTAGCCGATAGAATCACGGAGCATCTGCGTTCCATACGCCTGAAGACAGCCGGACTACCTGTAGCTCACCACTTCAACATCGGAGATCATAATGCTGATGACCTTCAAGTATGTGTGCTGAAATCTTGCCGAGATGAGAAAGAAAGGAAGCTGATGGAGGAGAGGATAATCTTCAAACTTGGCACTCTCCACCCGGACGGGATGAACGCCACTTTCAGATCTTTCCCTAACTCACACTGAACTTTGTTGAACTTGAATATCTTTATTACGTCATAATGCTTTTTCAATTGCTTATTTTTCTTTCTGTGCGCCTCTTCTTTTCCTTTTCTTTTGCTTTCCGCGTATCTCCCCTGGAGATACGCTCTTCTAACGCTCCCTATATTTCTAATTTTCTCCTATTTTCTCACGTCACAATGGTCCAACTTTTGAGCTTTGTGACGTTTCTCTATCTCGTTTTCTCTTCTTTCGCGTACTCTCACGCGCCTTTGCATCTTGACTACCAAGCGTCGCCTATATTTTTGTTTTTGTATATTGTTGTTCATGCTTGAATCACTTCGATAAAGGGCTATGCCCGAAACGTCAGTGTAATATTCACTTCTCCGGTGTTTTTATTTATCTACCTTGTGTCCTATATATATATATATATATACATATTTATATATATACATATATATATATAAAGGTGTCCGGGTGTTATTATCTTTGCACATAGGCGCGTACGCAGACGGGGGGGGGGGGGGGATTACCATCTCACCTCGGGTTCTGACCTATCTCTTTTATCAATATTTTATTGACTACCTTCTTTTCCATTTAGTAATTGAAATATTACCGACTAAAATGGTATATTCTGACTGTTACCCTTATATTAATGTTTGAAAGATAAGGTTTCGTCTTGCGATTACCCTGTGGAAGAAACTCCATGGAGGATATTGGAATGGTTGATTGTGTAGTGCAAATTAATTGATGTATACTATGAGGTCCTGATATGACAATGGAATGGTCTATCACCTTCATAGAACGAGAACACGATTTACTCAAAATACCTTAATATATACAGGTCCTAAGTTCTGGAATTCTCTCGATTATGTGATTAAAAGGTATGTAAGTGTACATGTATTCAGAAGAAAATTGAAAAGCTATTATTTGAAAACATATTTTTATTCCTGATTCCTGACTATTCTTGTCTCCAAGCTGTATACTTTTGTTCATTACAATGAGTAAATATCGGTATGATCATGCCAATTATGTTTGTGATATACTTATATCGAGAACAAACTATATCGTAATATTGTTTCAATAAGCTGCAGATATATTCCCTTCCCTTTTCCTTGTCTTTTGTAGTTAATTGTGAGTATCGGTTCGTGTAACCCTGGAATGTCCCTTTCCCTGTTTTAGCGTGTATTTGTATTTTATTAACTTTACTTTAGTTAATTATGTATTTTGTAGTTTAAGGAGCCTATCCATAACAAGCTCTGCTTTTCCATAGACTCCGCCACTATATCTCTTAAGTTCAACTTAATGGACAATATTCTGATTAGTGTGCACCGGTATTGTATGTACATGTATATTATAATCATTTTCAATATGTTGTTACACTCTTTGTAAAATGAGATATTGTTGAAACCAATAAACTATCTATCTGAACTATCTATCTATCTATCTTTCTACTATGGCTCAAGATCACATGCACTACACACATAAATGGGTGCATGGAATTACATACATATGTGACATGAATCTTTGTTCCATTCCTTTTCAGCTATTTCTCGGGATTTTTCGAATATGAGGGCGTTTGGATACAATATCTTTCAGGGGATATTTCTGCTATGATCAGTACTGTTGATATTCCTGTAAACTGACGTTAAGAATGATTAAAGCTTGCAATTCATTTTTTTTTCTAAAAGCCGCTCTTCTCTTGCATACACTAAGTACATAAAACTATGAATGATTCATGATATCCGATAATACGTCATTATACAGTGTATCAATATTGTCAGTTTAGAGGAATATCAAAAATATGTTTCCTTATTTGCGAACCTTCACGCAAAAAGACTCCAATTGTTTCAAACGCATTGATGCGACCACCTGTATCCCGCGGTATTTTGACAAAGTGTGTCAAATTTCAATCATTACTGAACTAACGTCAAATTAACAACAATGATTTACTGGAGGGAAGGGGGGGGGGTAATGTGTGTGAGTTGTTTTCCCTACACAAGTATTACGAATTATGTAAATACACAGTTAACGATAACATCTGCAAGGTCAATATAATACCGTTTTTAAGTTTGGCTGAAATAAAATATGCGCCAACCTGATTTTCGCGACTTGCGAGTAATTAACACCTAAGGCATTTTCAATGATTATAGCTTTGTCCATCATGTTCAAATTTGCGTGAATTACCGTCAGGCAATACAATATAGCATTGGAATTGCCATTGAGTGAATTTCTCGAATGGCTTTTCGATCGTGTCATATTCTAACTCTAACATACTGGGTTCTACATTTTCGGGGAAACAAACGGCAACATCAAACACAAAGCTGCCCATATCTGGCGTTAAAATATATTACCGAATTTAGTGAATGACACACTAAACAACGACATATTTACAGAAACAGCCAACTAACATAATATACTGCTACACTTTGCTTTAACCTTTAAATAATTCATAAATATATATTATGATATGTGTATTGAAAAAGCAGATATCGATTAGTAGATCTTAGTGTTCTCTGTACATATGTCTGAGACTTATAATCACACTGATGCGATTTTAATCTCACACAATATGAATGTCAGTGTACGTGGCTATGGACAAAATAGAAAAAGACTGTCGAGATGTACCCTTTGATCCATCTAGCACAAACTAAAATTAAAACCCTGCAAATAAAACAAACAAATAATCCTATACACACACGGTATCAAATAATTTGTCCTTTTAGAGTAAAAAAGGATTGTATGGTAATATTTTCTTATATTTTTCACCCAAGCAGGTTGGCTTTATATGTACCGATCGCAGGAAAGCGGTCATTTGTGACCCACACACTATTGAATAGGTGCAACTATTTGTATACAAACAAATGGCAATGAACAACAATGGTTAAAGAGTAGATACGGACAGAAATGAAATTGTTGATATTAAAGCCCAAAGGTGACATGTATGAAATAACGTTTTGCTTTTCGTCCTACCTACCATCAACTTATCTATGTTATTTGCATTCTGACGATTGATTATTCGTAACAGGTGAATGAAATCATTTGTAACAAGGACCTTAACAAAGATTCTTGCATTAAATTTGATTGAACAGCGGAAATGGCCTATTGGTTGGTCTTTTATTGTATGCATTTGCTGTATTTAAAGGGCATCTCTTCTGTGATGCTATTCATCACATCAATTGACAGATGTTCGTTTCTGTATACTAAGACGGGCATTGTGGCGGCTTAATTTTTGTAATATGTAATAAAATAATGAATAAGAACGCATAAGACATAATCAGATAGTGTCAGGAATTTATTGACGAATAAACAGGCAGAGATAGCGACATGGGAATGAAATGTAATGGGGACATTTGTAAAAAAAAATTAGGGGTTGGAAGGAAGGAAGAAGGAGAAAGAGAGAAGGGGGAGAGGATGACAATGGGAGGGGGGTGGTAGGCATAGGGGTTGAACGTAAGAAAATACTAAACCAAACTAAATTAGAAACTAATAACCACAAACACTGACAAAAATGACCGATAGCATCATAGAAGAGGTCCCCTTTAAATTCATCAAATGCTTACAACACAGGAGAAACAAATAACCACAAACACTGACAAAAATGACCGATTATGAGAAACAAAGAAAGAGAGAGAGAGAGAGAGATAGGATTCAGCAGGGATAGAGAGAGGGAGAGGAAGAGAGAGACAGAAAGACAGAGAGAGACAGAATAAGAGACAGAAAGAGAGGTGAATGGGGTACAAAGAGTAGAGATAAAAGAAGGGGGAAATGGAATTCGCATCATAATTGCTTGATCATTACAATGTATTATACAAACATACACATTACATAGTTTACGTTCATTCTCAATCTGTTCTTCCCTTCCTTCGAATGAGAATATGACTCATAATCATATATGACCTTTAAAAGTGTTTATTGTTGTGCCCATATTGAGTAAAAATGCGATTGTTGCTTTTTCAAACAAAATAAGGTATTTGTGGTATGCAATGTAAACAGCGTCAATATAAATATGTTCCGCCTGATGGAATATGTTTTAATCAAAAAGTTTAATAATTGAAACCAAATATGAGCAATTAATCATCTGGCAAAGGCAATTGCATCAAAACGGCGAAAGACACAAATATACTAATCTCCACAGCTTGATTGACTCTATCCCATTGTAATTAGTGAAATCTCTTGGGGAATGATCATTTCGGTTAGCTCTAGTTTTCACGATTGTCTCAATATGGAGCGGATAGTAGCTGTTTTTGTGATGATTTTCGTTGGATTGTCTGCGGCTGCTGAACCTGGTAAATATATATTTTTTTCATCACTTACATTTAACTATAGATTAATTTGGATAGGCTAACCATTATTGTAATTCGCAATATTCCACATGTATATTATTGTCCTGATAGTGTTAGACTATTCCAAAGAATATGACGTATGTAAAACACATTTAGATTACGTAATACGTCATCGTCATCAGTCATGTTCGCACATTTCAAAGATGCAATTTGTCCAAAGTTCATTTTAGAAAGTCTTCGCGATAGTGTTGTTCATATAACGTATTGAAAACAATTGTTACTTCACATTTGCAAAGGTAATTACTAATTGATCAAGAAGTTGAAGACCCTGTGAAGTTTTTCGTTCAGAGCTGGCAGATTGATTAATAATTTATAGGCGTTACTTGACTAGAGATGCGAAGCCGTGGGTTCCATACCCGGCCTAACACTGTAATGTCCTGAAGCAAGACATATTTATCTGCATAGCTTCTCTACACCCAGGTGTTAAATGAGTACCCGGTAGGAGGCGTAAGTCATTATAGTTTGAGTATTGCGATCGTCTTTACATAAGCGCCAGGCTGGAATTGTTCTCAGGGAGTGGAGAATGTGCATACAATCCCTTATCAAACAAATTACCATGGAACACGGTACTTTGGCCACAGGATCATGACCACATTACATGTACCATAGTAATACCATTTCAATTATGACGATACACTACATTATGTAGACCCATAATAGTACTGTCCGTATCATAGTACATAAAGTACCGTGGTAGTACTATACCGTGGCAATACCATGGCAGTAACATATATGTTTTGTTTTGTACGGATTGTGTGCGGGTTGAATTCGATGACAAAGTAATAGTGTAAAGCGCTTACTAGAGACATCATAGGTGTACTTATATTTTTGGATATTTCTATAGCGCATATATTCAACACGCAAGGTGCCCATGGCGCTCGATTTCGGTGCTCACAGCATTCAAGAAAATACTTCCTATCATTACCAATTAAACATTGGAGGGGAGGGGCGGGGGGGTGGGCAGTGGCAAACATAGATGCATGATTAGCCAACTAATGTTAGTGTCACAGCATGACACAAAACGCGAACCATGTGATCTACAGTCCAAAGACTTATCCACCGGACCACGACCCCACCTAGTCTGCAAGCACAAACCCTGGTCAGTGGTAAAAGTGAGTCTGCACTATAAGACTACCATAGACCATGTACTGTAGCTGCTCCTGACACAGGACACAACCAGTAGGTAGCTGGGCTAGACTTCTCTCAAGGCACAATGATTTTTTGATTAAGTGTCAAATTAGGGTCTGTGCCTGCAGACTAGACCCCACCCGCCCACTCCGTGAACGGAGGGATACCATGCGTGCTACCAAAATGTCCGGTAAAGGGGTACTTTTCACGCACCTAAGTCCGGCTCGTAGTACACCAAAATCCGGCCAGTATTGACTTTACACACCGGACTTAGGGGGTGGGGTGTTTTCAAAAGTAGGGAACATGCTTATGCGTACCTTAAATATCACTGAGTGTGGGGGGGGGGGGTATATCTCTCCATTGTTCTTCCCTGTATTGATGTTCCCGACTTTCCTGTGGTTATTGACACTGGACAACTAACACGATTGGAAAGACTTTCGCGAAATCGACCTTGGCCAACTTCAGTAGTTGTCCAACAACGATTGAAATGTGCTATACGTTACCCATACATGATTTGTGTAGGATATTCATTTGGCAATACAACTTGATAATTATTTGAGTTGATTTCTCGAAAACCTTGGCGATCGAGAAATATTAATGCAATTTGTTCAGGATACGCTCTAAAATAACTTCACATTGGCATATATTTTTCGAAGTATGCACTGCATTTAATATTTAAAATCAATTTGTTTTTCCTTTTTTTATCTTTAGATTGGTCTTGTGACTTTGCAGTTGATGATTGCGGAATTGAAATGTTGCAGGGTATCTGGACAAGAGTTTCGTTGAATGGAAATGGTTCGTAGTTGTTTTAGATTTTGTTAATTTTTTTATTTTCCTTTTTCCTGTGTACATTATACTCCCTTGGATTATGCTTTTGTTAATCGATATCCACAATTTGCGATAGCTCACATTTATAGAAAGGAATTAAAGTAACAGTTGAACGCTAGGTCATACGAGAACAATGTGAAAGAACATTTTTAGATAATTGACATGATTAAATTGATAAAATGTTGACCAAGCTCTGCTGATAAATCACTTAAAATTAACAGCGCTACACACAGACATGGGCACTTCACAACAAGACACTCAAATGTGCATTGACAGTTTGTCCACATCTTGTTTAAAACTATTTCTAGCCATATTTCGAATGTCTTGGCAATTTGAACAGCAATCCCTTTCAAGGACATCCGTTCCATGATACCTGAGAAAATGAGTTCATACAGTTATATTAACCTTTATGCCTGTATTAGAATTCAACCTTTTTTTTAGCCATAATAAAAGTACATTATATATGCTAACTGCTGTACATTACTTTGAAAAGGTAAAAGAATAGATCTCAACAAACTTCTATTAAAGACAATAGTTTAAGTATTAAAAAAGTATTAAACCAAGACAAAATTGAATGAAAAATTACACGTATATGATTGAATGTAATCACATTATTGATTGGTCGTACTATCTCTGCCTATGTATTTTACCCGCTTATCACACATACAGGAATGCTCGGAGCAGACGTATCTACAAGCAATACCGGTGACATGTTTGTGTTCTCAATCCCATACAACTTCACGTCACCACATGGAAACGTGTCTTTTGATTACTTTATTGCTGGTGTTGACACGGTGTTGCTGGTCTCAGCCTGCCGAGGAGACCGCGAGCCGGTGGAACAACTGCTGGTTTTTCAATCAGAGCCTCTCGATGCTTCGACATTAATCCCTTATACATGTGCAAACACAATGGATGTACAGGTGTGTAGTTTTACAAGTTATTCATATATCATTTTTATATGACAGAGAGTGTAGGTGCTAAATATTCCCTAACGGCAGCGACATATACAGAGCAATACGAATAAGGCAAATGAGAGCGGGGGAGGGGCTGTAATAAACAATCACCTCATATTGGGGAGCGTGATACCGGATTATAATGTCCATGTCCAAGCTAATTTATTTTGATGACGAATTTATTGCTTATTGTAATAAAGTGTCATCTCTTTTGAAACACTCGGAAGTTGATATTCAAGCAAGTCGAGAAATTAGTATATGACAATGAATATTACCAATGAATATTACCATTGAATATATATACGAGTTCCCTGAACCATGTCAACAATAGTCGAAGGCCATTGGCTTTATCGAAACTGTCTGACCTACTTCTACAATTTTGTACCCCTACGTTGTAACCTGTAGAGGGCGGAACATACGGTACGGGGCAACCAATGCCATTTACTTTGTGAGACATTAATCTCAAATTGCCACTCTCAACCCGTAGTTGAGGGGATCGTGCCCTAGGCTTCTTTTGAGTTTCCCACGGATTGTTCCGAGGGATATATTACTGACCTGATCTAACAATGAAGCAATTAACCAAACGTTAATTAATAATTGAAGACTCATCTATTTCAATACCCACACTTTTAGGAGCAGAGTATAGGTTGATGATAGGATTTAACCATCCACTATATTGTTGGATTGTATAAATAACAAAATACGATTTCCATTATATAATGTAATTTGTGATTTATTTTTGCAGATAATTTTCAACGCTACAAGGCGTGATGTAGCACCATTGATCAGGTTAGATAACATCCAGATATATGAAACGCCTTACGTAGGTAAGTTGTCAACGTAAATGGATACATTTCAGTACTCTAGAATAATATTTTGCTTTTGGATTGAAATTTTGTCTTTTTCGACATCACCATACGGTTATCATTGACATACAATGGATCCGGGAAACTCAGCCAGAAGCCTATATCTCACCTCCGATTTGAAAGAGAGGCTGAGTCAGCCCGGGATTTTAGAATGATTGCGTTTTCTGTCTTTTTTTGTGTATTTCAGTTTCACTTGATAGGAATAAGTCAAATAAGTAGTAATTAGGTAATAATGAAGATTCAGGTTTTCAAATGGTAAAATTCTATGAAAACATGGAATTAAGGGCTGCGTAATTTTAAATCGGTAACACCTGAACGATTTTCTAATTGCCCGATTTTCATTTTCATATCCTTATTTGTCAAGGGTATTTCATGTACACATTTCATATTTTTATATTCACAGAGGTTCCAACAACAGTTGGCACGACGCCTCCTACTACAGTCGAAGGTGTGTACAAATAGGATTCTGATTTTAGAAACGATGTTATGATGAATAGTAGGAGAAGCAGCTGCATTAGTAGTAGTAATTGTAGTGGTAGTAGTAGTAGTATTAGCAGTAGTAGTAGAAGTAGTAGTAGTAGTAGTAGTAGTATTAGCAGTAGTGGTAGTAATAGTAGTAGTAGTAGAACTGGTAGTTGTAGTATTAGAAGGAGTAGTAGTAGTAGTAGTAGTAGTAGAAGTGGTAGTAGTTGTAGTAGTAGTAGTAGTATTAGTAGTAGTAGTAGTAGTAGTAGTAGTAGCGGTAGTAGTAGTAGTATTATTATTATTAGTAGTAGTAGTAGTAGTAGTAGTAGTAGAAGTAGTAGTAGTAGTAGTAGTAGTAGTATTATGAATCAATTGATTCATAATATATATATATAATATTTGTTCCCGTAACATGAGAGTAATTTTAATAGTTTCATACTATTAATTAAATGCAATGTTTAAACTGTTATTGTATAGTTGTTTTAAATGGGGGCACGCTACAAGAGTCCTATCTCGCACCCCGGAGCAACGTGTCTGACACGGCTGGTTGTAGCAACTACTCCGAAGATCAATATACATTAATCTTGATCTAAGGAGACACGAACGAACGAGTAGTAGTAGTAGTAGTAGTAGTAGTAGTAGTAGTAGTAGTAGTAGTAGTAAGTAAATCTTGTTGAGATTTACAAGAAAATTTGCAATGAAAAGGTATTTTTGAAAGAAGACATGTGAGGAAGATAATAGAGTATACATTCTGTTCTTTCTACCATCAGCAGCGCAGACATTCATGTCCACAGATGGTACAATTACTACAAGGCCTACTAGAGACCAACCTACTCCGGCTGTAGGAGGTGAGTCTATTTTAACTAAGTTTCAGATAAGAAAGTCATCAAGGTGGGGCAGATCAGGAGAATAAACATTATAATATAGTAATACTAATAATAGCACAGATAATAACAATAATAACAATATCATAATAATATAATGGTAATAATAATAATAATAATAACTTGCAGTTGACCTGTTTATTTAACCATTTGCTCTCATTAAATCGTAGTAATCATAACCATAGCCTTTAGTAAATCATCGTGTTCTAGTGGATACGTACCCTTTGAAATGGTGCATGGCCGAAATACTTCCCGGGGAGTTGTGCTTGTAAACTCTCATATGTACGAATTTTGCAAAAGAATCCAATGACCAGAGTAATAAGAATGATACGTAAAGCGCTTGAAATCGTAGTTTAAAGTGCTTAATAAATGTGAATATTATTTATTATTATTTGCAGATGTTTCAAAGGGTAAGGACAAACCATGGCTGATTCCTGTAATAGCTGCCATTGCTGTCTTGGTAGTGATAACTCTGCTTGTTGTTATAGTGGTTTTCGCCTATCGAAGGAGGTAAGATGAAACCGTATCTTAATAATTATATTTTACGATAAGAGTAATCTTCCTACCTATCAGCTCATTGACAACAACTGAGGATAACTATAGAGTAAAAAGGATGTAGTTCAACGAAACCGCCACAAGTACAAGTTCATTGGCATTAGTTGAAACGTGTCTTAAATTATAACACGCGTTTCAATAGGATGTCGGTGAACTTAATGTACCAATGACAGTTTCGTGAAACGCTTTCCAGAACAACATTTCCTTTCCTACTCAATTTTGATTTCTGTTCAATTTTTGGTTTATATAACACAATCGACAAATCAACTCAAGGGCAAGTTCAGTACACTAATGTACTTCACACCTGAATCATGTTCGAATTACGTACTAAGTCACTGTAAAGTTCAGACAAGTCAATCAATAGGTGAGGAATAAGGTAATTTAAATCGTCTAATTCAAACCACCCACCAAAAGGCTGAATTCGCGAAAGTCTATGCAAACGTGTCGCAACAAACCTACAGCATGTTCAACAACGTCTTTTATGCCAGCTTTTGAAATGAGCAAACATGGAATGAGATGTTACATGAATCAAAAATAATTATTGTATGCTATACCTTAGTGTATTTTAATTGCCACGATTGAGCAATATTGTCTTCTGGTAGTATTATTTCGGGGGAGAGAAGTACAAGATGGGAAAATCAATCTAAGACAATCTTAATAGCTATGCTCGTTATCTATTGAAATTTGCGAACATGATTTTTTTGGGACATGCAAAAGGGTCTTTAAATTAACCTTCAGCTGATATTTCGGAAATAGATGCAAATTCTGTTTTGTATAATGATGTAACTGTATCTGAAATTGAACAACGTTGCCTAGCAAACATATATTTTTTTAAAGTAGAAGCAAAAGATCAAGGACAAGAAGAAATAGAAACATAGAAAAATATAATTATAAATTAAACAAATTGTAATCCTGTGCAGGCGACAGAAGTTTCATGTCATGTCTAGTGGAACTACGTGCAAGTCTGCATTATAAGAACGAGTGGTGGAGGGTCTACAGTACATAGGTATAACGAATTAGACATATATTAAACAGTAACAATTAAAACATCCTTGTACTTGTCTTATTCTTTAAATAAAATGAAGTGTGGTCTTTGGCGTCCGCATCCAAGCCCCAGATTAAAGTAATATAGGTGTAGTGGAATAGTGGCTCCTAGTTCGCATTACTCGCAAACCCGCTATCTATCGGTTGAATGTAACTAACGACCTTTGGCAAAACATTAATGCACGTTTGCCTTTCGCCACCAACTTGAATGTGTAAACGGATTCCAGATAATAATGTTAGAGTAATTTTGTTTAACTTGGCCGCTCGATTATCACCGAAATATTATGTTAAAGTCTACGAGGTGGTTATCTCATCAAATCAGCTTGTGACTAACATAATAAAAAGGGGACCACGGGGACATTGTTTGCTATAAAGAGAGCGCAAATATAGCTACCAGTGGGGCAGTCCCGCTTTCAAAACAAAAAGTGTAGTTGAATAACTGCAAGCAAAAATAAATGTATACACAAGGAAAGAAGTGAAAGAGGGGGGGGGGGGCATATGTCAAGACGTTCTTACTCTTCCACATCCCCCACCCCCATGTCAAAGGTATACGTCTAACTCTGGATTAAAAGATGGCTCTACAACCAGTTTAACCTATCGTGTATTCTTCTTTCACCATGTTTACCTATTTCTGCACACAACAAAAGGAAACCCAACGAAACCAAGAAGCCACAACCAGATATCGAATACTACGCGGATTTACGAAACCACCAAGAAACCGACAAACTAGGGAACGAGGAAGATAGGACCGTCAACGGGAATGTGAAGGCCACCACGCCATCTACGTCTGCTGCTGATGCTTTCAAGGTTCAGGGCGGGAGCAACGTCCTGGGCGCTGATCTTGTTGGGAACCCTGTATATGAGAGCGGGGACGCGACGCCTCCAGGAGAAGAGGGTGGTGCAAGCGAGTCACTCATTAAAAACCCACTCTACGAAGGGTCGAGCAATGAACAGAAGGAGAGCAACGCAGAGGATGGGGATGGACCGGGTGATGTTCGCTTTCAGCAAGTCAGGGGTAATGCATTGTATGCAGTTGTCAAAAAGTGAAACTAGTGGCGAAGCGTAAGTGGTGGTCTTACTCGGATAACGAAATGCGGAACTACATGTGTACTGATGAGGGGGTTCTAATGATGGTCCAGGTGTCTTCTTCTCTAATCCTTTTCCTACTATCCCTTCCATTTATCTCTTTTATCTCTTGTCTTTCTTTTCCCTATTTCAACACTCGATGTGGGGGGGGGGAGGACGTGTTCCCTTTGACACAACACTATAGCTACACAACTAAGTGAAACAAGAAACAATGAGACATTCTGGGACATAATATTTATCTGATATTTCTAACGTAAATTAAAAAAACGAGTGAAGATCAATATGGACTTGAATCTTATAGCAACGAAGCAGGAGTAATTCTTTGAATTAAACGAATCTGTTACTGATTAACGCCATAGGTCAATATGAAATAATCTACTGTCATGATTGTGCTTAGCTTTGCATTAAAATGTGTTTTTCATTGAAAGGATTAACACCCAAAACAACAATAATCATAATTCAGTTCCATAAGCTCGTATTCTAATCATTCAATGAAACCCGATGACTGACGTCATGTCAAATACAAAATAGAAGTAAGACTAGACTAGCTTTTGATCTAAACCACTATTTTAAATTCGACATTAGACCCTGGTTACGTACCCTATGATCATTTTTACATACTAGTAGAACATTGAAAATATAGCGGCTACTTAACTGTATTTCGCGGTGTAGTTAAATGTTGGTATCCACGTTCCTTGTCTGCGTGAAACCCCTGATATATATAATACTTTATAATATAATACTTTGGAAATTTACTAAAGTGATAGATATACTAATAAGGCTGCGGATACTCAGCACGTGTACATATCATACGAAATGTAAGCAGTCTTGTCGAACTTGTGCCATACGGTAAGCCCTCGCTATGACATGGTTTCTATTTGCCTCCGCAGTTCCCTAACACACTTATGGGCTGTAAATCAGTAGATCAGTAGAACCCCCTCAATTTTGTTTATGTGTCTGATTTCCTTAAACAAATTATAATAACAAAAAAAAAAAAAAAAAAAGAATGCTCTTACCCCCCCCCCCCCCCCCAGCGGTTGGCTGAGCCGTTGCGAAATTTTCGGCCCGATTTTAAAAAAAATGTGACCCCCCCCCCCCCCCCCTGAAAAAATCCTGCGTACGCCACTGTATACAATAGATTACAATTGCGTGATCTGTATGCTGTTGAACGCTTTTCTGATAATGATATAGTTGTTGCTTATGAAAGAGTTAAGGTTGCATAAACAGAACAATAAATCAAATTTTGGTATTTGTGTTTCTATCATATCTATTGCTGCTACCTTCCAATGTTCACTCTCATTTCATAATGTTTAGATAAACTGTAATAAACAACGTAATTTGTATTTCCTTTTAAGTATACACCAGTTTTAGTTTCGAAAAGAAGAACTGCACTATTGTTTATTCATGTTATAGTGTAAATAATGAACTACGAACTTTCTATATTGTCTTTGTTTTTATGTGTAATTGTACACGCGCGTGTGTGTGTGTGTGTTTAATTAAGTATACCGAAGGAGTTATGCCACATATTGGGTTGTGTTAGTACAGACATAGAAATAGTTACATGTTTTGTAAGTTTGTAAGTGTGCCTTGTGCAGATACGTTATTATCATTCGAATCGAGAAAACAGTTGAATACATGATATATAAATATTTATAAGGTAAACGCATACAATCAAATTGTTTGTATTTTTAAAATATGATATTATGTGTATAAAGTATTCGCATTTTTGAAAATGATGATTATAAATTTAAGATAACTCAATGATATTGAAAATGGTCAAACGATTAACAGTTCGAAAACTCTTTTATACCTTAAAATATCATTCCGAATTTCATTCAACATATTTATGTAACTGAATTAAATGACATATATACTGTAACTTAACATGTTTTAATCATTATTTACTCCTTTCTCTTTAAGATCATTACGTCACTTATTATGACAATGCAAGTAGACCATTTATCAAACGGAAGTTTAAGCTTGTTTAACCTGGCAAGGATTGCTTGATAAATCAAACAAATTATGTTATGATCTGTTATGATCTAAGGGCCTCTGCTTGATAAGTGGCCTTTAAATGAGGAAGTCGCTCTTACATGCTATAACACAATGCAACACTGCAACTTCCTTCGAAACGAAACACCAAATTCAAGGTCTAAATAAATGGACCTGAACATCTATTTATACAGTCCGTCAAGGTATCGAACTTCAACAGTATTTTGAGAAGCATGGTAAGGCAAATGATTGCGTAGGAAAAAAAGAAAACATTATTTGTGTTGACATTTCTTTTCGTACGTCAGCACGTTATCACGAAGGCATCATCAGCTTCAATACTGTTTTTCCTCACGCTCCTATGAGTGAAAGTTGTGAACTTGTTAGAGAGAAATTAGGAGTTTTCTGTGTGGCTGTTTGATATGTAGGTTCATGGGGGGGGGGGGTGGTTGGCGATAGGTCACTTGAATGAACCCATGAACACTGGGAAGTAGAATCTTTTACCTCAAATTTGTGTTATGCTTACTATTTATTACTACACTGGTATAATTTGCGTTTTTTAATTGGTCAAAAAAACAATGACCAAAAACATACATAAAATCTCGCAAGGTGTAAAAAACAGGTGAGAGAGAGAGAGAGAAGAGGAAAAAGAGAAAGAGAGAGAAAAAGTGAGACAGACACATAACGGAAAGAGAGAGAAAATGAGACAGACACATAACGGAAAGAGAGAGCAAATGGGGAGAGGGGAAAGGGGGAACTTGAGAGGGAGAGAGAGAGAGAGAGATAGAGAGAGAGGGGAGAGGGAGAGAGGGTGGTTGAAGTGAAAGAGTGGATGAGAGAGTTCGACAGATAATGGAAATTTGACAAGTACAGATCAAGTAGAGAACATACCCCTGTACTTGGTGAATTTTATTCCCTCAATAATACTGCCTAACAGTCTAATATTTAATATAAAACGTGAAATTCGTCTTTACACGTACAGGTATAATGTATAGCAAAACGATCACATATCCCTGCCAACACTTAACCTTTTATAAAAGTACATTCCTCTCAATGTAGACCTGGCAATGGGAAGTCTAATATGTTTTTGACATCAAAAGGAAGACAGGTTTCGATATCGCATGTCAATAAACACAACCCCTTTCCACTTGGCTGAATGCCACTCATTACAAGCTATTTAAGTAAATACCACAACCATTTATGGAGTTACTGCGACTCCATGCATTGTGGAGTAAACCATCAAACAGGAACAGACATAAGAAAGACGGAAATACAGCAATCAAGAGTTTCCTTTTAGATAAAAGCCGGCACAAATAATTTCACTGTTACTAATCCAGCTGGACATGAGTATGAAAGCGAAGGGAATTTACAATATGCTCAGTTTGTACAACAAAGATCTATGAACTTTTATGTCCGTCGTTATTTATCATCTGAGTACACAAAACAAGCCAACATGGAACTTTATGAACGGATAGCTATCTTCACGATAATCTGCGCAGGACTCTGTTCAGCTGTTGATCCAGGTAAATTAATTCACTGATTAAATACACTCGGGTGCTGCTCAGGCATATTTTTTGTTAACCTTTATCATAACTCGAAATCGTCTTTAAATGAAACCGATGAATATATATTTCTTTTTCCTATTCAGTGATTGTGCAACAGTAATCATTCAATCATAAATGCATTCTGAAAAGGAAATATACTAAACATGTTCCTTTTTATCTGTTTTCTCCTCCACTCTTTTATGTACCAAATAGTAAATACGATGACACATTGTTTTAATCAAGATGTCAGTATTGCTACAACTTAATCCTGTTGACTGAGATATTCACTATATAGACTACCAGCCTAGATAGAAAGTCCACGAGACCAACCACACCGGTCTCCTGAATCCTTTAAAAAGTTGCTATAACCGCACAAGCCATCTCTCAAACTGTCTGTCTCGTAAAATCAGATACAATTTTCAGAAATGCACGGAAGAGCGACATTGTCATTTCTATGGGTCGTCGGTCTCGTGGGCCACCGGGTTCATAAACCGCCGGGAGCTAACCTTACAATGGCTGTGACTGTATTTATGTGGCCTGAAATGCCTGACATGAACGAGGGGTTATAATAGTTAATAATACTTCTCCAATATTTGATTAAGCGTGAGGTAATGCGTACATGTATATTTTGCCTATCACAATATCCTGACTTTGCTTTATATTAATAGATTGGTCATGTGACTTTGCAAATGGCACATGTGGAATCATTAAGGTGAAAGGGAGCTGGACAATCGACAGCGGTACGTGGTAGACATTTAACTGAAACGTATTTGCCTCTTCCTAAAACACATCTGTGTTGACTATTCAGCCTTAAACTGTTTACAAACGAGTAATGACGAACCATATTCATAAGATATCTATTGAATTTCTTGTGTCATCACATCCCATTTGCCATTGCAAACACAACTAGCAAAGGGAGCGTTAGCTTTGCGTGACGTGTAAAAACTAAATTAAAGAAAAGTGGCAGCACTCTCATGCAAGAGGTCTATATGTTCAGTCATACTTCATTGGACAAGGTGTTTTGCCCACATTTGTCCCTCTAGACCAAGGTTTGAATACAATGCTGTATCAATAATCGTTTTAAGGCCCACAATAAAATCAGTAATATGTGATTACCTTTGAAAAATTAACCGATTGTTATACTATTGTCTTGAGTTCCTTAATATGACATCGCAATAGTAAAGAAAATAATGATAACAAATTGTGTTTTACTCCTTTTACTCCCACTCATTTCTACAACATACAGGGACTCTAAAAGCAAATGTGACTAAGCAAAGTGATCCACGTGACATGTTCATATTCACCATCCCGCACAATTTCACATCATCGCGAGGAAATATATCTTTTATATACGTCTTTGGGGGGGCTGATTCATCCATGATGGTTAAGGTCTGCAGGGAAGCGAGTGAACCTGCATTTACAGTTGATAATATTGGAGGTGCGGCAATTACTAAAGTCGAAGTCGTTCCTTACTCATGTGCAAGCAAAATGGATGTTGAGGTTTGTAATGCAAGGAATTCCTTTCTAGTTATTTTATGATATTGCATATTCAAGCATGATTCAAGCTTGCTGACACAACATATAACTCACTTATGTTTTGTTTTTAATACAAAGGCCTAAGTCACTTAAAGACATATTAATAACAACAATACTTATTATTTACGTTGCTATATTATCGTGTCCTAATAAATAAGTACGGGGGCTCTAAAGGCAGATTGGAGGGTGTAGGATTACCAAAGCATATTGCATAGATACATTTCACTTGTAACTTTTTTATTCTCAAGGGGTCTATAAAATACAAGTTATGCTTTTATGATCCACTAGGTTTCACCACTGTGCCAATCTTAAATGATTTATTTGAATAATTGTATAACCATTTGTCGTATCTTTGGTCAATATTATGTTATTGAATTTGTACATATTGCATATTCATTTGATTATGTCATATTATGTGGAAAAAAATAGAGAAACCTTGAAACCTTGAGACCTTATCACATTGAGTTTATGGGCTTCACGGACCTAAGCAAGGGTTGGAAACGTCTTTTAAACTGTTGTAAAACATGTTAAGAATTGTCAGAATTTCGAGAAGCTAATATGACTTCGGTGGTAAGCGCTTTATAAGTAACGTTTTTATTATTATTATTATTATTATTATATGGGGCCTGTTTCACTAAGTACTATTCAGTGATACAGGCCCCCGGTCTTAATGTATGTGTCATCAATTTTTCTCTGTAAATTCAATATCCTTTGGGTTTTTTAAATGAATATCACTTATACAAAATGTCTCACAAGAGATTTTCAAAACTCAAACGCACTTTTGTGAAAAAGATGCTGCATAATAATGAAGAAATATACTTTTTTCTTCATTATTTCTATTTCCTAATCATTATTGCAGATAACATTCATAGCTACAAGGGGTAGTGTAGCTCCTTTAATCAAAGTGGACAACATCAAAATATATGAAGCACCATATACAGGCAAGTAGTTGAATCAGACATTGACAGAGAAGTATAATAGCGGCATATAATCATGAAAATTGACCGAGAGACAGGGGACATATAAAGGGGGGGGGGCTGAAAGCAATGGTCCAGGATTGAAAAGAAGGTTTAAGAGAGACAGAGGGCCTTGTAAGATTGAGGTTGGAGGTAGCACTGTCAAAATTCATGCATTAAATCAACATTTAAAAGGGGCGAGGAGTGAACCCTTTTTTTCTTCAAAATGGTAGTTCTTCTGACTTGCTGGATCCAACACTATAACAGTTAAATATAGCCTGCTAAAAGCGAGGATCTACTGTTTCGAAAATGTCGAAATGAAGACTGAAAAGAAACACGAAAAGGATATTGTTAAGTATATCAAAGAAAGGAAATAGAAGTGAATAAACTTCTTTAGTTGTCAAGGTATGCTAACCTTTTGAAATGAACTAAACCGAAATGTTTAACATCATTTATAAAGGAAAAACAGAAGTAGACACAGAGCGAGTGAGAGAAGACAGAAAAGAAAGTATTAAAGATTTTTTTTTATAGCAAAAAAAATTAAATAAAGTAAAATAGAAGAGGGTTAGGTTAGAGAGGGCGGTGTGGAAGTGGCATTTGGACACATGGGCGTCGATCATTAATGAGAAGGATGTTAGAGGGATATGGTGAGGAGCAGAAAAGTGGCAAAAGAATACTTTTCAGCATATATCGTACTAATGCCAGTGCATAGTATCTTCACAAAAAAAATCTGGATTCCTTTTATTATTCTAAAAGTTGACGGTTATATTTTCAGATCTTATAACAACAGTCAGCCTCGGAACCAAGGCAACCATAATAACAGGTATGAATTTCACCTTCCCCCTCTCTCGAAAAAATGAGCTCCCGCATGACCATGCTAATTTCATTCGAAATATATTAATTTAATAAAATAATGCCATAGAAGAAAACAAATTGGCGGGGCTGTCTTTCCACCGTGCAAATGAATGGATGTAGTTAACAATCTGCATAGACTCGTGTTGCATGTAGAAATGCTACACAATTGAAACATGCGTTCACTCTGGAAGGGGGTGCACGTAATAAGTTCGATATATGTATGAGCGAAGGGGAAAAGTAATGGTGCAATGTATCACATTACATTTTAATCAAAGACAATTATTAGTCTAACATTTTGTTAGTATAAAGACCTATTAATGGCAAAGAGGACTGTGTCTCGAGCTTGCATCAATTTGAACATTAAAGCTATTACAAAGTTTTGGGAAATTTTGAAAATTGGGTGGATAGTGATTCTTTACAGTTTTGATATTTTTGGATGCCCCTGTGGATGTTTTATAAGCACTAGAAAATTTAGCCCCTTAAACACTTCTGCTTTCGAGAAAAAATAAATATAACAATTAACCGGTGCTCCCGGTAAATGTTGATACAAATTCAAAAAGCGCCTACGACCGTACAATGGTAGCTGCGACCATGAAAATCTCAGAATATGTAGTTGTGAATATATAATTTCCAAACAGGAATAGCTAATTGATCGATTTTAGTCAAGAAACATTGTTTGATAGCTTAATTAATATATTGACCCTGAGAGGGAGGTATACAACGTAAATATTGTATTATTTACAATTTCATAACTTTAGAGTCGATTTCAACCGCGACAACGATCACTAAATATTATAGGATCGCATATGCTTCCAATATGTTCATTTGAACCAAATTCATGACCCCATACCAAAACTTTGTATTACCTTTAACAACTAGGCCTACCTAAATATCGAACTTATCAACATCATAGAGTGCATGTTGGGATTAAGGCTAATGACATTGTCTCAAGTTCATTTCTTGAAAGTCATTGCGATCTCATTTAATGTACTCTCTTTCAAAATACATAGTTCAATCTGTAACAACTTCATCATCAACTGAGTCATTCACACCAAACTCCTTTTCCGAAACAAACGCCCCTTCTAGCGCTAGTGGCAAATCAACCAATTCCTTTCCAGGTAATTTTTTTTCTCAATTTTTATAATTTATCTAACATCTCATATTTTA
Source organism: Strongylocentrotus droebachiensis (assembly GCA_035222895.1). Classification (NCBI taxonomy): domain Eukaryota; kingdom Metazoa; phylum Echinodermata; class Echinoidea; order Camarodonta; family Strongylocentrotidae; genus Strongylocentrotus; species Strongylocentrotus droebachiensis. Next base: position 277,731 of record JAVYIG010000756.1, on the reverse strand, counting down.
CTAGATTCCTTCATATATAACCTCCACTTTTGTGTTCATGTACCTTGCACGGGTATATCTGAACGATAGTATGCTATTATTTCCTTGTATTTTTATCACATAGTAAGGTGTATGTATGATCTCTGTTCATGAAGGAATGATAATGGAAAATATGAAAACAACCTCAACTGAAACTGAAGATATTCTTCTTAGCATAACTTCGTTATGACTATAGTCCCATTGGTGCAGGTTAAATGATCAGGTTGAAGTAAAAGCTAATCGGAAGCCAGCATCATAATAACGCAATAATGTTTCGGTGTAATATATCCACACAAAAATATTGAAACAGTATAAAGACCTATTCATTACCGAGAGGACTGTGTCTCGAGTGTGCATCCAATTGAACATTAACACCTAACTAAATATCTTACTTATCTAGATCATAGATTGTGTGGCTGGATTTAGGCTAATAAAATGGTCTCAGGTGCATTTCTTGATAAGTCATTGCCATCTAATAATGTACTGCCTTTTCGAAATACATAGTTCCATCTGTAACTACACCATCATCAACTGAGTCATTCACAAGTATCTCCTCTTCAGAAACAAACGCCCCTTCTCTCGCGACAGGCAAATCAACCATTTACATAGAAGGTAAATTTCATCTCAATATTACAATTCATGTAACATCTCATATTTCACTAGATTCCTTCATAAATCACCATTATTTTGTATTCATATACCGTGGGTATATCTTACTAATCTGTATGATTTTCTCACTGTCTTTTCATATCATATTATTCATGCTACTATTTCCTTGTATTCTTATCCGCCAGTAGGGCGTTCGATTTCATTTCATGAAATAATGATGATGGAAAACAAGCTTAACTGAAACAATGTGTATCATATAAATCTGTTTTGAAGAGAATGTGTAAAAGAAAACCACAATGGCCACTTTTGCTACAGGTTATGTTTACCTATCAGGCTCAAGCATTCATAACAAAGGGGAAATGTAACGGTGCAATATATCAAATTATCTTTTCATCAAATGAAATTATTAGTCTTCAGTACTTTTTGTCATTATAAAGACCTATTGATGACCAGGAAGACTGTGTCTCTAGTTGAAATGTACTTGACCATTTACACCTACCTTAATGTTGTACTTCTCTAGAAAATGAGATCAAACAAATGAATTATAAAAGAACATATTTGGATTATTATTAGAGTGAAAAGAAAATGTTTTTTGAACCACTAAATTCGTTAGCTATTATTGTATATTCTTCCAGTTTCCGAGGTGTATTGCAACACGTTCCCACATACTCCTGTTATCTGCCATTCGTCCTAAACAAGTCGACTTGCCGAATTAAAACAACTCGTCAACCCATCCCCCCGTCCTAAATAACTCGGGTTACAGGGTCAACACAAGTCGTCATTTAAAAAAAAAAACGAAACAAGTCGACTTGCCGAGTTCACAGTACTGGTCTTCTCGTCCTTTACCTTGTCTCCGCATCTTGTAGTCCTCTCATTTCGTAATCTCGTCGGCATTTTTAAGCTATCGTAGATATGATCAAATCCGTATGAACTAAAATCTATTTGTCAATTAATCAATTGCAGCTACCACAACTCCACAACCGGCTAGGAGCATGCCGTGGATTACCCCTGTAACGGCTGCTCTTGTTGTCTTCTTCGTTGTCATTCTGGTTGTTCTAATTGTGCTGTTTTGCTATCGGCGAAGGTATGATCACGTATAAATAAATGTATAATGGTTATTGTCACAGCAGGTCACAGCACCTTCTTTGTAATATGAATCGTAAATTTTAATTAGTTTGAGGCATATTTGGAGTTTGGGACATTTGGTTGAGAATGTACACACACAATGTAAACATTTTTCATCGAAAGATGATCGAACATGTAAATATTATCTTAATTTTTAAAAGGAAGATAATGAAGGAGACAATATTTATATGCACCTCTAACTGTAGAGCAACAAAATACCTTTTAAAGTGTTTTGCTAAAGAAGCTATTAAGATTGAAGAAGCTATTAGGATTGAAGATGCTATTAAGATTGTATCTGAATTAAATGCTTAAATTGAAATTAACTAAGTAAGAGACACATTTACATAATGTGATACAAGTATATTTCTTGTTAATAATTCTTCTTCCATTTTTGCCTGTTTTCTTTAAATTCAGGAACCAAACGACCAAACCAGAAGAGAAGGTGGTCCCACGAAATGGAGCTTCGACATCTCTTGCAGGCGATTCTGAAGTTCGATATTCATACCCAAAGCTACCTGCAGACTCGGAGTGCTACACTGAAATTAGGGACGGCCAACAGCCCCTAAAGGTTGTTACCATAGGTGGTGATGGAAAAAACAAAGGTAAAGTTGGTCCACACGACAATCAAGGCCCCAATTTGTCGGCGGCTGCTGATTTCAAGGTAAAGAACTCGAACAGTGCCGTGTGTTCTAAGCTTGTCAAGAACCCAGTATACGAAGGCAGCGATCTCATACCTACACGAGGCCCAGGTGATCCCATAGATTCTGTCATCAGCAGTCCTCTGTACGAGGAAGCTCTCGACAATCAACCACAGTCGGCGCCACCAGATGATCTTATAGACAATCCTTTATATGGAGGCAAGATGGACAAACCCGATGGACAGGTGCACAACGGGCTACCAGGGGCAGCACCTACAGGTGACCTTATAGATAATCCCTTGTATGGAGGACAGAATGAAAGACCTACCGGGCAAGGATTCAGCACTCGATCAGAAGCTGTTACACCAGATGATCTTATAGACAATCCTTTGTATGGAGACCAAAGTGGCAACCCAGGTGATGACGGATTAAGTACTCAACAAAGATCAGCAGCAACAGATGAGCTCATAGACAATCCGTTGTATGGAGGCCAAAGTGGCAAACCCGATGGACAGGCGTCTAGTGAGCTACCCGGATTCGCGCCTCCTAATGATGACCTCATAGATAATCCTCTGTACGGAGATGGATGTGACAGACCCGTGGGGCAGGGACTCAACAATCAGACAGAATCGGTGCCAACGGATGAACTTATAGACAATCCTTTGTATGGAGGCCAAAATGAAAGGTCTGGTCATGGATTCAGCACGCAAGAAGAATCTGCACCACCAGACGATCTAGTAGACAGTCCCTTATATGGAGGCCAAAGTGAGAAATTTCATGGATATTGATTCAACCGACAACTACAATATGCATGATGTGTGTCAATAGATCCCGTACAAAATCCGCTCCTGGCCTCCCCTTGATTCTAATAGGATCGGCCCGAGAGAGACCAGTGGGGGTTAGGATTCAACAGGCCATCGAGTTTGGTGCCATCACTTGACCTCAAAGTTTTATAGGCAACCAAATACACATACGGACTGATACACCACTGGATTGAGACGAAACCACATTCATTGCTCGAATGAAAAGGTTGAGCAGATAAGGACGTCAAAATCAAAGTCAAAGTTGGACGACAGCAAAATGTTTTAAATATATGACATTTTGATACGATCTCTCTTTCTTTTTCTTTTTCTTGTGTATGGTTACACTATTACTTTAAGACTCTATAACAAGTGTTGGGCCAAGGGTTTCTTCGGTGTTTACCGTCTATACTATTCATTATTTGTTATCTTAACTTACTAGTGTTTTTTTTTTGTTCAATGTTGTACATGTCTACATATATTTTGCACCCTAACAAAGATGGTCAGTTATCTTTTGAACTTTATTATGTAGTTCATTTTAATTATAACGATAATGATGATTTGCTATACGGATGTTTTAACCTTAATCTATGCATCCATTCCACATATTTAGATTAGGTCATTGGAAGAAAAAATAATATGTGTATACATAAACAGATTCGTTGAGGATAATAAACAGTTTTGAATAGACAGAGTACATTGTAATTGCACAAAAAACTATTTTATCCTGGTCTCTACTTCTTCTAGGATTGTACATAAGCTTTCAATTGTTAATACTATGAACCCATACCCTCACGCGCAATTATGTCCATGTACATACTTCTTTCATTGCATATCATAACTGATAACGATTATTTAGGATTATGCGGGTTGATCCATGAAATATGCTGATTGTAGGAGGTAAATGAAATACAGTTAAGGACTAAAATTATTCATATTCTTACAAAGTTGTATGTCTTTTTTAAGTATGTGGAAAAATTGATTTGTCCGGATATATTTTTCTTGAGAAAATGACATATTAAAGCTTGCATCTAAAGGTATTCGACGAACGGTATAATGAAACCTGTCCATCTTTCATTCTTGACTTACCAAAAACACAAAAAACATCGAATTTACAAGGGGTATGAATAGTTTAGTAGTTAGCTCCATGTGAATATATGTAATTTCTGTTTTCTTATTGACGTTGATATTTATTAACAAAGACCAGCAGTAGATGATGATATGGGCCTAATATTGTCCAGCGTATTGCATTGTATTTGCATAGGTCACAGCAACAGCTTAATTATTTCATGATTATGAGTTTGTTTTGAGAAGCATAATTCTTTTTAATTACCTATCATTGTAGTTTCCGCATTCTATTTCCTTGTCAGAAACCGAAACAAAGTTTCGAGAAATTAAAGCACAACGTAAATGAATATCTTATATTGATATCATCATTTCCGGTTTCAAAATGTCTTCCCTGGAACGTCCACACGCACATTGTCCGTAGTGTATTGTATTATTGTTAAAACTCGAAATATGGTGCTGAACGCGATAAGGAGGTAAAGAGGGCAGCATATATATATGTATATAATAGAGTAGAGAGAGAAAGAGAGAGAGATAGAGAGAGAGAGAGAGAGAGAGAGAGAGGGAGGGAAAGAGAGAGAGAGAGAGAGAGAGAGAGGGGGGGGGGCAGAATTCACAACGCTCAAACAAGAACAGCAACACAAATAATAAAAACAAATGTTTACTTTTACACGTACTACTTTGCTCGTATGGACGCCGGAGCCCATTTCGTTCTTTCTTGTAATGCCCCACCCTGCAATAGCCCCGCCGTCATATTACGCCGCTTCAGCAAGCCATCCAGTGGTATAGACTGATGAAGGAGTCATCGTCTATTGACGGTGATATTTTTTTGGAGTCTTCTGATACCATACGAGTAACGAGTTGGATTCCCTTTAACATTTTTGTTACTGTTTTCGTTACACGCTGATCTAATATGATAATAATAATAATAATGATAATAATTATATCAAAAGTGATATTATTAAATATCATAATAATTTTTGTTTTATTGATATCATCATGGTGTTGCTGTTGTTCTTATTATTATTTCTGTGGTCGCAAGTGTTGCAAGTGTGTGTTTTTGTGTGAATTATATGTTACTTAGTGCTGGGGCAGGGTTTTAAAACCCGTACCTTGTGATCTTCAGATCGGCAGATTTTTTGTTAATGATACACATCCATTGAATATGTATTTAATAATTTGTTGCTGTAAATTGGAGAAGTAACCAAAAGCAATTTGTATCTACCCATAATTTCGTTTATCTTACACAGCATTAGGCTGCAGACTTCATTTCGGAGGCTTTCGGAGTAGATATTTAGAAGCAGTCGCGAGATATCAACTGATCAATCTTAGATACTGAATGGACAATCGTTACCGATGATTGCACTTGCAATTAATGTCATCAGTGATCGAAGGTAGCATATATTGGCCACTCGTTTAGCGGCGACACGAATATGCATTATTCCCTACGTCACATACGTGCATGGGTGTGTCAGATTATACTCGTATACTAGTACGTTCGGACTTCCGTTGCTCCGAAATGAAGAAAACGAATCACTATGAAGACGAATTACCCCGTGAATCCAAGAACAGATCATTTAAAATAGCAGTACGGGTAAGGGCATCTCTTTCTTCAAAGCGGCACACTCTCCCTAATCTAGCTAGTTTTGTAATAAAATAGTGAATAACTCATTTCTAAAACGGGGTTACTTCCATATATCTACAAATTTGAATTGATTTTTCATTAATGCATAATTCTGTCGTGGCTTCATTACTAAGAAACTTTCAAAAAGATGATTTGTAGACAAAAATAACAAAGAACAGAATTGTCCTAAATAAACAAAGGAAACCTTGGTCTGTAGATACAACCAATGATAATACTAAATGTGTTGCCTGGCTGGATGGCGGTGGCACTCGGTTTAATGATGTATTTTTTGTTTGTTAAACTATACCCTTCATAATTTTCATTAATGAGATATATTTGTAATCACATCAGACTGAATGATGTTATCGAATAGCATTAAAAAACAGTTTTGTATTTTCCTAAATACAGAAAGGAAACCTTGGTCTAAAGAAAAACAAGAGAAGATTACCAAACCTGGTGACTCGCCGGCTGGCAGTGGCACTCGGTCTAATAGTGTAGGTTTTCTTAAAGACTATATAGCCCTTACAACTTTTCATTGATCAGAAATATTTTTATTCAAATCAGCCTGAGTGATGTATTCGAATAACATAACAATCAGGGGCGTAAATCAGCGGTCGACTGAGTCGTTGCGATTTTTTGGAGACCCCAAAAAAAAAAAAGTGTCCTCTTCCCCCCCCCCCCCCCCCCGCTTATTCAGCGGTCGGCTGAGTCGTTGCGAAATTTTCGGCCCGATTTATAAATGTTAAAACCCCCCCTATCGCCGATCATCCCCCCCACTCCTCGGTACGGATTTACGCCCCTGATAACAATATTAGCTTTGCATTTTCCTAAATAAACAAGGAAACATTTGTCTATAATATGGAGCCACGAAAGAACAATGCATTCATGCCAACTCAAATTATATTTGATGAAACATGGATGTAACCTTTACTGTACTGCTATTTTCAATTCTCTGTTTGTACTTGGCTTCATTGAGTACTTCGTCTCTAAAGTATTTATCTTCATTCCGGAGCAACGCACGTACGAACGTACTCGTAAGTATTATACGAGTATATGACACCCGCACGTACGTCTGTAAAGTTGTCAATATATGCTACCGTGATAGAAGCACGATCTATTGGTGCAAAATTGTATGAGCGTCACACCTCTTTCTCATTCTGTTTTTCGTATCATTTAATTTTACTCGGTGTGTCAACAGGCAACTAAATTTCTTTATTAGTTATAACCGGTTAATACCTTTAGGCGATTCAAGCTGGGAGCTTTTTTGTTCGAATAACCATGGAAAATGTCAGCTTTCCATCAGCTAGCACAACATTACCCGATGAAAACAGCTATGGCCATCGCTACTCACCATTTCAATTGGCAATGCTATCGCTCATCTTCTCAGTCATCATAACTGTGACTGTCATCGGGAACATCTTGGTGATCGTTGCCTACATTCGAGATTCACGCATACGAGCGACAGTGGCGAATCTGTTCATCCTGAACCTCTCCATCACCGATGTCCTCGTGGGTGTGTTCAGTCTGACCTTTAACCTCTCAAGGTTCATCAAAGGCTTCTGGCCGCATGGTGAGATCATCTGTAAGCTGTGGTCAGTCCTGGACTATTCGGTAGTCAATATCTCATGGCTCTCGATTATCCTTATCAGCCGGGACCGCTATCTTTTGGTGAGCATGGGTCTGAAGTACCAGAACTATCAGACTAAGAAGCGAGTTGGACTGACCCTAGTTGCCATTTGGACCATCGTGGTTACTTTCTGGGTTTTGGTAGCGTTTGCCTGGAGTCCTATAACTGGGTCATACAGCGTGAATTACAAAACGACCTGCTTCATGGAATATCTAACCAATCCTATAGCGCCGATTTTCATAAACCTGGTCTATTTCTGTATTAGTTTCGTCCTCGTTTTTGTCATGAACATAGCTGTCTACTTGAAAGTTCGTCAAAGATCTAAAGGAACTGTAGGACAGGGTCCGCCAACAAACCAATCAGCAGAATCTATGTTTCGAAGGAACAGTGCCTCGCGAGCAGTACTAGTTGGAGGAAGTCACCTTGGCGATCCCTGGACAGCTAATCCAGGACAAAGTGGCCCAGGTAGTTCAGCCGATAGCACTATACATACCACTGCCGGACATACCACATCCCATCAGGAGCGAGCCGTCCCCGGTAACAGCGAAAGGGCCCAAAAGGTGAGGAATGATCGGAAGGCACTTGTCAAGCATCAGAAGGCTGCCGTAGTCTTGGGCATTCTTACCGGATTTTTTCTACTCTGTTGGTTGCCCTACATAGCAACAAGCGTTATGTTCTCATTCTGCGGAGATGCATGCATACCTTCCATTGTGTGGGAGATAACCGAGGTTATAGCGTGGTGTAACTCCACGATAAATCCATTCATATATGCCGCCACCAATGTACACTTTCGTAAAAACTTTAAACGCGTTTTGTTCCTTGATCGATGGACCTGTAATGGCATTGGTCGGAGAGAAAATTGATATTTAGATCAAAGGCAGTTGTTCGGCAGTTATAAAGTCTATGGATCGAGGATGTTATGGCGTATGTTTAGAAATATAATTTAATTTGCAGCATGTAATTTGCATTGAGGTTTATCATGCCCTATTATGCAGGTGACGATATTCATGATAATAGCTCCTCTTGAATCCACGTATATTCTTCAAAGTAACACCAAATATTTTTAAGAGCTGAAGTCTCAACTGGGAGTTGTTTTTTTAAGCAGCTGCCGATTTCTAAGGATGCACAATAGAAGCTACATGTGTGTTGTTACCTTTGATGTCCGAGGTTCGATGCCGCCAAAATCATGATTGGAAAGCTAGTATTATTAAGAGTAGTAATTTTTTTTCTCACAAAGAAATATATTTCACTTTTTATTTTAACTATCAAGGGAAAAATAGAACAGATGATGAAATATAAATACAAAAGCCTAATTGTGTCAAGACATTTGCTTTTATTGTATAATAGCAGTTTTAATTTGTGAAAAATAGTAAATGTTTACAATCCTAAAACCTGCAAATCGTCACTTTTCCGATTACTTCCGGCACACGAAAATAAAAATGAAAAGTGAATTTGTTCAAGTACATTTATTTATTATGTTATATGTCAGATTAGTGCCCACACACGCCCATTCGAGTAATTTTGATTAATATTTCAGGAAATTTGACTCCATTTCCTTTTGCTTGCCTCCTGTAAAGTTAAACAGGATAATTATCAGATAGGTGAAATAACATATCAACAAAATCCCCCTTTTTGCACCGAAAACTCAAGCTTTGCTATTTAATATTTTTTTTAAATGATGGGAACTACACGTTTTATGGTATTTTTCATTTTAGAAGGTCTGACAGGCAAACGAAAAATATGAATGAGTATGCATACAAGTAAAGTTGCCTTTGCTCTAAGTTGATTTTCATGCACAAAGTTTTATGGTATTCGGCCAATTGTAATTTTTGCAAACATTTGCGAAAGAGAGCCATTTTCGCAATTATTGTCTTTTTCAATGTTTAAATTGCGTTACCAATGGCAAATAATATCTGTTGAACTGTTTCGTGTAATCTGCTTATATAGTTTGTCGCGCCTTGATTGGAAGTTTCGGATACGAGCGCGTTATAAATTATTATTATTATAGCCTGATTTTATCCCTTTTAGGGGTATCGTTGTTATAAGTAGGAACGACGAACTTAGGAGCTGAACTAAAACTGTGGTATAAAAACACTAAATAATAATAACTTGAACTGTATTCAAACAGCGCTTTATACAAAATACCGTATTTATAAACACTTTAATCATGTTGTTATTATCATACTATTTCTATTAAATATTATTAGGCCTATTAGTATAAGTATTATTATTATACATTTTCCTTACGATTTTGATTTTGATTAAGAATATTATTATTATTATCATTATAATTAACAAAACTAAAATGTGCAATGTTTTTCAGCAAACGTTTTGAAATTTCAGCAGTTAATTTTGTATGTGAAGCATTCTGGATAACATCTGAAACTGGACCCACCTCCTATTCATATCAACAGTTGACTGATAGGGAATCAGACAATACACAATTAATGCGTTTTCTTTTAGATCAAAACCCTGTTTCCATTTGGTAAGGCTTTTACATTCGTTCACATTATGTATGAAGAACAAGAACGACTGGTGAATATGAAAACATCCTTTTTTCATTTTCAATATTAGAAGTAATTATTCAGGTATAATACATGTAGAGGGTTCCATCAATGTTTGTATAACATTATGTTTAAAACCCGCCCGAATAGCATTGCTTAAAGGTAATACAAAGTTTTGGTATGGGGTTATCAATTTGGTTCAAATGAACATGTTGGAAGCATAAGCGATCCTACAATATTCAGTGATCGTTGTCGCGGTTGAATCGAGTCTAAAGTTATGGATTTGGAAATAATTAACTCTTTATGTTGTGTAGCTCCCTCTCAAAGTCAAAATATAAATTAAGCTATAAAACAATGTTTCTTGACTAAAATCGACCGATTAGCTATTCCCATTTAAAAATTATATATCACTACTACATAGTCTGAGATTTGCATGTTTGCAGCTACCATTATACGGCCGTAGGCGCTATTTAAAAATTTATCAAAATTTACCGGGAGCACCGGTAAATTGTTATATTCAATTTTTCTCAAAAGCAGAATTATTTTAGGGGCTAAATTTTCTAGCGCTTATAATAGATCCACAGAGGCATCCAATTATATCAAAATTGTAAAAAAATCACTATCCACCCAATTTCAAAATTTCCCAAAACTTTGTATTACCTTTAACCCATTGTTATGATTACAATTTATTTGTATATCGAATTTATGTTGAAATTCAAATTACGACAGAAGCGTACTATTCGTTTTCAATTCAGCGTGTCATTCAGCGTGTTTCTATTAGTTATGCTGAATTTGATCCGGTATATATATGTTTTACAGAAAATAGTGTATAATGCCAGGGAAGGGCAGTTTTTATCTACGCGTATTATCCGGAAAAATACACTGCTCCGATTTGGAGTTTTGTAGTGCTACATGTTCTTGAAATTGTCCACATGACATTTTGTAAGCAAGCCCTTTCTGTGAGCAAACATAACTGCAAATTGTATGGTACTTGGTGAATTGGGGAGGCTTAAACTTGAGAAATATATCGCAAGTAGAATGATAAACTTCTGGTGTAGGATTATATACTGGACAATAAACATTTTCTGGTAAACTTATCCTTTGAGCACAATATCTATCAGGCACCTTGGTTAAAACAAAATCAAGCTGACTCTGGACAATATGGAGATGTATATTTCATGGGAAATATGTGAAAATACTAGCTGTGAGTGGGTCAAACAAACTTTGGAACGTCGATTGAAGGATTCTCATGCTCAGTATTGGCATGCTTGTATGTACGATAATTCGCATTGTGATAACTATCGAATCGAATCTTTATGATTAGAAAGAAACTTAATCGATCTCATTAAAGAAGATCGGACAATATGAAGTCGTTTTCGCTGTGGAAATCATTACCTGCCGATTTTAGCTGGTAGATATTCAAATCCTTCAAGGGAAATGAGGCTTTGGACACTCTGCAATTTGCAATCGCTTATGGATGAGTTTCATTTCTTGTTTGTATGCACTGCCTTTCGTTCAGACAGAAAATTGTTCATCGATAAATATTTCATTGAAAAACCAAATACACTGAAAATGGATCAGCTATTTAACTCCAATAATGTACAAACACGTTTAAAGATAACAAATCAGTTCTGGTCGTGCGATTGCATTGTGAAAGCAACGTTGTGGAATCGATCAGAAAAGGTTGATCATCTAGCATATAAGTATTGGTGTGTACTGCAATGTTCTGGAATCATCAAAATGACAAGAAATTTGGCTCAATTTTGGTAAAGTTACAAGCACTGTACACAGAAAGATGTATATGGACTACGCGACAACTGCGCGATATATATCAGGTCCAAATAGACATACTCATTTACCAAATATATCAAGTAGTAGGCGGCTTCTCGGCAAAATGTGGATCATCACGTATTCATCAAAACATATTCTTTCACATGATTGGAAACAACAGCTTCAATTTCATTTTTTGAGAGGGGGGGGGGGGGGGGGGATGTTTCCAAAACTGGTCTTTGCCTTTAAACTTGGTAAAATTCTGTCGGAAATAATGCTTCGTTTTCATTAATTGAAGTATGTGCACATTACATGTTATGAGTTCAATATTAACTTCATATTTATCTTTTTTGTCTTATATCAAACTAAATTAAATTGATAGGCCTATCAAGAATATTTTCAGTAGTTCATTTAATAATTCAAATATCAATTCATTGTAATTAGTTTTAGGTCAACTACATATCGGGTGATTTATAAAAATACAATACAACCTCCTCCATAGCAGCTGGGAGGTACGAGAGATTCGCCAGAAAAATAACGATGTTTTAATGACATCACAATATGGAACAATACTGCCCAAGCAGACGACATCCCATAAAGAATGAACATTATTTGCAAAGCTATGCATTGTCAAATTATAATGAGTTTAGTGTATATAAATGTAATGTCATTTCAAACCATTCAAAAGGGAATATGACCCGATTCTGATAACTAAAATCTTTTGCTTGTAAATACACAGGATAGGGGTTAATTAACAATTAAAAAAAAAAGATTTTCAAATTGAAATACCCCCGGAATAATATTAAGGACGACATTTGTTCCCTCTTGAAACGCCGAACATACCGCGGTTTGTGCAGCTGAATATACAATGGCGTCTTTTTTTGTTTACAAGCGACAGATTCCTTTATTTTTGTATCGCTGCATTTGTCATCAAAATAAAAACATGCGCGGGGTTTAGAGTGAGGCAATAGCTTATTATACATTAAGCCTGACGGAAGTGAAGTAAGAGAAAGAACTCAAGAGAAAATGAAAACACAGGCACTCAAAATGTGTGAGATGTCACGGGACATCGTCTGCTTGTGCAAATCGTGTCCATACTGTGATCTCACACATCTCAGCAGCTTTCGGAGAGTTCTTCAGGTGCTATGCCTGGGCTGTATTTAAGCGTTTTGTAATTTATAATAATAATTACTTCGAATGTTTCCAAGCATTGAATTTTGATAACCTTGTCGAATCAAAGTTTCAACTTTGCAATAATTACAATAAAGTTAGTTTTTATAATCGATGAATATTTACTTTAAAAATCGAGTGACCCATTAGGATTCCAAGTATTTCACTCACACAAACTGGTACGGAGGCAATGGATCTCCCTGACGACGCCCTCGCCCAAACAAATATCTATCTGTACAGTGCCCGATAAGTAGGACATACTTCAAAGAAGCGTTTTCATTTTAAACAAGTTAATCCTTTTTCTGAAATGTTGAGCCGAAGTGAAAGAAATCCAAACCTGTATAGAGGAATTTATGAGGCACAGAGTCGAATGCCTATGAATGCCGAGAGAAGGAGTGGGATGGAGAGGCACAGAGAAATATAAATGAAGAAAATAGTATCATTAAACTAGATGCTGTATACAATTGTATGAAAACATTCCATTTTTGATGGAAATTTCCTTTTCTCCTCTCGATAATTCCTATAATTGTCATACAGGCGGCTGTCACTGAGCAGGAAAAAGATAGTGATAAAGAAATGTTATTTAAAATCGATTCAGAACAGTGCTTCTAATGAATTCAAGCATACGGCTGCACTTTCAGTCATTCCCATTTCTATAGGTAATCATTTCAAAGAAGAAATTTGTGAACATTACCTTGGAAGATCTACATCTCGAATATAAACACTTTTTTTCCCTTCTTCATATCCCTCTATACGTTTGCGAAATCTTTCTCCAATTAACATATACAAAAATGTAGGAAATAAAATAACCATGATGCAAAGTCGCATAAACAAAGATACAGTTTCAGTCAAATGTACTTTGTACACCCTCGCCAATGATGGTTCAAGTTTATTCTCATTCTTGCTCTCTTCATATGGAAGAGATGATTTCAAGCACCATTGTAAAAGTTACTGTTTCTATTTGTGTATAATTTTTTTTCTAGTGATTGTCCTTTTTTAATGAAATCATTACAAAAAATATATTTTGATATATCCTTCTACATCTATCTCCTTAGCATCATGGTTATTGAGACTATTCAGTATAAACGGATGTTTTTTAACTGACATATCATCTGTATGAATACCGAATAATACTTTTTAGTGCATAATATTGAATTGTCTCATAATGAATAAATGCATCCTGACATTCAATTTCTTACAACAATTGTCGGAAATTGTGTGTCTACTTTGCTTACTCCTTAAAGCAGGAGTGGAGATTAGTTCACCATAAAACAGCAATAATACATGTGCAATAACCCAATTAATTTTGTTCATAAGATATGATGAAACAATGTTTGCTATTCAGATTTGTGCAAATTAATCATGACATGAAAACACACAGTTTATTATTATTTTATGGTAATGGTAATGGTTTTATTAAAAATTCATTTGCAGCCAGATGGCTGAATTGCAGAACTTTGTACATTGTAAAAACATAAATAGTTATACAAACATAAAACGTATTAAGACATATCACGCAGTGAATGAATTTTTTATAAATAAATCAGTGTACATAATTTATATATATACAAATTCATAAAATTCATAAAATTCGCTTAACAGCTAACAGTTGCTTAATTCTATTCCACAATCATCATAGGGCTGGAGGGAAATATAAAATAGAGGTAGGGAGGATAATAGAGACAGACAGAGGGAGAGATAGAGAGAAAAGGAGAGAGGGAGAGACAAAGAGAGACAAATAAAGAGATAGAGAGAGATATAAAAAAGATTATACTGAGGATGAGAGTGTATATCAGACATTTTGAAAATAAGGTAAAAAGTACAATTTCGACAGAGAAAATAATGGTTGTAAAAATTAATAAATTACATTTTTACATTTTCATTGATGGATAACATATATTGTAAATTGATAGGTAGGTATGCAATCAGATGAGAGACATGAAATATGGTAATTTTGAGATTTTTCTTGCAATACATATGTGGTAAGTATGTTTCAATCATTACACAAGTTAACAATGGTAATCTTGATTTACCGTATTATATTATCATTTTCATTTATCAATTATCAAGGTTGTACAATCGTCTGAGTAACAAAGAGTTATATACTATTTCACATAAAATAAACTAATTCTACAGCACCTCCACCTCTTCACTATGGGGATAAGTTTATATGTTTTACACATGTGTACAAAGTGCATGATCACTACTGTGAATTTAGCAAGTCAATTAGGTAGGGAACTGGACGGTTACGAAATCGTTTGGTTTTACATTTTAACTGTTCCCTGGTATTTGATTTGCGTAGGCTTCTAATGTTCTTACAAGGAGGTATGAGGTAAGATACCTTCTCGTTTGATATCAGTTTCTCTGCAAAACTCAAACACAGTTCCTTCCTTCTGCCAGCCAAAGGAGACAGATTCATTAGATTCAGTGCTGTCTCATATGACTGGTAATTAGGTCCCAATATTATTTTCAGAGTTCTTTTATGCAACCTTTCTAGTCGATCTACTTATTCTTGAGTTAGGCCTCCATTCCACACCGGCGAGGCATACTCTACGAGGGGTCTGAGGAAACCGGTGTATATGGTACAGAGATCTTCGATCGGCAGTCCGTGACCTTTCAAGATCCTAATGAGGTGTATTCTTCCATTTGCACGTTTTATCATGAAATCAACATGATCACTCCATTTTAAATCACAGCGGATATGGACTCCTAACAATTTGACAGACGTGGATTGCTGTAGAGGTTGTTGATCAATGTCCAGTGACAGTGGTGTTGGAGGCTTTTTTCATAAAACACACCTGCATATTTTCACTGCATACTTTCATTGTTTGGGTTGTTCTAGTTACACACTTCAAAATTGTTTCTCCCAATTAAAAATGAAAAATGAGAAAAAAGGGGTTTCCTCCTAGTATATCAGTTTTCTTTCTCTCTGATTACTTTGAAAAAACCTTTCAGGGTTTATTCATTTTTGCTTCACTTAAAGGTCAAGAGTACATTGCTTTCAAGAAGTACTTGCCAATCTCATTTTCATGACCTTAAATTTTGTATATTTGTGAATATACATGTATATAAATTAAAACCACATTATGTCCACAATTTCGATCATACAGTATAAGGCATTTGTTCACAATTAACTTCTCTTTCATTACACAAAATTCAAAATAATCTCTTCTCATCTGATATCTGACATGGGATGATAGTATTAATGTCACCCTTTTTTGTCATGGTTACACTGTGCTTGCTATCTTCCTGTCAACAATGTGTGACGCTCTGTGACTTATTCCGCAATCATTGAAGAAACGTAATGCTGCAATACTATATGATTTGACATGACAACGCCGTATTTTTAAATCTTTAAAGCTGTCATGTCGCCTTTCGGCTTAGCCAAATACAACCATTGTTGCGCGAATATTCGCATTTTGATCAGGTATTATATTATATTTTGACTTATATATTATTTCCGACTCATTTGATAAAATAGTACGAATTATTCATGTTTCGAAACTCGTGCATTATTCTTATGCACTTGATTAAAGATAAAGTTGAGTTCTGGTCATGCGATTGCATTGTGAAAAAACTGTGTGAAATCGATCAGAAAAGGTTAATCATCTAGCATATAAGTATAAGTGTGTTACTGCAAGGTTCTGGAATTATCAACATGATAAGAAATTTGGCCCAGTTTTGGTAAAGTTACAAGCACTGTACACAGAAAGATGTATAAGGGACAACACGAACATGTGGCGTAAAAATCCGTCTTGATTTATATGCTGTTAAGTGTCAATTTAGAATATTAAAGCATTTGGAAAGCCATGCTTATCAGGGAACATTTGTTATCTGATGTTCTTCCACACTTGTATAATATCAATGATAACGCTCACAAATTACTGTTCACGTCTTCCCAGAAATCCACCTTCTCTTTAAGTTACGATTATCCGAATAATGAGCCCGACAAGTCTCATTCATTTTCTGATTGTGACGTAAGGTGCATGTAAGGCAGATTCTCTAATGCACTCGCAAACATCATTTATTTGTATACTATTCGTTTTCATCTTACTTATCTAGCTAGCTTTGTTGACATAATATGCATTACGGTTATCATTACATTTCTTATCAATCCTCGCAACTCAGCCGCTTTTTTTTTAGGTGACATGATTTTAATGCATTAGCATCACCTTGTTTTCTATTCATTTGACTGATTACTCTTAAATTTGGTTCTCTGTTTGCAGTTCATCGTATGTAACTTATACATGTTCAAAGAAATTACTCCTCAAGTAGGTGAACCCGAACGATACATGTAATTGCTGATTAAACATCACGGCCGATATTTCCTGTCCTAATTATGATTTCAAAAATCCATTGGTGGTTTAGACTAACCTAAAATGCCGCTCTCTATCCCAATATTTTGACGAACGGTGACATACGAATGCTAACAAAAGCTCTTAAATTTAACGTGAAGCGACGACGTTTCCAACCAATCTTCATGTCAAATCTTCGATAATTGAACCATTTTTAATGCTCTTTTAGAGCCGCTTGACACGCGGTTGCTCGATCTCTTCGCTTCTCTGCGAGGTTTCCTCGTTTACCTCACGTTTGCACACGCACTTAATGGCAGAAGGATTGGTTTGTGCTCTACAATGGCTTTGGAAATTTGCCGTTTTCTCGTCTTGATTAAATCCTTAATAACCTTTTTAAAGGGATAGATGAGTTTTGGTAAAGAGGACGCTCCGCAAAAAAGATGTTGTGAGATAAAGAAAACAAAGTGCGTATTATATTAAACCAAAACGAAAAGGTCAACAAAAAGCCAACATTGGCATTGGCTGGAATAACTCGTATCAGGCGCCATTTCGTTATTTCAAAGACTGGTTCAAATTTATTGAATATTTGTGGGGCCCGAGAAATATTTTTTTTTTTTAATTTTATGAATATATTAACCCCTCTCTGTGCCGATTTTGATCAAACAAAGATAATTTTGTCATTAAACTTGTATGTTCTCTCAAATTTGACACTCAGTTTTTCATTATCTCACAACAAAATTATTGTGTGTAGCAACAAAACTCAACTATCATTTTAATGTTTGGACAGTTACCCCTTATAATAGGACAACATACAAAATATACTTATACAAAACAATATAGGCAGCCTTGCTTACTTTGCGGTCCACACTCAAGCTATGGTAGGGATTTAGGTTTTAATCGGCCAATGATGATGATTAAAATGAATCATTTATATCATGTATTTATGTATTTCTTTCATTTTCGAACTCTTGACGTTTCGTGTTATTACTTCATTCAAAATATGAAATAATATCTAACGAAGAGTTTGGCCAACCCGATTCGAGTTGGACACAATATGGCGACTACTGCTTTGTTGGGCAAGCACAGAACAAAAGAATATACGCCATATTATGACCCAGTGAAATCAAGTTTGCCAAATTCTGTGTGTATTTTTTTTGTAATGATATTTGTTTTCCTTCCTCATAAATTCACATAACAAGAAATTCACATAACAAGAAATTCACATAACAAGAAATTCACATAACAAGAAATTGTCACAATAAGTAATGTAAAACAAGATTGTTGATACAATAAGTAATGTAAAACAAGATTTTTGATACAAGACACTTCATAAATTACATCAATCAATGAACAAAATAGAACAAATCTCAGATTCTACATGATTCTACATTTTTTCTTGCATATAATAATCAAAATAACAATAGAGGAAGGCTCTGGGCGACTAGGAGATACATGTATAGAGCGCCCTCTACAATATAAACAAGGATGATCTTTTCGATTATTAACACAAATCTCCTTAGTCAACAAGCGATATAACGAAACGGAGGTGGGGTGTTTCGGGAGCGCCAGGAGGGTAAAATTTGACCGAAATGAGCGCTATACAAGAACCCATTATTATTATTATTATTATTATTATTTAGTCTGCTTTGAGAATCAACTTTTTCCGAGTGGTCTTCCTGATACAAGCTGCAATTTTAGCAACGTACCATTGTCTCCCTACATACTTAAATGAGAGAGAGGAAGAGAGAGAGGAAGGGACGAGAGAGAAAGAAAGAAAAAAAAGGGGAAGGAGACGATAGATAGAGAGCGCATGGAAAGGGGGGATAGAGCACATACAAAAACTTTAAGAACACACAACTAGATGTTACGGGGTAGAAAAGAAAGAGAAGAGGGAAGAGAGAGAAAGAGAGAGAGAAAGAAAGAGAAAGAGAGAGAGAGAGAGAGAGAGAAATGAGAGAGAGAGAGAGAGAGAGAGAGAGAGAGAGAGAGAGAGAGAGAGAGAAATGGGGTTGGGATAGAAAGGGAAATGAATATGACCTGAAAATGTAATTATTTTGAGGTATGAGAAAAAGAGAGGTTAGGGTGAAGAATTGGGGTTAGGGCAAGAGAGGTGGGTGAGAAAAGAAGAGACAGTGACAGAGAAAAGGAAAGAGAAAGAGATACAGAGAGAGAGAGAGAGAGCGGGTGAGAGAGAGAGAAAGAGAGAGAGAGGAATATAAGGGGTTAAGTGATAGGTGATGAAGCATGGGAGGGGGAGGGGGGCTGGCGGAACCACTTTTATTGAAATGCTAACATTTCGAAGGTAGATCCGGAGCATCCTGCCAATATCCTCTTCAAATTAACATTCTATCTCTTCTCAAGGAAGCAGATTTCCTGACTCGAATGACGTGTCCTGTTAGCTACGTACCGACTAGGGCTAGGTGCCGACAACTACCTAGTAGTACCCGTCACATTACAAACATTGCTCGCAGTACCATTGCATATTATGGTCTGTCGATTTCTGCAAACACCAAATATTTCTAAGAATATGTAGTGACGGGAAATATAATACAATTTAGGCCGGGATTATAATATTATTTGTACTGGTTTTACTAAGGCATATCAAGAATGTAGTGGTAATGATGATAATGATAATAAAAATGATGATGAGGATGATAATAATAACATTATTAAAAGAGAAAATTCAAAACCACAATAATGTAATATTATAATGATAATAATAATAATAATTATAATAATAATATTAATAATAATAATAACAACAAATAATATGAATGATATTAATATTCCGGATCGATATTGCGTCTAACATATTTGTACGTGTAATTATTTGCCTTATTCTAACTATCGGTAATAATCCAAAATCATAGAAAGCAAGAACCACGTTGACCGAGTATTTGTGTGCTCGTACATGAAGACTGAAACCATTCCGAGCGCCTTGCAGCAAGGCTGATGTTGAAAGGGCGTATACTTATCTTTCCTAACTAGAAGGAGACTGAGCTGTACTAGGCAAGTCTTACCGTCGAGCACCCGGATGTACTTATTCCTTCTCTCATTAACATTGTGAGGACAAGGGGTTACTCTTCAGTTAGGCTAGCGGCAGTGCTGGAGTAGGCTCTCAAACAGGTCAACTCTCTCTCTCTCTTTCACTTTCTTTAGAAAGGTAAGAACATTTGAAATGATTCATAAACATGTACAATTTTGATTAAATGTTCTAATTGATGATGCGGTGAAAATGTGAAAACTGTGATGCAAAGTTTGCTAGCTGAATAGCGCAATTCATGCGTAATACTAATTATTATGTTATTATGTCTGTGTAATTATTGTATTCATTTGTACGCCTGAATCAACAAGCTAAAATAAGCTTTCTAAAGGTGCTCCCTTTTCCTGCTACTCATTTTTACAGTTTGGTTAAATTAAATTAACATAATGCTCATGATTTGTATATTTAGAACTGTTTGTACTATATGTTTTAGTTTTTAATGGAAATTAAGTCTTTTGAATTGGAATTGAATAGCGATTCGGTGTGGAAATGGGAAACATTTCGAGAAAAAAATTCTTCTTAACCTAGGGCCTTCCTTTATACAAGTTGTTGATAGAAAAGTGTAATGTGACAATTACGAAGTTGTGTCAGAAATGTTTGCAAGAAGGACATAAGGGCTTAATTAACATTGTTAATGGCAGCAGGCGCGGATCCAGGGGGGGGGGGGGCGAGCGGGCCTTGCCCCCCCCCCAATTCAAGAAAATAAGAGAGAAGGAAGGAAAGGGGGGGGGGAAAGAGGAGATACTGGCGTACTGATAGGGGGGGGGGGGCGGTCCCCCAAAATCGGAAGAGGACGTAGGAAGGAAAAGCAGCAGACAAAGAACATCTTTGAAATTCAGACAAGGATTAATAGTATAGAGAACGGTACAACGCATCGTCTTCTTTCTCTAATAAGTTAATGAAACGTCAAAGCTTCGCACAGGGGGGGAGGGGGGGGGGGGGGACTGGAATTCAGACAAGGATTTAGAATCGAGAACGGTACAGCGAATCGTCTTCTTTCTTTAATAGTTTAATGAAACGTCAAAGCTTCCGCGCTTCGCGCAAGAGGTGGAGGGGGGGCTGAATTTAGACAAGGATTAAGAGTCGAGAACGGTACAACGAATCGTCTTCTTTATCTAATGATTTAATGAATCGTAAAAGCTTCCACGCTTCGCGCGAAAGGGGGAAAACTGAATTCAGACGAGGATTTAGAGTCGAGAACTCGACAACGAATCGTCTTGTTTCTCTAATGATTTAATGAAACGTAAAAGCTTCCGCGCTTCGCGCGGGAGGGGGAGGGAGAATCTAAATTCAGACGAGGATTATTTCGAAAACGGTACAACGAATCGTCTTCTTTCTCTAATGATTTAATGAAACGTCAAAGCTTCCGCGCTTTGCGCGGGAGAGGAAAAACTAAATTCAGAAGAGAATCTTTTTCGAGAACGGTACAACGAATCGTCTTCTTTCTCTTAAATAAAACGTCAAGGCTTCCGCGTTACGCGGAGGAGGGAGGGGAAAACTCTACCCTCCCTGAGTCCCTGCACCGACCCCCCCCCCCCCGCATTACGTCACTGTTGGTCACCATTACGTACCAATATTTGGCTCGCATAATTTCAAATTTGGGCCCCCCCCCCCCCTAAGAAATCCTGGATCCGCGCCTGAATGGCAGTAGCCGTCTTCCTACAGACCGCCGATGATTGGTCAATTATTGTCATATCCACAAAACAGGAAAACGGAGTGAAATAAACGGAAAATCCTCCTCCGGTAATAAACCACTTTCGGGTATGGAAAAAAACAGGTTTCCTTCTCTTGGCTAAATCCGTCTTGTTTTTCAAATAAGGAATTAATCATCTTTCATTATTTTAGTTAATGTATTGAGGATTATATTTTGTTTTATCTACATGAATAGTTTAATACAGGGACTGCCAAAGATAATTATCTATGTGTTACACTGTTTAGTATGTTTAACAATGAAGTGATACCTTCCCTCACTCAGTGAGTGGTGGTGTGATAATGAAATCTTGCTGATTACATTGGTGGTTAATCTTGGAATGAGACAGTTTATAGATAGATAGATCTGCTATGCTTTCCCTCATTAAACTGGTAAGGGGCACAACAAATTTAACATGGTAATTAAACGTTTCAAAGACGATGGGCTTATGGTGATGTCTGTCACGGAATCAGTCATTGACTACCACGATGATTATGTGATACAACTAAAACTTGCATTTTTCTTTTATGAATAAAGAATATATATTTAAGAGCGTTGTAAGTTTACTCAAAATGTTATATGCATGGACTACTATAACTGATTGTGTCAACGTAAGAATTCGTTTGGCATATGAAACATTTCAATCTGTCTCCTTTTTCCCAAAGCGTTGCATCGAATCGTCTCTCCTCGCATTTTGTCAAACAATAGAGCCCGGAACAAAAAGGTTCAGAAAGTCTCATCACCTCTCATAGTATCAGTAATATAATTGACCTATTTATTCTTACTTGCTAATTAGGGCTGCATCCAGTTGCATCCAGTAAATTTTGTAGGTCATGCAACATCAACATTTTTAATAAATCAGGATTATCTGTTCCAAGACGAGTACGCAGGAGTAGTTCTTTGGGAATAGTTCCTTTTTTGAGGGGTCTGTTTTTCGCGGGATAAGCGGCTCTTGTATACATTTGTTATGTCTAGATTTGAAAGATAAATGACAATGATCCTATTTGTTTCTATTATAATCAATAACATTTGAATTAAATTGAATTGAATTGTATTACATTTTCGGGGGGGGGGGGTCTTGAGAAGAATATAATAAATCTTCAACATTGCCTCACCGTGTTTTAATATTACGTACAAAGATGTGCTCTGTTTAGGTCAAGGTACCATTATTGTTAACCACTCCTCCCCCCCCCCCCAGGAACCGCTCCTGCCCTCCTTAATCTAGTTTAATATGTCTATTAGCATTGCACATTTGCCAAACAAAAAACAAGCATTGTGAATATTCTCGACTCCCACTGGTAGATTCGTAAAGAAGTTATTTGCATTATGTTTGTCTACATATCAAATGATACCCGAGTTAAGAACGTTGTTTGTTCTTGACAACAATTCGTGGTAAAAAACTTCTTTCATCCCTGTTGTACAATGATGGCGGTAATTTCATATCATGTAGGTACTTGCTGGTACAAGGTACACTTCAATCAGAGTTCTCAGTATTGAAAACCTCAAATCCGGTACAAAGATTCAAAAGTCAAGTCGCTACCTGCATTTTGATATGTTTTCTGTACTTATATTCTATTTGCTCCATTGATCTCTTTTTTAATAGATGATATATAGTTCAATCGGATATTAAAGTCGTCTTACTTTACAATGGGCATAAATTAAGGCTTTATAAACATGCAATTAACAAATCAAGCGATTTTTTTTTTATTGTGAGGGGGGGGGGGGGGGGGGGCATGGATAGATAAGAACTTTAAAAAATCTCCTTGCTAGAAAACTAACTGATTGACAGATATGTTACCCGAGGTCTATGTTTGGTCACCCTTAATTCGTATGGACTTTGAGAAAACACCTTTCCCAGGAAACTGAATGCTTGTGTTTAAAGATATAGGTAACCAGGATGTCATTAACAATCATGGACATTTGCGAAAACATCCTCAGCACCATAGACCGTTGTCATCTCATCATATACAAGGCCCACACTATAATAATTATCATACCCCCCCCCCCCCCCCCCGGTCTAAAGGTCAATGTGTCCTTGTAAATCATATTTCTGATTGGCACATCCTTTTCAGCCGCACATCAGGATCTTAATGATGATCATTTTACACTAAAACCCCGGTCAGACTAACGAGACCGACAACAAAACCGAACAAACCTAACAGAAAACCGACGACAGACTGACAAAATACTATACATTACCACGAATGGCCAAGAATCGGTTTGTAATAGGTTTGCCCTTGTTCAAGTTCAAGTTTCAAGTTAATTTTGTTTCACATTTTCACATAATAGAATTCACATAATTGACAAAATTAGAACATATTATGAAATATACAAAAAGCATCACATTATATAATCGATTCTTTGTAAAGACGTCGAAATTAATTGTATTGAATAGTAGGTTATAAAGGGTGAAATGTTTGCCGTTGTATTGTGTATGAATCATTAATAACGAAGCTTCGACAGTGCCTTGTATTCACCAATGACACCGACACCAGACCAAAAAAAGACAAAATCAAGCAATAAAATAACCAGGAGAGGCAGATAATCGGTAATTTTAAGGTCGGGTCGCTGACGGTATGGCGGATTGACCGGAGCTTCCCCACTGCGGAATTAATGTGCCCCAGTCACACTTACAAGACTGACACCAGACAAAAAAAAATCAGAGCGATATAAATATTTACATAACTCTCAATGACAAGAACCAGTCGGTTTTAGAGTCGGTGCTGGGGAGTTGGTTTTTGTGTTGTGACTGAGGCATTTAGAACAATTATCATAATCCGATTACAGGAGCACTCCGAGTAGATTCCTGTTGTGGCATCAGCCCTCATTTAAACTTGTTATCCGAAGTTGAAGTTGGACTTTATCTGTAATGTAGTCTTTTGGTATATGTCCTCGGTCAATATCTATCCCAACGATTTAACAAGTCATTCCTCTCATTGTTTTTCTTTTCTTTTTAAATGTTAACCAAGGGCCATTTTAAAGACTCACAATGCTAAACAATCTATATGCACTATCACATATAGGAGGATGCAGAAATGAGAGGATCGTATTGCAGATCCGTCTCCTGAAGTCAAGAGTAGCGATAACTTTCATGAGATTTTATCTGACGATGTAACATGATGCTTGTTTATTATCACGTTCTAATGTACTTACTACCAGCGTTAATGACGAGTTCAACACTTCATAAGAGTATCAGATTTTGGTCTTGAAATCTTGACTATATACTTATAAAAGCTTGTATAGATATGGCGCGTTAAACCGCCACAAAAAAAAGTTGCTACGGTGTTTTTCTGTGGTGTACATTAATAGCAATCGCGAGCAACAAAGGACTTGCGCGTATTTTCTGTGCTCTGTTTTACAATGGTACATACATGTGAAGCGTATTATACTTTACGTCATCATAAAACATAGGATGTCATTATATACTACCATGCTTTATTTTGTAAATTCAATGCGAAAACGAAACTTCTGAGTAGTCTCCTTAGTGTTACTAGGGGGGTATTAATCATGTTTCTTGTGTGGAAGTTCCCTATAAGAAAGAACCTATAGCAATCGATCTGTGTAATTTAGGAAATTGAGTTCCGGAATTTCTTATAAAATAAAGATCGGGAACATGGCGAGAGAGGAAAAGACAGAGAAATAAGTTCTTAATAACAGGATGAACATTCGCAGTATTTGAATGAATAATCTATATAAACTGAATAATGATTTTTAGTTGTTGCACACGTTCATTGTCAGCTCTAATGAGCACTGATGCCCATAGCATTGAAATCAACTTTTGTTTACCTTTTTTACATGAATTCATTGGTCAGTTCCTGTGAATATTATTTCAGAAATAACAATCGAATTCTGAGAACATAAAATATAAATTGTGTCTATCAAGAAGAATCACACTGTCACAATCATTTCATGGAAAGATATAAAATAGGTGTCCAACTTTATTGGCAACAGTGTAGTATATTGAGGTTCTCTCCATGTTCATCTGCTACTAGTAGTTTTCGAGTCTCATTATTGTTTTCTTTGATATGGGTAATATCCTGAAACGAGCAGCGTATTTTTTCTTTGCTTTTGTTGTGTATAAGACTGTATTCTGCTTTTCATTCAAATTGTATCAATAAATGAGCTGTTAAAACTTTCAGTTGCAAAATCGGATTTAAAAAAAAATCAAATTAACTTTATTATCTTTTTTTCTTCTGAATACAGGTGTAAAACTAGTTCATCATGGCGCCACGTGCAGTGCGCATCATCGCAGCGTTGGTTCTGATTGGCTGCATGTTTCAAGGAGCATGCGCAGTGGACCGTGTCTATTACATCGCAGCGGTGGAGGAGGAGTGGGATTATGCGCCAAGTGGGATGAATAATATAACAGGAGCTGCATTCCAGCCAAATACGTTAGTAACCCCCCCCCCCCCCCCCAAATGGTGGTAAATGGTTTTTGCGTTAAGTCATTGACGGGAAATTAATATCAAACATAAAGCATACATTTTAAACAAAATACTGCTCATAAAAGTTTCTTTAATTTTCCGAACTAGTTAGATAATTTATATAAAACCTGTACCTTTTTTGAATAATAAGCAACGAAAGACCGTCGCATAGAAAATCTAGCTTTTAGCCACGCCTTGATACAGTGTCCTAAATTCAAATGAGATTCCTCAGTGATGATTGTGATTCTAGGTATGTTTATTTCGATACAGAACAGCACTTCTTCTGTGTAATCAAAAATACATTCGATAATCCTTTTTTTTCTGGAATGATCAGTTTCATTATCCGAATAGCTTTTATCATGGAAATATCGTTAGTTTATCCAGGCTTTCTTTGGTTTCACGTATACTTCCAAAATCAAAACTTAGAATTACGATTTTGTAAGCCTTCTGCTAATTGGGCATGTTGTTTAGGACTAAATTAACTGTTAACCTTGCATAATTATATTAATTCATGGAAAATATGACGAGGTATTTTTTAATTTGATTATCGGAACTCAAGACATTAAAAGTAGTCCTGGGCAAGAAAAATAGAGAAACTAAAGACACATCAGTAGCTGTCCCTAAGTAACTGCAAACTTTCTATTTACAAAAAATGAAATTCCGTTCTTTACTTTGAGATCGTCAAAACTGTTCTAGGCCTTTAAAGGAGTCCCGGTCAAAAAGAAGGAAAATAAAACCACAGGGGCGATTATATTGTCAGATGAATCATTCTTCCTCGAAGCAGGCTGATCGTAGCTTTCAGATGTTAACAGGTGTATGTGAATCATTAGAGATGAGAGATGATGAAGGTCTAATCTCCAAAGCTTGCCCTGTCACTTACACGATGGATTAGATGCAGCATATGTGATTAAAGGATTAGGTCAACTAGCCGTAGCATGTGGCAGGAGAGTTGTTAGGCCTAGCTACACCAAAGTGCAATGGAACTTACATAAAAAATGTATAATATCAATTAAGATGATTATTATGAGACCAACATAACGCGTTTAATAAGCCCCATTTTATTACCATGTTGGTATAGAACATAATATGTTTACATTAAGTAGTGATCTATTTGGAATGAATTGGTGTAAATTGTTTGAAGATGTAAAGAGCTATTTATTTTTGAACGAAAAGAACTTTTAACACTTCAATGTCTCCAATATGTACGTGAATCTATGTACAGTTTGTTTTCCTAAAATGAGAATAAATATATATCCTACAAGAACTTCTTAATGATAGTAGACAGCACACCACTCGTAACATTCCTGAAAAAAATGTCGAGTTACTGTTGCACTTCATATCATATAAAGCTAAGTACTTCTCAGCCAATATCACAGTTTCAAGTAAAATGCAAACTAGTTAATCCTCTCATAATTATGTGCGATCTTTAACACTATTAGTATAGCATGTCAACACCTTATCTTGCTTATGAGGTCATATTATTGGGGCGTTGGCCAGTGTCATATATTTGCTTAGTTATAAAAGTTATGGACTCATCCCTCTCTTGAAAATGTGATATAGACGTCGAGTTTTCGCTAAAAACAAACCAACAACCAAGCAAACAACAGAGTTGTTGTGAAAATGTGTTCATCTGGTGACCTCTTTAAAACTCATGTAAAGTTTTGATAGCAATACAAAAAAAAAAATCAGAAAACAAATGTTACTTGTCTCATGTTGTAATCCATGAATCAACACATACATGTACGAATTCATTTAATAGTCTATCCATGAATTCTGGTGAATTGCAGTTCTTCTTCTTATCGAGTCACTACACAAGTCCCGTCCAGTGGTCCACACAGGCTTTGGCACGGCAATTCACGGCTTCCAGGTCATCTTGGGTGCATGGCTCTGGCAGGAGTGGGCAGACTAGCAGGTGTTCCATTGTCTGTTCCTGGCCGCATTCACATGCCGTTTGTTCGTCTCCTAGACCCCACCTCTGCATTAGGACTCTGCATCGACCGTAGCCAGTTCTAATGCTACGTTTACACTATGTTCCCGGCGGTCACGGCAGCCCCGTTTGCCCGAAACGTAGTACGCCGTGGGATTTAGACCAATTTTATCTCTGGATTCAAGTTTTGTTACGTCTTGCCAAGTTTTCTCACGGTCTACCACGGTATCCGTGACGGGCCGTGGGGGGAAGGGGATGCTGAGTCCCGGAGGCTCCAAGGCGCACTACGGTTCGGCCCGCGTTCTACCACGGATGCCAGAACGTTCCCTCCCGGCCCGTCACGTTCTGATGGGGTCCCTCACGTTTCCCACGTTCTGATCAAGGTCTGACACGTTTTTCACGTTCTGTCAAGGCTTTGTACGGATGAAACGTGGACGCAGGGCAGCTTTGGAGCACGTTTGTGCCGGCGGTATAAAAAGAAGGTCTCCCAAGCAATAGCAATCATGGTATTCTGAGACCTCGCGTTGTGTCAGACCGTAGTAGAACGCAACGCGCCGTAGCGTGCCGGGCGCTTAAACCGTCCCACTACGGACCACCCCCAAGTTTTGTTACGGCCTATTACGGACTGTCACGTTTTGTTACGTTCACCCCGGTTTATTACGGCCTACTAGGTTTCTCATCCGCACCGTGACTGCCGTGGCAAAGTTTTTGACAGTTTAAAAATCTGACACGGTATCCACGGCAATCACGGCCTGTCACGTTTGCCTATACGGTCCCCCGCGTTGTGTCACGTCAATCCCGTTTCGTCCACGGTGGCCTGAAACGTGGTTGCCGTGGCCGCCGGGAACATAGTGTAAACGTAGCATTAGGCGGTTGAGGCTAATTGCAGTTAAAATAGTACGCTGTTGGTCATAATGGTGGAATAATTATTTTTAATTCAATTTATTGAATGATTTTGACAATAATTTATTCCTAATAGATCTAGATCATAGTATACATTCTCAGATTTTATTGAATAATAATTGTGAGTGTTTGCTTTGCATGACTGCTAAAGCATGTGTGTGCTACTATGCTAATCGAGTAGGGGACCTACGTCCTTAAGTAATAACTAACAGTAATACTACTAATAATAATAATAATAATAGTGTAAACTTATAGAGCGCACACACCGTCCAGGGACGCTCATGGCGCTAGCTCAGCAACAGTTCTCTTTGATACAAGTAAAGTAAAGAATTGTGCAATATATCTTTTGCAATATTTTTTTATAACCCATTTCAATCCTCAGCTCTGCCCGATGGGGCCCAGTGCCCTCCAGTTGCTCCGTTCACTGACAATTTAAGGGACTAGCCCAGTCAGCACATTATTCACAGAAGCTCTAGCGTCTGAGGCCAAAAGGCCCGACACGGGCAGCCCCAACACGGGCAGCCAATAAGACTAAAGGGTGATAACTAATTAATTTCAAATGTATATACAAATAACATATCAATTACGGATTTAGTAAAATAAACTTATACAATGAGGATTAATGACTCATAAAAGTGCACTAATATAGCACATCGACACGGTTTTGATCATGGGGGCTCACATTAATGAGGCTATTGCTTAGCCACTGAAGTGTTTTTTTCTGTATTTGTGGGTCGGTGACGTACCCTAGCGCCCGCTGCGTACAGTCATGATTCAGTGGCTAAGCAATGGCCTCGTTACTGTGAGGCCCAAGAATAAAAATATTGTCGATCAGCCTATATTACTGCCTTTTTGTGAGGCAATAATCCTCATGACTGCCATTTATGACTCAAGGACGTATGTCTCCTAATTGGTTTAAATAGCATAGTAGCACACACATGCTTTAGCAGTCACGCAAAACAAACACTCGCAAATTAATATTCAATAAAATCTGAGGATGTATACTATCATTTAGATCTATTAGGAATAAATCATTGCCAAAATCAGTCCATAAATTGTGGTAAAAATTATTATTCCTCCTTTATGACCAACAGTGTATTTGCAAGGAGTCCCTTGAAGGTGTTAAGATTAGCTTCTACCTCTCACTGCTTTACCATTTCACTTGAGAGGGAAACAACTTAAAACCGTCTTCGTATCTCTAGTATTTGCCCATGTTTTATCTACACTGAAATAAATTTGAGGGCTTATCAAAACTGTAGATGACCTGTAAGCCCGATAGCCCCTCGGATAGGACTCAGATTATAGAAATGTATTTTTCTCCCTTCTCTTATAGTGAAGAAACGGACAAGATGGTCCGTAGCGCAACGCGCATCGGTCGCGTTTACAAGAAGGCTCTGTTTCGTGAATACACCGATGCCACCTTTACCGAGCGGTCACCTCGACCGGTCTGGCTAGGCATGATGGGACCTGTCATTAAAGCAGAGGTCGGAGACAAGGTCATCGTTCACTTCCGAAATATGGCTTCTCGTCCTTACTCTATTAATCCCGGAGGTCTGGGGTATACTAAATCTGCAGAAGGTATGTAATTTATGTTGTACTTTGCTCCGGTATTACTACCCCCTCACCCTCCCCCCCCCCCACCCCCTCCCCCTCAAAAAAAAGGGGGGATAAAATAGTAATGATAAAGAGTTAATAAGAAATAATTAATCTGAATGTATTATTGGTATTATTATTATCCCTGTCATCAGCTAATCGCGTAATGAATTTGTGCACCATACACTCCCTGTCGAGTTTTCTCTACCTAGACCATGTAGTACGCTCTCACCGTGACCATTGACTCTCACGAAGTTATGTTTAAGACCCAGATGTTTTTATTATGTCTCTCCAACTAAGCTGCCATCTTCGGCCGTTATCGGAGAGAAATCAAAGATCCGACTTAAATTGAAAGAAAAACTGTGATACATGTAATATTTTATTTTCACAAGGTTTGCTTCTTGTAATAAGCCTTTTCTCTGCGGAAAATCTGTTTTTTTTTTATAATCAAATTGAAAATTGACCAAAGCATTCATCATGGTACTGATCCTTATTCTCGACAGGTGCACTGTACAATGATGGCACCTCTGGGAACCAGAAAGCAGATGACACCGTGCAGCCGAACACCACATTCATCTATCGCTGGAACACCGGGAAAGCAGGGCCTAAGCAACAGCAAACTGAGAACTGTATTGGATGGCAATACACCTCACATCGCTTCCCTTCTCAAGACCAGAACGCTGGACTGGTTGGTGTAACGATCATCTGCAGACAAGGTGCGGATTTGTTACTTATTCATCAGGGTCGTGTATTCGAACACTTCAGGACAATTGACAAAACTTTCGAAAATTAAATCATACAATTTAAATGAGTGATATCCAGTTAATTGCCTTAGCTTTAGCCAAGACTTAAATTAAACCCATTTTAACAAATGCTCATTGGGACCTGGCATCAAGATTTGTAATTTGTAATTTAATTCATTGTAGTATACGACTTCACAACATATTACAAAATAAAAGTAGAAAATAGTTGTATTGAAAAATTAGATGCAATATTAGCTCTGATGGCAGCCGAAAGGTTTACCTTTTTATTCCGCTTTTCTTTCTCTCTTTATTTCGTGTGACATGCAGACATGACTGCAGACATGAGCGCTAAAAAAGAAATCATTATTATTATCATTAATTTCATGACACGAGAGAATGCTTTTTATCAGGGTTGCTCATAAAAAGCCGAGCTAATAAAGGCAGAGCGCCAGGAGTGTCAATTCTGACAAATATGAGCGCTAAACACGAATCCAATATTATTATCATTATTATTATTATTATCATTATCATATCTTTTGCAAGTTACTCATCCTGCTCAAATTATATGTGGTTGTTTTTCTTTTTATTTTGAAGGGTTCTTGGCTAGTACTGACAAGGATATAGTTCTCAACTACGGCCATATCGATGAAAACCAGAGCTGGTATATTGATGAGAACATCAGGACATATGCATCAGGAGTTACACCAGCTATGAAAGGTATCAAATCAGGGGCGGCGATCTCGGGGGGACGGGGGGGGGGGGGACACGTCCCCCCCTCGATTTTTGTAGGGGGGGATCGTCCCCCCCGGAAAATTTGAAAAAGTACACAAAAATAATGTACAGCAAATACTGACTAAAGACTGCAACACACTATTAGGCTTTGGAGGGCCCAAGAGTGCTGCGTTTAGACAAATAAAAATGCAAAAATCTTCTGGCTCGGGAGCTATGCTCCCTCGCATATTATCCTTCAAAATGTACAATTAATATTGTAGAAAAGTGAAGTGTGAAACAGGTATTTTGTTTGTTTTCATACTATAGTTTTGCTAAGGAATATAATTTACCTTGACCCCTCTCGTTCACTATGCTCACTCACTCGTGCTTTGGGCAGTCCCCCCCCCCCCCCCGATAAAATTCAAACGTGGTTTATTTCTAATTCGATACCAGTTACTAATTTACAAATGTTACTGAAATGGCATGATTTTCCCCAAGCTTCCGGGGGCTCTGCCCCCTGTACCACACTAAGGGCCCTAAGGCTTGTATATAATTTACCTTGACCCCTCTCGTTCACTATGCTCACTCACTCGTGCTTTGGGCAGTCCCCCCCCCCCCCGATAAAATTCAAACGTGGTTTATTTCTAATTCGATACCAGTTACTAATTTACAAATGCTACTGAAATGGCATGATTTTCCCCAAGCTTCCGGGAGCTCTGCCCCCTGTACCCCACTAAGGGCCCTAAGGCTTGTCCCTGGTTACTCAGCTGACCATAATTAAATTCCTAAAACACCTGAGCTTCCGGGGGCTCCGCCCCCTGGACCCCACCAGGGCCCTAAGCGGGCCTCTGGATGGTCATCTGACCATATTCAAAAGCCTAAAACCTTGAGCTTACGGGGGCTCCGCCCCCTAAACCC
This sequence comes from Strongylocentrotus droebachiensis, assembly GCA_035222895.1. NCBI lineage: Eukaryota > Metazoa > Echinodermata > Echinoidea > Camarodonta > Strongylocentrotidae > Strongylocentrotus > Strongylocentrotus droebachiensis. The sequence goes on along the minus strand of JAVYIG010000756.1, from coordinate 244,534 downwards.
CACCAAGGGCCCTATACGGCGGCCCCTGGATGCTCATTTGATCGTAAATAAATGCCTAAAACCGCTGAGCTTCTGGGGGCTTCGCCCCCTGGACCCCAGTACGATTAGTGACCTGCATGCAAGTGTCACAAATAAGGTATCAAAATATGCTCATCTGACCCTTATTAAATGCCTAAAAACTCTTGACCCCGCCGGGGCTTTGCCCCTGGACCCCACGCCAAAGTTACACCCAACTTAATTGCTTTGCTCTATCTGATCGCAAATACTTTATCCCCCCCTCCAACTTTGAAAAACGGTTCCGCGGGGCCTGCATGTAACATGTAAGAGCGATGATGATGCAGATTTTTTTTCTCCCCTCCCCCCAAAAAAACGTTTTGGCTCATTACGTCACTCCTCCCTCGTTCCTCGCGTTTCGTCCCCCCGGTCATGAAAAGAAATCGCCGCCCCTGGGTATCATACCAGTGGTGTTTCGCAAAAATCATAAGTTGAACCTATCTCTAAGTTGGACTTAAAAATTATGGCAAGCTGTAAGGATCTTTGAAAATATTATTTTAAAAGGCATAAAATGTGGATTCAAATCATTTATATTGTTTATTATTGAGGATATTTCATGATCTTCGTTTGGAATTCATAAAAAGTCTAAAATACCTGAATTTTTGCTTTTGTTTATATTTTATTTTAAGGCTACACATGGCTCTCCATAATGTTTAAGTCCAACTTAGAGTGAAGTTCGACTTAGGATCTTTGTGAAACACCCACCAGATCTCTTCTATTAACTTCCCATAAAGATAATGAAGATGACAAATGAACAGTGAGGTGTCATTAAGCTCAACGCATGTTGACATGATCAAAGCAACAATGATCTTCCATTATTTATACTCATTAACCAAACGAAATGATGACAGTTTCTTCTTTGGATCATTTCAAATGATCAGTTATAATAGTAGTGTATTCTGTTCAGACCCAGAATGACGTTAACTTCGGGGTTTTATTTGAATAACGCCCTTTTGGCTCCTTACACATGGTTTCACTAAGTTGCTAGTCGTTAGAAATGTTACGGTTAATAACCGTATACCGAGAATATCGGGGTATTAATATGTCACTCTATTTTTTGCACATTTTGTGAGGTGACGCAGAGAGCTACTGCCTTATGCTGATTGTTGTTGTTAAATAAATAATAATAATAATAATATTAATACAAGGTTTGTATGGCGCAAAATCCACTTGACAATCAAATGCTCAAGGCGCAGCTTGTGCAAAATATGATAATATACAAAAGTGCAATAGGAAAGGGACAGACATGATAGGTGATGGTAATCAATTATAAGCTAAATTAAACAGATATTTCTTAATATTGTTTTTGTCTTTGTGTATTTGTGGATAATTTGTTTTATTTTCCATTTCTTTGATTTAGACTCCAAAGATTTCATAGGAAGCAATTTGATGTACGCTGTCAACGGCTATGCGTATGGTAACCTGCCAGGGTTGGAGATTTGCCAAGGCGATCAGATAAGATGGTTCATTTTCAACTTCGGAGGAGAGACGGGTATCCATAGCGTGTTCTTCAATGGGAATCCGCTGGTATGTTAGATAGTATGCAAGTAATACACAGCAGTAAGGGCATTAGTAAGAATTACTCACACAAGGTACCTTTGGAAAAGTCTAACACGCCCGATGCGGTAGCCGAGGGTGTTTGGACTGTTTTGAAGGTACCGAGTGAGGGTAATTTTATTAATGCCCGAACAAAATGATGTGTATATTTGTTTCATAAAATGATGTTTTATAACATGATTTTACTAATGACCGGTCATTATCCAAATTACGCGTTAGGCAAAATAAATGCCTGGTAACGTGCACGCTCTCAACAAATGATTTGATTAGGATCCATGTCATGAACTTATAATATTTCCTTTGTTAATATACTATTTTCTTCTATAATGTTGGAATTATCACCGGTAAGTCAATACCATAACATTGATAATAAATAATGGGTTCACACTACATCAGTACTATTATGACCTTCATTCTTGAAAAACTTTCTGATCGTGTTCTCGAATGACTCCAAACTTTGATTATAATTCCATGATTGTTCATTATATTTTCTCGTTTAGGAACTCGATGGAAAGAGAGCAGACAACATTCCCATCATCCCTGGCCCAGTGAATGTGGTAACCATGGAAGCCATGAACCCTGGAGTCTGGCTGCTATCATCTCTTTCTACAACTGATGCTTTAAGTGAGTATATAGATGTGATAGAAGGAGATAAAGTGAAAGAGAGAGAGAGAGAGAGAAAGAGAGAGAGAGAGAGAAACGGGAGAGAGAGAGAGAGAGAGATAGAGGGGGGGGGGGGCGGGGCGGAGAAGGAATCGTGGAACTTTACCGAATGAGAAATTTCAAATTCACAACTTAACATCCATTGACCGCAGATCCTGTAGAAACAGAAAAGAAAAGCACAACAAAAACGAAATGATGACTTAACAAAGAAATTGCTGAAGTTCATTCGAAATTTTGACTGAATTCTATCGATTTGTAAGTTTAAAATGTGAAATAAAAAGACATCAACATAGGCGAGTAAAATAAAGCAACATCTCTTAAAGGTTAAAAACGTAATATTTAATGAGTTTATGCTTCGTCCGTGATGCACGTTTTCAATTTTATTTCAGCAGGTGTGCTGTTGTACCGCTTGTGAGCAAATTGGCAATTTATTAAAGATTAATTCATTAATACCCCATGAAGCAGAAAAATCAATTTCATTAAATCTTGAATTTGTTAAATTGGTCCCAAAGAAACAGGATTCCCCCCAATATAATTGTGGGTATTCCACTGACCGTCGCAGACTCACAGAGGCTATCTCCCACTACTCTATATCTGTCGAGGACCAGAGTGCGTTAATGTTAACGTATTTTTAATGAAACTATCTACGTTATATTATTTCATGTTGTTATTTGAATGGCGTCTAATATTACTCCTGTCCAACCTTGTGAATCCTGTGTATTATTCAGATGGTGGCAGTGCCTTGTACAATGTTCGATCAGACTGTGGTACGACTGGAGGGTCCGGGGGTGGTACGACTGGAGGATCCGGGGGTGGTACTACCACAGGGAAGTTGGTAGAGCACTTCATCGCCATTCAAGAAGTTGACTGGAACTATGCCCCCTTTGCCAGGTAACACACGCTCTTACCTTAACATGATTAAAAAATGTTCGAGATGAGAATAACAATCAGGAATATGACCCTTTGACCTACGGATAATATGATGATGTTGAAGCCAAGAACATAACAAGGTTGGCCATTGTCATGATTGTTTAAAATTCTGTTAGAAAACTTAACCATGTCTCTATCACCTGTATGAATTAACAATAGAGAATATAAATTGCAGAAATCCCTTTAATACAAAAAACATTGGTCAGTTGTTCCTTTGTTTGTAGGATTTCGGGCGAACGACAATGCAGATATTATATTTGTATATCAATGTCATTTCCTTTGCACTATCATTGCACAACCAATATCATTGAGGAATCAGGTGGATTGGTGGCTCAAGTTTGTGATCCGACTCATACAAAACCGACTGCCTCTTTCCGTCTGTTCACCTTTCTAAATGTTTTATGATCCTAAAGTCGATATTAAATTCAGTATTTCCTACAAGAAAGTAGCGCATTTCGTTTCTACTTTTTAACCTCAACAGTAAATCACCCACTGGATCTGGGCCTATCTTCAGTAAGGCCATGTTCGTCGGGTACACGGATGCCACATACCAGAGGTTTAATGTGCGTAGCCTAGACGAACAATACATGGGGTTGATAGGTCCAATCATCAGAGCGGAAGTAGGGGATAACATCCGGGTCACGCTCATGAATGGTGCCAGCAGGGCTTACAACATACATCCGAATAACGTCATGTACACCAAGGCGAATGAAGGGTATCCTTATGCAGATGGGATCCCAGGTATGAATATATCGACAGTATTTCAATAATTGTAATTATGAGTGTTACCAATTTGGTGAGATATTGAAGTGACAAAAGGGGTTGTAACACAGCATTACACCTTTAAAGTGACTCGGTAACATTGTTGAAGGTTGATAATTGTGTTATATTTTTAATGAAATATTCCTTCTACTGCACTAACCCTCTGACATGCAAACATCCTGAAAAAGTTCTCAAACCACCAAGATAACTATGATTTTCTTTGAAGGCGTCACTGTGCAACATCCTCTAACGGTGATTAACAGTAAATTCTCCCAACTATTTTTGAATCTTCCCAACCGTTTTTTCATGAGAAAAAGACATAAGACAGGCTTTTAAACACCTTTCAACACTTAATTGTCTGGAATGGTATATATGTGACTATATACAATTACCTTCAATGTAATTATATTGTAATAATATAGTCGTGAGAATTAAGGAATCGATCAGATCAGTTTTCCCCATTTTTTTATAATTTATAATGGTCCGTTTTCACTCAAACTTTCAGATTTTCTTTAATTGTACATCTAGCATTGAAGTCACCACCTTAGCACCACTTTCTCTCATCTGAACAATGTTACCAATTCCCTTTAATAATGAAATTACATCGTTCTGTTACACATTTTCATCCAAAGTTGTATACTGCCCAGGTAAAAGAAGTCAAAGAGGGTCTACTCATAATTCGATTAATTCCTCGTGTAGCTCTATAAGGGAAAATGATAATGAAAATAGCAACACAAAGAAAATTTATGTTTGTTATATAAAGTGTTCATCTTTTAATCCTGGCTGTTGATATTATCGTAGTCGTAGTTGCCTACAAATCAAGCTAAACTTAGCAGCTGCATTAGAGTAACACAGACAATTATCTTTAATACAATACGTCATTTAAATTTACTAAGAAAGGATTATTTTCTTCCAATCTAATGACTATAACAACGAAATTGTGCCACAATGTCTGCTTATCAATCTAATATTTTAAGCGAATCAAGTATCCGGTGACTCTGTTGCCCCTGGGGGAAATTACACCTACAATTGGACTATTCCATCTTCCTACGGTCCTACTGCGAGTGATCCAGACTGTATCTCTGGAATCTACTACTCGACGGCTGGGGGTGATCGCGACCTCCACGCTGGGTTGGTGGGACCACTCATCGTCTGTAAACCAGGCAAACTGAGCAGTAATGGAACACAGGTCAGTTTCCTTCCCTAACTTAAAGATATAAACCGGTAGTGGTTAAATTGCGGTTCAAGGGTTTTGGGTGCAAAATAACCATTAATATTGTTTGAATATTGCCTTCAGAGGTTTAGATTGCAATTATTCAGCCTAATTTCGAGGGGAAAAAAAGCAGAAATATATATGCCCAACTGTTCGATCTTGAAGTGCATTTGCGATATCTATCCAGGCCGGATCGATATGATAATTTACCAAATATATCAATCAGGCGGTTTTCCCGGCAAAATTCGTATCATCACCTATTATTCATAACATATTCTTTCACCTGATTGATAATAAGAGCTCCCCTATCTGCTTTTGAGAGGGGGGCGTTTCCAGAACTGGTCTATACCTTTAAGTATAGTTGTCTCTTCTCATCGGATACGATCATGGTAATGTAGCACGATATATCATCATTTCCCTGAGAGACTTTTCATAACTATCATATAAATCCGCACTTAACAACTGTATAATGACGATAATATGATTCCTATAATATCACCGACAGGGATATGCCAATCATCAACACAAAATCTGAATACTACTTTTGTATACCCATATGTTTTGTCTTTCTAAATTATATGTAATGATGTAATAATGTATCTCTTCCTCCCCGCCGGAGTCTCGCTAAATCTCTCTCTCTCTCTCTTTCCTAGCCTCTGTCTTTCCACCTCTGTTTCTCTCACTTTCTATATTTCTTTTATTTCCACCTCTCTCACTTTCTTTGTTTTCCTCTGTTTCGTTATTTCTTTCTTTCTCCAACGCTGCACATGTTTTTTTTTTTTCTCTCTCTCTCTCTCTCTTTCTATTATCTCAACTTCTACTTTTCACCTACGCCCCTCTCTATCTCTCCCCCTTTTCTCTCTCTCGCTCTCTCTCTCTCTCTCTCGCTCTCTCTCTCCTTTCCCCCGCTCTCTCTCTTTCTCCTCCCCTCTCTCTTTCTTTCCTTTTCTCAATTGTCTCTCTTACTCTCTCCCCCTCTCTCTCCCTCTCTCTCTTCCATCTCTATTCATTTACGTTTAAATAAACCATTAATTATCTTCATTCTCACGATATTAACAGTCTGGTGTAGACCAGGAGGTCGTGACAATCATTCTATCCATGAACGAGGAGAGAAGCTGGTACTGGCCTCGTAATCGAAATGTCCGCTACAACTCAGACTTCCCTGTCGGGGAATTGAGAAGTAAGTAATTAGATAATTGTGATCATAATGACCCTCTTCCGATGAATATCAATTGTTGTAATGAGCACTTACTGCAAACAGAATATGCAAGAAACCTTTTCCGTTTTCACTTTTGTTTCTAGTGTGTGTGTGCAGGCCACAACAAATGCTGTTACTAAACTTGTTTGTTAAGGTTAAAGAAAGGGGAAAATAATTCATTCTCAAAATCATATGAAGACTAACTACTCAGAAATGTTTAGGTCTGTATATTACTGGTTCCATAAATATATTCATGAGTAGCTTTGAATGTAGTTCCCAAAGCAATTTCCATGATTGTATGTAGAATTAATATACAAATATACGAAGCTGTGAGAAATAATAGTGGAAATTATATATCTAAGGAGGGACTGGCATAGTACTATTTTTTTCCGAGGGGCGAAGCCCCGAGGAAAAAATAGTCACTATTGCCAGTCCCTCCGAAGATATATAATTTCCACTATTCTTACGAACTAAATGCTTGGTATATTTGTTTTATATTTCTTCGTTACGATCCGAACGTTTGACTTAATGAATGGCTGGCATTATGGTTTTTAACTTTATTCTTAATATGTCACCCACATCGGGCCGGGTATTTAATTGGATAAGTTTGAATTTGTCAATTTAACCTGCGCACAATTATATTAACGCGCATTTAATGAGACGCGCTAATTGCGCATTATTTTTGACTGAACATGATGTGATGTCACAATGCTTTTCTACCTGAAAATCTCATAGAGCATGCGCAGTTCTGCCCATGAAAAAATAGTGGAAAATATTCGGAGCTCTGGCAGAGATTTGTTTCAAATAGTGAAATTATATTTTATCACGTGACCACCAATTGACCAATCATGTATTTGGAAAACTCATGAATATTCATAGAAGGGATATAAACAACGATAATGTTAGATGTCGGTCCCTATATGTTACGTATATTGGTAGACGTTTGAAAAAAACCTTACTACACAGAACCCGCATGATAACTCCTGTATAACTTACATGCAAGCCGATGTTCTTTATGAAATTTTAGATCATTTTCCTTTTTTCAGTTTTGAATGTGGGTTGATCTATAAATGATAATTATTGATCATCAACGTGGTTATTATATTTCCCAATCAACAAATCAACCCATTGCTAGTGTTAAATTAATATTTGATTATATCCGTTCTACCAGTTGTATTTAACAACAATAATATTAGTAGTGTAAACTTATAAAGCGCACACACCGTCCATGGACGCTCATGGCGCTAGCTCAGCAACAGTTCATTTTAATACAAGTAAAGTAAATGTTGATATGATATAATCAGAAACCATCATATTCAACCGAAGTATTAATGTGCATTAGTGCTAATTTCTAACCCCCTTCCTCTCCGGGACAGCTATCAACGGTTACGTGAGCGAGAACCTCCCGACCCTTGGTCTATGCGTGGGTGATCATGTCAGATGGCATGCACCTTGTATAGGAAACGAGGAGACATACATGGGTCTTCACATCCCCTACCAGACCTTCGAGTACAAAGGTCGACGGGCAAACACGTTGCCATTGGTTCCGGGTCAAACGGAAGAAGTTGATTTCACAGTTGGAAGTCAAGGTGAGAAATGATTAGTATGTTTGACACGTAGTGGACTCTTGAGAGGTTTGGCCTTTCCCACTCCGTCCCACACCCACACACAATCAGACATCACCACCACCACATCTCTCTCTCTCTCTCTTTCTCTCTCCATTTATCCTCTTCTAAAATCGTGATATTTGCAATCTTGCATAGGAGTAATCTTGATTGTGATTCGATGATGAACGTGGATGTACCGTGTCTTTCAGTATAATATGTAGGATGTCTTTGATATAATGCACCTACACTGTGAAAAGGTTGGGCACTATTTGTCCAACACTTTGCCCAACGTTGTGGCAATAGTCAACCCAACCATCTATTTGGCAATATTTTGACCAGTGGTATTGGTAAATGTAAGTACCCTACTTCACACTTGCATAATTGTTTCGTATTTTGTCCAAAGTGTGGGCAAAGATATGACCCTTCAACTGCCCGACCACGGTGGCCCACTTGTTGGGTTGATTATTGGCACAACGTCGGGCAAAGTGTTTGAAATTATTGCCAAACCTTTTCACAGTATACATGAAACGTAAATTTTCCGTGTACTAATACGTAGAAATGGTAGAATAATATATCATGAAGCTTTTCCTAGCCCAATCCATCGATTGAATAAACACTTCAAGGATGGCTGATATCTAACTATGATCGAATCCCTTGGTATAGGCACCTGGATCCTCAACGGTAACGTGTACAACTATGACCTGGAGGTGAACTACACCGTATCGGATTGCTACAGGACTCTGGACTCTCAGAAAGCCATGAAGAAGGAGAGGACAATCTTTCTAGCTGCCGAGGAGGTCATCTGGGACTTCTCACCCACGGAGTACGACTACATCAGGAATCAGAGCCTGTCTGATCCCGAAAGGTATGCTGCTATTTAACTCGTTAAACGAAATTGTAAAAAAAAGCGTATTGTTTGTCGATCCTCGAGGATGAACTGTAACTCCCAAATCGAGAAAATTATATTAATGTGTGTTCTTTTTTTCTTCCCATCTTGTTTAAATTTGTATTCTTATCTTATATCTTCATTGCCATTAGTATTTATTTTGCATTTTGATTATATTCAGATTGCCACAGTTGTTCGCCTGATAGGCTCTTTAATTAATGTGTACACTTGTGTACTTTAAGTGTTATGGAAATTACAATTAACTAATGAACCTTTTAAAGATATGGCAGGTAAAGGCAGATTAAACAAAAATTATTCCTTTTGTGCTAGTATTAACAAATATTCAAAAAAAGTGAACTTTAAGAAAACTTTGGACGAACTGTTTTAATGAAAGACATATTACAAAAATGTATATATCATGTCTATGTATTTTATTATCAAATCTTGCTTTGTTTTATATATCTTTCTGTATTGTGTTTTAAATATGTTGTGCTCTCATGCCCCTGAAGGGGATCGATAGAGTCAAATAAAATCTTATCTTATATTATCTTATGATTACAGGATAAATGCCATTTCGAGCCTGGTTTACCTCTATTCAAACGAAGGGAAACAATGTCTGGCTAAATAGAATAAACAAATTAATAGATAAATGTAGCATGCATGAAGCTTAAGCTAAATAAACGTTTGATACAAAGTAAAAGTTGTCCATGTTCACTTAATGGTTTCAAACATGTATTACTACTTGTTAACATCATAGTCAATGATGAGCATTCAAGTCATTACATTTTCATTCATTAGTATTTCTTGTGTCAATAATTTTTGGGTGAATTTAGTGAAGGATATTACTTCGTTAAAGAAGGCCCCACCTACATCGGCAGACAATACAAGAAGGTTCGTTTCGTACAGTACACCGACGAGACATTTACGACTCCTAAGAAGCGTAGTTACTGGGACCAACATCTTGGTATAATGGGTCCATTCATACGTGCTGAGGTGGACGAGACTGTCAAGATTGTCTTCAGGAATAACGCAACTAGGCAATACTCCGTCAACGCACATAACCTTCCGGGTCAGGTCACGGAGTACATGGGTCAGACCTTCAATGAACCACTTCCTGTTCAACCTGGCGAAACTGCTATTTACAGGTACTAAACACGAATCACACGTCATATAGAAAAGCAACTTAAGGACGAGAAAAAGTTTTTGGTAAAATTATTAAGTAAACTAATTTTGTTCAAATAATATTTGTAATTTCCATGAAAGTGTAAAAGACAACAAGAAACCGTGAAAAACTACCCGGGTCAACCACTGCTACTCTCAATTTATAATCGATTTTTACATTGAAAAAAAAACACAATGTTATATATCACATTTGAGCTTTAAGGATTGATGACGGCTTTCCGCAGTATAAGACGTATTAGTACTAGACAGATTTACCATAATTTTATCATAACACCAGAATTGAATGCTATGCTCGTCATTCCCCAATCAAAATAACATAAAACAAAATACCAAACTCTTGCAGATGGACTATGCTAGAAAAAGCTGGCCCGACTGACAGCCAATCTAACTGTGTGGTGTGGCCGTACTACTCCAGCATCGTTACCAAGAAAGACACGAACTCCGGCCTGATCGCGCCGTTCATCGTCTGCCGCAAAGATACCCTCAACAGCCAGGGACAGCGTACGGATGTCGACCACGACTTCGCTCTACTCTACACCATCTTCGATGAGAACGACAACTGGTACTTGGACGATAACATCCGGATGTTCACAGACCAACCCAATCAGGTTGATAAGGAATCAGAAGACTTTGAAGGCAGCAACGATGCATTCAGTGAGTTCAACTGTAGAACGTGGCGTAGCGGGCGTCCACTCATCAGGGGCGGAGGGGGGGGGGGGGTGAATTGTGAATTAACTAGGCTGCTGATGGGGGGCATGTAATGATGCGGTTTAGGCGTCTTCTATCCTGTCCTCTTTCCCATCACATTTTCTCTATTTGCTCGTCTTTTCTTTCTAATTATTCCATTTTCAACACTCTAGAAGTAGGGGCAGGCTCCTTTCCGAGAGCTCATTTCGCATCAAGGAGAAGGTGGGAAAACAGAGGCATTATAGCGTACCCCATGGCTTAGTGCCTTTTATTTGGCAATGATGCTTATTTTGATGCCTGACTTTCTTGAATGCCAATGATTTATTAAAGAAACTACAGTAATAACACGTGTTTCGATACAGAGCTTGAAAAGGAATGCATGCTAAATATGATAAAACAGAATAGAAAAACGTGACTACATGCAATGGAATCAGTATATTGTATCGATCGAAGATGATAACAATCGTTTTACATGTTTGATACGATTTCTGTCCAGTAAATGGTATACGTTTAAAAGCAGCTAATCTAATTGACTTATTAATACGAAATTCCTGACTTATTTTTTTTCCAGCCATCAACGGTTACATCTTTGGCCATCCGCTCAACATAAGCATGGCGGTTGGTGACAACATCACATTTTACATCATCGTCGTAGGGGGCGGTGCTGATGTCCATTCGATCAATTTCCATGGCCACACGGTCACAGAGAAGACGCGAGTGATCAAGAACCTTGACAGTGTGGCTACTCTGCCAGGTGAGCTCTTGCATACATTTTCCTGGGGATTCTTGAGATTATTTGTTTTTGCACACGAGGCGTTATTTGCCTAAGTGACGTAGGGCTGTTCAGCGTGGCCTCTGACGCACCATATGAGAGAGTAGTCGTATAACAAGTGTGTGTAGTACAACATAAACAACGCAAACATTTAGCTGGGCATTCCTATTGTTTAGACTATTGCCTCGACAGAACTGATTTGCGCAGGTGATTACGTAATCGACATAACGCCTCGTGTGCAACGGGTTTCAATGAATGCCATTATTTCACTTGCCAATTTCTAAACTTTAACTACTTGTGCAACACATATGCTCTCTCTTTGCTAAATTGTATTTATCATGGGTTAGATAAAGCAAAGGCTTTAAGATTATGTATTTGTTCCTAGTACAAGATTAACCTAGTGCAAGATTAACCGATGTTTAAGGGTTGTCATCAAGACCGGAAATGGTAAATTTTGCCAAGCAATTCAGTTGCAAAAACAGTCTCCTTGTCTAGTGGTGCTTATTGTTTTGTGTCGATCTACCAGTGTGGTAAATGAGCGACCGTGACAGTTGACACTGATGGCTAATGACATATTAAGCCCATACAAATTAATGACACGAGGTGGTGTTCATTTTGCAGGTGATTTTATGACAGTTGAGATGGAGGCGACTAGTAGAGGAACCTGGCTTCTGCACGATGCTGTCAACAAACACGCCGACTTAGGGGCAGAGACTCGATACACTGTGTACGCCAAGAAATCGGGTAAGAATGAAACCTTTTCTTGAAGTATCGCGATAAAAGATGAAATAATAACTTTAAAAGCTAAAAACAAAAACAAATCGATGAATGACTAAACAACAAACGCATATCAATTCCTTGATGGGAGATCAACCGACCAGCGCGCATTTTATATTACATGACATATTGTAAAATTCTCGACATCTTTTTACACTTTTCTCCACCATTAAAAATCGAAATTGAGTATAATATCCTCAATCGAGATATGAGAAGAAGGAAACATTTCCTTTACATTCCATGTAAAACCATGCCCTTACTTGAAAAAAAACCTCCGTCATTTTGACGTTAAACTTTACAATCCATTTAACTTTTTTTACTTTCTCATACATAATGTCCATTGATCGGTCGCACTGTGCTCGATTGCCTTTCAATATACCAATCTTCAACTTTGCAGCGACGCGTTTTGTGTCAAATTTGTAAATCCTCAATCCCAGACAATGACATATGATACGTAAGCTTTTCATTCATATAAAGATCGTTTTGATTTAATCATTTTTAGCCCCGTCAATTTTCATGTCAAATCATGCTTCATGTCCCATTTTAGAAGCCCGACCCAGGGTTTTGTGCCAGCTAGCCGTGTATGCATACATGTACGTAATGCTATGCATGCATACACATATAACTGAACATGCATAAGTACAGTACATGTACGTACACATGCAGCGCAGCGCGTACTAGAGTACCTATATATAGGTACTCTAGCGCGTACCAGCCCAACGTAGTATGTATATCAAACCTACTGTAGATGTGGACGGAGAAAGAGCGAATTGGTGTTCTTGACTTTGTCTTTGTTTTAGATCTTTTCTTCGAAGAGTTTGATTCTAGCAATGAAATTCAGCTAATTTTAGTAAAGTATGTAAATATGTGATGCTCTTCGTGACATTATCACTTCATATACCATTGAGATTTGGGATCATTTACTGTACAAAAAAAATGTATAGACTATATCTGAGATTGAGAAATCTAAGAAATTAAATATGAAGCAGCATCGGCCATTTCATTGGGTCAGTACCATTATGAAAATAGGGGAACAATGAGTGGGATGGGTTTAGTGCCGTCACAATAAACTTGCGCATTACACGCGTACGTATAATTAGAGCAATTTATGCACCCCCAAGAAATAATGAATACGGCCCGACCTCTCTACACACAGAACTGCACAGATACCGCACAGTCCGGTCAAGGCGGTACGCGTAGCGTTAAACTGCCAAATTTACAGAAATTGTGAGGAGCGCTTTTGCTATGAAAGGAATTGATATGAACATGTAAATGAAGAAAAAAATATGTATACAGAAATAAATGAGGAAAAAATGAATAAATTACTATTATGACGAAGTAAAACGGTGCATTAATAATCAACCACAACCAATGACCATAACCCATACCAAGAAAAACAGTATTGAAACAAAATATAGAACAAATAAAGATTGCTATAAGAATATACGCTTCGAACTGTTTTACATGCAGCGACTTTCCTGGATTTTTCTCTACAATAATATTCATGGCAATGATTTTTAAGCAAACTGGGTCATGGGTTTTCCTTACTTATATCCTTTATTGTCTTCTGCATTCAAGAATGGTTAATTCGTTTATATATCAATTATAGGCCTGTTTCGACTTTTGATTTTGATTATACAATTTCTAAGAAATCTGCAGATTTCTGATGTAGACATGATGTCTATAACAAATTAGGGCCATAATATGCAAATAAAATAGGGAATATAGCAAAGTGCTTTGACGGCCATTCACCGTGTAATTTGAAAACCTTATGAAGATTGCGTTATTATTTCTGTCCCTGGTGCAGATATCCCATGTGGACCCGAGTGTGCGGCAGCGGCACGGCCTACGCCCGGAGCTGCGGGGAGATTGGAGTCTACAATCTGCTCTTTGGTCGCTGCTTTCATCATAGGGGCGTTGATGTCTTTTGAATGAGTAAAACTACCTTTTTGTTCAGAAAATGTTACACGTGCGCATAATGCGCTATAGAAAAAAAAGGTTTGTTTACTGATTGTTTTTAATTTAATCTCAAAAGTGGGAATGTACACAGGAAAAACGCTTGCATAAAAAGCAGAAGAAAGGGGAAAGATATTAATTAATAATTATTCCCGTTCCATTTTTGTTTCTTACGTTTTGATTTTGTTATAATCCATATTAAAAAAATAGTCAAAGTGATAATTAATGCAGTTAAAACCGTCATAATTTGAATGTATGTTAGATTAAAATGCATATTCCTTATTTGTTGGCCTAATTGGCGTTGAATTCAAGCATAAAGTCGTTTAAGAAATGCAATGATGGGGGTCTTTGAGACTGTGAATTCTTGTAAATTTCAGAAATCCTCTTTTGTGTAGGGGTGTACTCCATAATTAGTGCGTTATTGTGTCTATCAATAAATGGATATGTGTTCATATATTATAGAGAATTATCATCCTTTTTAAACTGACTTCATTTTATATACTAGTATAGAGTCCAGATAGACAGTCAAGAAAAAAAATAGACTAATGTACATTTCAAATGTAATCTCTCTTTGAAGAGATGAATTATTTGGTAGTCTATAAACTCACTTACTTTTATATGGTGTATAGTCATAGTATATGTCTTCGAAGATTTGTCTGTTGTCATAGAATTTGTATATTTTTGGTGATTTATATATAGCTTGTAGTTTACAAGTTTAAAACCATATTATGACTAGTTTGACCATAATCTATTGTGTTATAAGAATATTTGTATACGTTAAGAGCAATCTTAGTTGTAGCTTAAATATTAATTCATGAATTTTATTTCCATTGTGTCAAATTATGCCTTTCCAACATGAAACCTAACATCGTAAGCTCCACATCAAATCCGTTTAATGTTTCAGTTGCCATTAACTGTATTTAACCCAATAAATCCAGTGTACATACATTGAAAACAAAGAAAGTTAATATTCAATGATCTTTATCAAAATTTACCCGATGGAGCTTAGAAATAAAAGGAAAGTTCTTGTCTTAACATGGATACCTTGTACTTGCATCAGTCACTAATGTCACGCATGACTGAATAAACTTGTATTGTAGGTGTTAGGTACAATCTCATTCTCACAAGTGTTAATCAAGAAAAAAGGTATGACAAGTTTAGAAGATTCTTAGAGAAGTTTGGTAATGTTGGTAGTGTAAATATGGTTCATGGTTGCGGTTTTATTTTCAATAAACAGATGCATCTTTTTCCTGGTACCGTATTCACTTCTTCTCATTCCTTTTTCATATTCATGGATAGCCTTAAGCTATATTCACAATATGATGCGGTAAGCCAGCGCGGTAATGTTTGTAACGCGTAAATGGATGGCAAATGCACGCAACAAGAGCCTACGCGTATGCACTAAGATAATCATAGGAAATGTGACGCGCATTACACTCTAACGCATCACACACAAAAAAAAACGCCGCGGTTTACCGCTTCATCTGAGCTATGTTTTAGAGTGAGAACTTGATATGCGTTACAAAACACAACGCAAGGACTTTCAAGAATTCAAGTAATGGGCATGATCAAGTACCTTGTTCTATTCAGGTATAGAAATCGCTTTCTGATTACGTAATGTGCGAACTGTGCGCACCTGTCAAAGAAGTGATAAACAAGGCTAATTAATTCTAAGTCTTTGCGAACGTTTCTATAAAAAAAAATGCGAGAAAGACGGAAACACAAGCTTGATAATAGGATGAATGTATATATTAGGGAGGATCATAGAATAGTTAGAGAATGGGATTGAGAAAAAGAAAGAAAGGAGACAGGGACTGACCGCAAAAAAGGGGAGAGAAAAAGGAAGAGAGTGGCGAGAGAAAGAGAAAGAGAGAGAGATGGAGAAATAAAAAGAGAAACTCAAGAGCGAGAAACAAAGACACACATTCAACATTGTGAAGGCAGATATAAAGACAAATTGGGAAAGCATGAGAGAGAGAGAGAAAAAAAAAAGAGGGAGTAAACATAAAGATTGATTCCAGAATGTTGACATTTATTACACAATTTCGTCAAATATTCTATAACTTTCTACATCTATTCTCCAACCACTCCGTGTATCTGCCAACTATTCTGCAATTATTCTTCCAATACACTTCATGATGTTCTGCTCATTATCATTTTACTAATGTTTTGGTTGCAAATGGATGTCAGGCTCCAGGATTATGTATATACGGGCAATCACGCCATTGACGGGCTCACAATTGTAGACCGGTTTACAAACATATTCAAAGGTATGGATATTTCTTTCCTATGGACCTAGGGACTAGTTATTACATTAACCTGTTATAAATGAACTACAATACTAGGAATTCAGAATGCATACATATCTTGTTTATAGGTCGGGCTAGCCTCGGGCAAGCGCTCAGGTCGTCAATCTTTGTTTAAAAAGTGTGCATACAATTTGAATATGTTTAAAAAGGTCTATTAATAATAATAATAATAGTTCGTTCTTTTATAGCGCATTTCAGGACCGAAGGCCCTCTCAAAGCGCTTTACAAAGTACAATGTACGTTAACATAATAATTACATAATAATTACTCGAAGCATTCATCAAAGAGGTGAGTTTTCAGCGCTCTTTTTTCTATTGGTGTGTGGAATTTGATAAGTGTAATAATTTGACCGCAAAGCAATCATCTCATATTTGTGCAATACCACCAGACGAAAGCCTCTTAATTAATGAAATGTTAGGAATGTCATACTCGGTGATTAAATCATTCAACTTACAATACTCGCTAAATAGCGATGTGATGGCGAAATAATCAACTAACAATGTTTATTGTTACATATTTGTCTCTTATTCATCGCATCGGTTTTGTGACTATGAACACCCCAGTATCTACGTAACACAAACGTTTTTGAAATCCGTCTTACACTTTAATACAAGAACTTTATACAGAACTATTTATAATTTTCAACCTTTTCTAAATTCATAGAATATGACGTTCTCTATTGTAGGTTTATGTGAAACCTGGTAGAAATTCTCACTCTTGTGTCTTAAATGAATGGTTATCTTGTCTCAAACAACAGACCAGGTCAAAATGGTTGTGATGCAGCCTTTTTTTACGAACTATAACAAAAGTTTTAAAACATTTAAGCTATGTAACGGAAGTTTTGGACAAACATATTTATTTGAGTTGAGGGTACCAAGTGGAAATATATTTGTGTGTGGATACATTGATATTAATTTTTTCATTCCACGTATTACAAAACCATAAAATATTCCGATGTCACCAAAATGCTTATCGATAATGTATTTACCAACGTTCACCACAGTTTAGACGAAGGTATTATCGTGTCTGATATATCAGACCATTTCCCATGTTTGTCTCCACCCCTCATATAACTAAAAGTTTTAAACCACGTAAACATAGTTGTTGTGGTTACGTATAGTGCCTGAAAAAACACACATCGAAAGATCTAAAGAAATATCTTGTTGACTGGTCTGTATGTCTCAATGATACTGAATCAAATCACGCATAATTATAATACCTTTATACGAATTTTATCATCAAGATCAAAATATTAAATAATCACAAAGGTTCCTTTGATCGCGAGATCCTTGCTTAAATCAATAAATATGATAACATACTACCCATATACGAATTTTATTTCCACTGCAAAAAACATCAATATCAAATATCAAATAATTTAAAATGTTCCTTGGATCGCGAGATCCTTACTTAATTCAATACAAAGGATAACATACTACTTTTATACGAATTCTATTTCCACTGCAAAAACCATCAATATCAAATATCAAATAATTAAAAGTGTTCCTTGGATCGCGAGATCCTTACTTAAGTCAATAAATATGATAACATACTACCCATATACGAATTTTATTTCCACTGCTAACATCAAGATCAGCTTTGAATAAATGGTTGTGAATTTAAATACATATATTCTCCAAAATGTATTGGTCTTCATATTGATTGTAAATTATGACAGAAAGGCCATTCCTATTTCTTGTATATTAAATTATGAATTTCTTTCAAGAAATGTAGGTGTTATCATTAGAGTTAACCATTACTGCCCCCAAAAGTATATATAGGCTATATATATTACGTACCTTATATAAAACGTTACTGCTACCATTATTGACTTATGTAACATCATAGGGGGATTCGTTCTAAAGCAAAATTTTAATCCAACTGGATAATACCAAAAAGAAACATGAATAAATATCTTATGCACAATTGTGTGCAAAATACAAAGCCTTATTTCATACAAACAACAATTTGTAAATTACAATAGTTTGGAATAGTTTGGACATATAAATAACCGAACAACCGTTAATATATTCCTTAATACGTAACCTCAAAGATTCCTTTTAAAATGCATAAATAAGTGTAATACCGGACTTCCAAGTTTCACCCTTTCATTGCCTAGAGTGGGTGACCATGGCTAACTGCACGTTCTACCTCTTTGTGTAGGTCTACATAAAATTATAAATGCTAATGTGCGGTAATTTAAAATTGATCACGTCTTTCTTTATAACTACTCCCAAATATTGAAATTGCATGACGAGCGCTTTTAAATGCACAGCAAAAACATCAAGACTACACCTCCTACAACAACAACAACAACAACATCTAACCCCCCCCCCCCCCCCCCAAAAAAAAAAAAAAAAAAAAAAAAAAAATCCTCTAGAATCGTTCCTGACTACGGAATGAATGCGACACCCGAAGGAGATTCCACCTCATCATTAAGCTCCTGGTATATTATCTCTTGAGAGCTTCCCCTCAAGGCGATGCGACCAACCCGTCGGCTGGTGGGTTACACCCATACCAGCCACCCCGATGCAAACAGCATGCTCGGTGGTGTTTCACTGATGTCCAAAGGGACTACCTGCGCGTTCCCGCCTTCAATAGGAGCCATTTTCACGACACCAGGATCATACACGTAGTACATCATACCACCTATAAAAGAAAAGGGGTGAAAGCGCTTAGAGACTTCGGTCGTAAGCGCTTTATAAAATAATGTTGTAATGTATTTGTTTAGAGCATCCATTTACTTGTTTAAATTGGTATACTATTGATTGATTGATTGATTGATTGATTTTATTTATTCATTTCATATAACAATTGTTCGCACAATAAAGAATATAGTTGACAAAGTAAGATCAAAATTATGAAATGAAATAGGAACCTACTGGAAAGCATAGCTTTTTTTTGTAGGTTCCCAAGAATAAATATCATATGAACATTATTATCATAAATCATTTTAAAGTGTCTTAAAGGCACACTGTCCTACTTGTAGCTAATTGCTCCCTCTATATAGAAAACTTCCCAAATCGGTGCCTGTTGGTCCCCCATGATCCTCTTTTTCTTATGTTAAATGAGAGCTGAGTTAATGAGATAGCCACCTGTCACACTGACCTCGCTGGCTCGCTGTGTGGTCTAATCCCTTCTAGCTGCAGTAGTAACGCCTACCTTTAATAATCACAGTAAAATAGATATAATATAATAACATATTTTCGTAAACCATTTTAAAGTATCTAAATAATCAAAACAAAATACAAGAAGAAAAGAATGACAAAAACGGGACACAAAGGACAGGAACAGGAAAATTACATAAAAAGATAAGACAAGACATGACAAAACAAGTCATAACACGATAAGATAAACAGGACAGGATGGGACAAGACACACAAAAGGACATGACAGGACAAATCAAGACAAGAACAAAGACAAAAACAAAGCTGGACACAACAGAAGTTAGAAGAAGAGGGAGAGAGGGAGGGAGAGGGAGAGAGCGAGAGCGAGAAAGAGAGCTCTGTGTTAAATGTGTGTTGTTTTGTATTAAATTTGACGTTATTTTATGTACCTGTATAATGTAGGGCTTCCTTGTAAAGCAGGCCATTACATTTTTTGTCTGGCTTGAATGGAACTACTCTACTGAAATGAAACTTATTAAATAAATAAATAAATAAGTATAAGCACCGTTTTTATTATTATTATATCATTATTGTTATTATTAGTAGTAGTAGTATTTTGATTAGTATCATTATTATTATTATTAGTAGTAGTAGTTTTATTATGAATATTATTACTATCGTTATTTGTATTATTATGATACAATTATTATTATTATTATTATTAATATTAGTATTATTCTTATTATTTGTTTTATTATCATCATTATTATTATTATTAACATTATTATTATTAATAATATTATCATTATTATTATCACTATTTATTGATTGACATTATAGATGCCAATAGCTACCAAAGTTTTAATTAAGTGTATACGATTGCATTGACTTTCAAGAAATCATCTCAAGGGTAATGTTGGAGCGCCTTGAGGACCTTGCAAGGTCGATACGTGCGCTATATAAGAATTCAATATTATTATTATTATTATTATCGATACCCTGTTACATATCCTATAACAACCATGATTACATAATACGCCATTGAAATGTTCACAAATTCCAAAAAGCGACGTCCAAGGCTCTGAAATTGCCCTATGGTTATTCTTTGAAAGTCATCGCGTTCGTGTTAGCTGTGTACATTATGTATCCACCCCTTGATAGCTATATTGGTCAGTATACTTTAACACTTAAAATTAAAAGCCCATAAAATATCAACAATTATAATTTTGTTTAAAGAAAAGAGGGGGAGGGGTCACTTAATATTAACCTACTTGGAATCACAGTTGTTATCCATGTCCCCGACTGTAGGATCATAGAAATTTAATTTCTTATGCAAATTATATGGAAGTCTTTTGGCAGACCTCATTACAAAAGTGAAGAGTATCAAATATTTTGAAATTCTACTTTAACAATGAAGTACCGAAAATACTTTATTTGAGAATGTATTTACAATTCAAAGTCATTATTTTGTCATTCTCGAGGGACCAGTCATTTTTTTTATTCAGCTTTTCAAGAAAGGTTCATATACAAGTCATGAACATATATACCCCAAAAACAATACACACTCCTGTACATGCATACATACATACATACATAATATTATATATTTACATATGAAGAAGAACATACTTCAGGCGAGAGGAATTGTTGCAATAGGCACGAATGAATTTTCATAAACATAATTTATGTACTTATTGCCTAACGTGAACTTACAGTGCACTGAAATACAAAACCTTGCGTGAAATCCTTCGATGGGTGGTGGCAAAATAAACTGAAAAGATAATAAAATGGTCGAACTCTCCTTTCAAAATGATTTCTTCTATCTATACAGCATTTTCTGATCCTATTCACATGCCCGAAATCAAGTAATTAAAGACCTGAACCACATTAAAGCCTGGCATACTAAGATCAATCCGCTAGGACGTAAAGTTGTCTTTCATGAGGAGGAAAAATCAAATAAATTACAAATTATAATGTTGAACAAGCTTCGGTGTTGTTTCCCAGTTATATCGATGCCAGGCCGACGAGAATCGAAAGGAATTACATTACCCCGTATGGCTGAGAAATGGTCAGTTTGAAATCAGTTAAATGTCGATCCTGTGATTATGACTTATTTTGTCTTAGTATTGTTTTTCTTCTTGTTGTTCTTCTCCTTCTCTTTTTTTTATTCGAATGAGGTTAGTATTTACATATACCGAAATGGGTATGTTCTGGGGCATGATCTGACAACTCTGACTTTCGTGTACTACACGTATACGTATCCGTTCTTACGTTTGCATAAAGAACAAACATGAGTTGGGATGACATGGCATTTATTGCTGCTGCACCCCTATATGGCGGGGGGGGGGGGGGGGGGGAGAGGTCTTCAATATATAATTTACTACCATCGGATTTGAATACTATTTTCACAACCCAGTCATCTAGCTTATCTTGAAATTCCATCGTTTGTGAACATTTTATTTATTTTTATTTTAGCGGATTTTAGTCAGGTTTTATTCATTCCTGTGGTAGTTGATTAAGTTTTTTCTATTTTGATTTTCGTTCAATTAGAATTGTTTTATATGTGTCCATTTATTTTACACAAACAATTAAAAATCGTTTTGAACTAAAGGCATGTCACTTAGGTTTCAAAGATGGGGGGTGGGGGAATGAGAATGCCGCTACCCTGACCGTCTGTCAAATCCGCCGGTCGATGACTTGTCGTGCTATTGCGTTACCTTGTGGCCCTGCGGATAGCAATCGTTCTTGGGTTTATGCCTGATACCAGTGTAACAGCCTGGTTAGATCCAATGATAGCTTTCTGCTTGACTCTATATAAGGTTGATGGCTCACCCCAAAATACAAGCCCACTGACATCATCTACAGTCACTGATGAATATTCTGCAATAGAAATAGATACGGTGTTTGTAAACCTATAGCAGATAAATGTTTGTTAACGGTCTAAATGAATCAGCTTTTCTTCCTCTCATTAACAAAAACTATTTGTATTTTCCACTCTTTTAAATTAAAAAGTAATGCATGAAAGATTGGTGAAATTGGTTATTAAAATTGTTGATAATGACATGAGAGAATTTTCTGTAAATCAATAAATACAAATCGGAAAGTAAACCTATTTAAAAGCTTGGCTTGTTGCATGTAGATTCACCTAATTAAACCAATGATTAAGTATACCCCAACAAAAGTGAAACAGACACAAAAGACAAATAACAAGTTTAAACAAAATACAAATGGTACTGCTAAAATTGGAAAGAGAGAGAATTATAATATTGTTTGTATTCGGCTGCTATGATTGAAATGATTTCATTTCTCATGCAAAACATAACACAATAAATAAGTATATTACAACAAAAAATACAATGAAACGACAAATATAATAGAAATAGCACGAGAAAAGAGGAACCATCCGCCTCAGTTCACACGACGAAGAGCCCTCTACGTCTTGGATCCAGTACAAAGTGTTTTCTTCTTTATGATAGTGCATAGTAATCGCAGGGATGTTAACCGGGGCCCCTTCAGAGAAACCAGATGAATCTGAAGTGTTGGAATACCAGAGTTTCCCGTTCTCTCCGCCAGTGGTGCTAACAATTGATTGACCTGCAGAAATATCGAGAACACTAATTCCGTCTTGCATCATTAATAAATGTGAATTGGCTTAAAGTCATTATATCAATTGGACAGATCGGTGGACATCCGATGGGTATGTTTCAAAGGGACATATATGTGTTTGTGTGTCTATAATTATATATATATATATATATATATATATATATCCCTTTGAGTGCGAGCCCGCGCACAGCAATTGTTTTACCCTGTGACGGAGCGATTTCGGTTACATCGCCAGTAATGGAAAATTTGGCGGTGCTTTTTACTTTCATTGCTCATTGCGCCTCATTCAGTCATTTTCGTGATTTTTAGTAAATGTAAAAATGAAAAATCAGACTTTTTTCTTTCTAAAAATATAAGTTTTGTTCATCAATACGAAAAATAAGGTCTGTTATTTTTGAGGGAAATTGCCGTCTTATTTTGCTGAAGGTTCACGTCTTTCCTTTTCAATACACTCACAATACAAATTGCGTAAGCACCGCCGCACGCGCAGATCGGTCGATACCTCCATTCATTTCCCCATTGTCAATGATTGTCGTCTGCTAATTAAGCTCGGCCGATTATGAAACGAGCCATAAATAATAGGCCTAAATCCTTCGTTTTACATGGGTTTTCGACACATTTTGTAACTATATTCTGACCAACATTATGCCATGATCTACACTAAATGCCTTTTTTTTTACTGTGCAAATCAAATATAGGACTATTTGGGAAAAGAATTTTGAGATGAACATTGTTTTATTCTCGAAAACGAAAATAATATTTACTTTGAATGCTTTCGACTTCGTTTCTCATAATTTGAAATATTCATTTTGTTTTAGTTTTTGCCTCCCGCTTAATTTTGTTCATTTTTTCTCTATCTATAAATCTCTTAGAACCCTATTTTGATATGAGGTTGCTGTATCAATAAAACATTCATTGAATTTTTGTACGCATATTTGATTTGTTTTTGTTTGTAATGGAAAGAGCTAACTCAATGACAGAGATTACAACAAAATCATAATTCATCACAATCATCTCTCTCTCTCTCTTTCTATCTATTTATCTATCTATCTATGTCTGTATGTCTGTCTCTCTGTCTCCCTCCTCCCCCTCCCTCTCTGAATACGTCAGGATTTTCGTGAAATTGGAATTGTGCTTCAGTGTGTTTTATTTCCGCATCGCGTTGTTGTTGTGTGTTTGTTGTTGTTGAAAGGGTGTGGCTAATAAATAGTTAATCGCAGTTGTCTTGGTAGTCTTTTATTTATTCGAAAATAAATGATATTGAAAATATAGTAATTCATTATATGTTATGAAACAATAAAGAAAGAAGTGCAAACAACGTGAGAATTCAATTTATATTGTCTTCGTCTCCATCTGTGTTCTCGTTCAACATATCGTGTCAATAAAACTTGTATAATCCTCGTTTCATGATTAGTTCTGTAGATGGCATGTACATGTAAACCGGTACATAAAATGATGATTATGATGCTTACAATATTGTAATAACATAGTAATGATAATTTAAAAAAAAAAATCATCTTGCACTCACTTTTCTTCATTGCCAGAAAACTTGTTTTTATGTTGCCTTGCATTTTTTTTCTTCAACAAAGGTAGCATCTTTGCCCAGGAAAGAGGAAGAGTAAGGGGTCGTTTTTCAGAACATAACATTTGAACATTTCATATGCCCGCTCAAACCAAGACCGGCTTTAGGTTGATCAAGATATTTTACTCAAACCTGCTCTAAAATGGTTAGATGCCTTCGTAAAGGTATATAAGTTAGAGTGGTTGTTTGTAGTGTCATGTAGATTGGCCTATTGACCTACGTTTAGGCTTACATCCTCTTCTTTCAAAACGGTAAACTTCCAGAGTAGTTACTTCTTTACAATCTTTTGTTCCTCTTAGGGTGGGGGATAAGCCTTTCATAAAGGAGGTCCATTGGTCAAGTTTATAAAATGAACAGCGTATTGTCATGTAAATACCCTACATCGATAAGGCTTAGATTAGTATATGATGCCGAAATTCCACACCGGTAGGGTAGATAAATATAAATAAGTAATCAGGGTCGAAATAGAACTGATAATACGAATATCTGAAATGCGGAAGGGTGCATTCGGAACTTGGAAGTATCGTCAAGCAAGAATCCTGGCAAAAATATAGAACGGACGCGCGTACGCGTCCGTCTCCAGCTGTACGGGTATTTCGGGCCTTTTTTTCGACCCGAACACTAACTTAGAGTAAAGTTGAAATGATATCACTTTTTCTCGATTTTTTTCTACGTAACTATATTATTTTTTTACTAGATGAGATGAATGAATATATCTAAATAATAATTCAAAGAACTTTAGCACATAATAGCTAATAATAAGCTGGAAAACTTTGTCAACATATTAGGGATATATCTCGGCTTCTGTAGAAGCCCGTCGTCACAGACTTAACAACTCGCTCGGCTTCTGTAGAAGCCCGTCGTCTCCAAAGTGGTATATATATATATAGGCCTATATAGACAAGTGTGAGGAAACATATATCAAAATGTGCAAAAGGAACAAATTCAGGATTTGATTTCATACCTCTATATAAAATGAGGACAGAAAATGAAACTGAAGGTAGGATTAAAAATAAAAAATATATCATGAATATATTTTAGTCAGAGTTGAACAAGCCTTAGTTCGACAAAGAGAATATTGCGGTTTTCATATTAATCTGCATGCATAATGCATTAATGTAATACATGATTTTGCTACGATAACAAAAACCCAATTCATGTAGAATGAAGTTCAAGTAAAGGCAGAAATTAACGTGACATTATTATAACTATGATGTTAAACATATTAACGTAATAATGATAATTCCGTTGCCAAATGACGCGCCATTTTAGCGCAATGCGCTTATACGTATTGTTTGTATAAACGTTTGTTGCTCGTGTTTGTAATTCGTTAGTTTGATTTGTAGATCTATGATGTAACAAAATAACAATATAATATGATAATTATGTTACCAAGCAACGGGTAATTTTAGCGCAATGTACTTGTACGCATTATTTGTATACATTTTGTTGCATTTGTTTGTAACTTTTTATTTTTAATTCACTATCTAAAGAAATTCAATTGAAACCGGTAATAGTGAAGAAGAAAACTCTCTCAAGGATTGTTATTTAAAGTGTTTTAATTATATATATATGTCTACGGAGGTATTGAGTTCTGCTTATTTTACAAATGACTAATTTTCGGCAAAGCATTAAACAGAATACACCTCGGAGAAAAGTACTTCGCACATGAAAGACAACAAAATATATTACAAAGTCGTTCAGGTGTCATGTGTTTTGCTTGTTTTTTCGTTTTTTGTCTCGCCTGCGTAGCAAAAAGCGAGGCATAGGTGCCGCTTTTCCGGTGACGACAACGGCGACGGCGGCGGCGTCAACATCAAAAACTTAACTTAAGGTTAAGTTTTTGAATTTTTGATATAATTGTAAAAGTATAAGTTTTTAGTCAATGAAACTTTGACTATATGGTAATCAAGTATCCCCAATCATGTGAGGAAAAATTTCAGGTCACAAAGTCAAGGTCAAAGGCCATTTCAGGTCAACAGACTTGGACTATGTTGTGGCATCATCATCGAAAACTTGAATTTGAGTTTTTGAATTTTTGCTATAATTTTAAAAGTATAAGTTGTTTGTCTCATGGTGCAGGTTAGTAGAAAGTGATGAGGTTTATACACGAATATAAAGTACAGTAATTACCTGATGTAGGCAAGTGGTGTAAAAAGCAATTACTTGGTTTAAGCGAGTGGTGAAAGCAAGACACGATTAGCAGATTGTTGCAGCTGGTCGAATCATCCTTCCAATGCCCTTATAACCATTATAACTATTTACATGATTACACGATTCAGAGCGACAGTCTTCAATCGTGTAAATTTACACGATTACACAGTTACACGTTTGTTGCATCTGGTCGAATCATCCCACCAATGCCCTTTATTATTTACAAGATTACACGATTCAGAGCGACAATCTTCAATCGTGTAAATTTACACGATTACACAGTTACACGATTCAGGTGAATCGTGTAAACCGTGTAATCCAAAAAATATATCGTGTAATCGTGTTGCGGAGATTTTCGGCGTGTACTGTACCCGTGTCAGTAGTTTTAGCAGTAGTAGTAGCAGTAGTAGTAGTAGTAAGAATAAAATTAGTAGCATTATGATTCGTGGTAGTAGTTGGAGTAGTAGTAGTAGTAGTAGAAGTAGTAGAGTAGAAGTAGTAGTAGTAGTAATAGTAGTAGTAGAGTAATAGTAGGGGAAGTGGTGGTAGTAGTAGTAGTAGTAGTAGTAGTAGTAGTTGTATTAGTAGTAGTGATAGTAGTAGTAGAGGTAGTAGTAGTAGTAGTAGAATTTTAAGAGGAATGAAATATATATAATTATTTTGAACTTGCTCCTTTGTATATCAATATGACGTCACCCAAAATTTAGATGATTGTGTATAAACTGTTATCATGGTAAGATCATTTTATAATCCATGATACTCCATTGATCTTTCCCTAAAACAACTTTGATTATTTCCTTAAATCTTTTGCTAACTCTATTTCTTCTTTTCATTCTAATCCAAATTGTAAGTCTAATTGAACAAAAACAATTAACATTTGTTTAAAAATAGGGGAATGCAGATTATAATTTGATACTGACATATATCATGAATAACAGTTTAATAACTTTGACTTGAAAGGGAAATAGAAGGAGAGAATGCATAATGTCTACACTAATTGAGGCGAGAAAGGTATCTTACCGAAAATTACAATGCAGATGAACAACATTTTCGTACCGTTAGCCATATTCTGTGCGATGAACATTGTGTTTCGTTCTTGATTCTACTCAGGTCCGAGTCTTTTGAAGCATTGAACAAATGATTTCCTCACCATGGACTCACGCACGAATGATGGTCTGTTGACCCATATCCATTATATATATCCGAAACACGATGGTAGAAGTGTTAACAAATTAGCTTCATCGCAGAGGATTGAAAAGCTTACAAAAACGAAACATTAGACATTTTTAAGGAAGGTGTAATGTCATGTATGACTAGCATTGATCGAATGAAGAGAAATAAATTTTTGCTGATAGATCTTCCGTTTTAATTTCCGCAGAACAATTACCTTGCTCATTATGTTATCAGACCAGCCTATCTACAGAGTGAGTCAGAAAAAAATGTCCCACTTTTTAAAAGTTGTATTGTTTGAAGTATGAATATTTAGTCATGGGTTTCATGATATGTCTTGATCGAGTTATCCCCCCAGTACATGTAGGTACCATTTTCATTTGAATCTCTGCATGCATTACTGAAAATCAGACAATCTTTACAAGACTGCCAGATCTCACTTGCGTCAAGTTACTGGATATGAGGAAAAAAACAGTGCATTGAAAGACAATCAGACAGACAGACGCGCGCGCGCACACACACACACAACACACACGGTAACAATTGTATTTAATAATTTCCCCGTTTCTGATGGAGAATTGATTTTTTATCAAGATCGCTGAATTATATTCTTCCGAAGCGCATAGCGCTGAGGAAAAATATAGTATTCCGAGACAAAAATATAATTCCTCAAGGGAAATTAAATGGCATTTCCCTGACAATCTTTTCCTGTAGTACACATTCACTACCACCATCATATCATTATAAACATCATTTTCATCAGTTAAATCCTCATCTTCATCATCATCATCATCACCATCATCATGAAGTGCACATGAATCCAATGTGCTATCTCAATATGTAGGTATATTAAAAATCGTTGGCCATGTCTGTTTGGTTAACAATAACAATTTACAATGGATGTTTGTGCTGTTGTTGCACTTGCCTTTAAAAGGGCTTGCCTGATTTGGCAGCAGTCACTTGAGCCTCTTTTCAGTAGCAAAAGTACACAAATTATGGATCTTTGTTCAAAACACTATTTTATTCCTCACCCAGCAACTTGGCGCAAGTGAGATTTGGCAGTCTTGTAAAGATTGTCTGATGTTCAGTCATGCATGAAGAGATTCAAATGAGAATGGTACCTAAATATACTGGGAGGATAACTCTATCAAGACATATCATGAAACCCATGATTAAATATTCATACTTCAAACAATACAACTTTTAAAAAGTGGGACATTTCTTCAAACAATACAACTTTTAACAAGTGGGACATTTTTTCTGACTCACTCTGTATTATGATTAAATGTATGCACGGTTGCCTGGTTATAGACATATTTTGTCAATTAATCGCTAACGAGATGATGTGTGTGCGGGCATTCGTGTGTGCGCGTGCGAGCGCGGGTTCGTATAAGTTTGGCGTGAAAGCTTCTGTCCTTCGTGGAAGTGTTTTCACACAGGGGTAATATTCTTTAAAGCTTATTAGTTTAAAGAGCTTTCAACTAATCAGCTTCAGATCAACATCATTCACACACATATAATTTCGGTGCGGTCGTTCGAGATTCACTGCTCTTTAAACGCTCTGTAGGGCCATTGCGCATTTTACATGGCCCTACTGAGTGTTTAAAGATTAGTGCCCGGTATAGGTAAGGACGTTTATCCGTTCAACACAAAATGTCTTGCTCTCTAGATACGGGCTTTATATCTGCAGCCTGATTTGAAATGCGACTTCGTATCTGTCCGAACATTATAAACGACGTTCACAAAGGGGGCATTTTCTTCGACTACAAGATAGAGAACGCGATCTTTACGAGGTGTATGCCGATATTTCTTTACAAATCATACAGTGAAGATATATGTTGGTTACATATTAATTACAGTATTTAAGTGTGATTGGTGATTGGTACCTTTAAATCTTAGTAAGATAGCATGATTGAAGAACAATCATCGTCTGGCTCTGTATTGAACACTTACCCGTGTCATCGCGCATTTAGATTGCTCGTAAAGTAAACTTAATGCAATTTCAATAGATTTATCCTTCATCCTAAGAAATACGCGAACATTACGATGACGTTTTACGTAATCCTTATCTGATTTCCATGTAACATACAATAGGGTATTCAAAATGCCTTAGAGTTGATTTTCGAAAGTAGTTACGATCATGATACAACTTCAATTTGTAAATAGAGGAAAATATATAGCTCCTATAGGTTATGGTGGCAAAGTTATAATTATACCCCTTCACTCACATTAGATCTCTAACTGTCTCTTTGGGTCGATGTATTTTACAGTTAACCAAACTTCCTATTCTTTCGTCCTTCCTTCTGTCCACTCTTTCTCTGTTATTAACCGCCTATCCCCGAGTTATGATTCCACATCGTCACTCTGTACAAAGCCATCTTTACACATCCTAACCAATGACAATGGTACTGCACAGAGCCATTTATACAGAGTTTGGCCAACTTGTTTTCACTGGATCACAAGTTTGCGTATATCCTTTCGTGTTGTACTTGCCCAACAAAGCAGTAATCGCCATATTGTGTCTAACTCAAAGCGGGTTGGCCAAACTCTATGTATGGAGGGACACTAGTATTGCACAGAGCCATCTATAAACAGAGTTTTGCCAACCCGGTTCGAGTTAGTTACAATATGGCGACTATTTCTTTGTTGGGCAAGCACAAAATAAAAGAATAAACGCCATGAAGCCCCCCCCCCCTCCCCCACTGCGTGAACGGAGGGATACCATGCATGTTCCCAAACTCTCCGGTTTGAAACAACAGAAAAAGGTCTACCCGTACACCAGACTTTTGCTGAAAGGGGGAGGGGTCGCTGGGAACACGCATATGCGTATTAAACCTAAATAACACTTAGTGGGGGGGGGGGGGCATGTAGTGACCCAGTGAAACCAAGTTGGCCAAACTCTCCTGATCAATGGCACTGGTACTGCATACGGCAATAGCGTCAGCTACGATACAGATCTGAAGTGGTAATTTCATTCAAAATTTTACAAATAATGAATCAAACCGGTGTGTTGGCTCAGTCAGTAGAGCGTCCGCCTCACAACCGGGAGGTCGGGGGTTCGAACCCCGGTCGCGTCATACCAAAAGACGTTAAAAGGCAGGAGTTGCTGCTACCATGTTTGGCGTTTAACAGTAAGGGATAAGGGATAGAGCAACGTCGATCTGGCGCTGCTCAGTGGCTGCCGGGCTCACGATCAATTGGGTGACAAGAATTTCCATTTTCGGTTTAACTTAATTAATAAAAATAGAATAAAATTTGGAGTGGACTTCAAAAGATTAGTATTATTATTATGTGCTCCATTGGAAGAAAAAAAGAGAACATGTGAAACAAGAACAGTATCCTGGATTGTTTTGTTTTTAAAGCATGTTTGTGTGGAGTGGGTATGTAAAGTATAGGTCTACAGAAAAAGAAGAAGGGCAAAACGATTCAAACGATCAGATGCTCTAATCATCGATATGATGTGCTTCAGCGGACTAATGAAAAGGCACAAACGTCTCGATTTTTACTCCCATTCAAATTTTGAAAATGCAATGTGAACCATAATATCGCGATTAAATTAAAATCGATAGATGATTTTATAAAGATTTCCATGGTTACAACGGCTTGTCGCTGTTCATTTTTGTGTGTATTTGTTGTGTATTTTTGTGTACTTATATCTTTTCTTCTCCATGCGCCTCGACCACAGTATTCATGTGGAGTTGGCGCATTACAAATACTCTATATTATTATTTGTATTATTTAAAAAAAGAAGAAAATTAATATATGCAATTCTAGACCAATTTCTCTCAAGAATGCCTGATCTTTCAAAAAATCTGTACAGAATAATATACATAAGACTTCTAAATCTTCTGAATAAAAACAACGTAATTTCTCCTTTTCAGTTTGGCTTTCGGCACAAACATCGTTCATCCCATGGTATACTGACCCTTGTCAAAAAAAATACAAAAGTTATCGACGAATTCAATCATACTGTGAGTGTTTTCCTGGACCTCTCCAAGGCCTTTGATACCACCGATCATAAAATACTTCTCTAAAAATTGAACAATTACGGAATTCGTGGTAGGACCCGTGATTCGGAAAACTAACTAACAAACCGGAGGCAATTTGTATGTATAAATTACCAATGTTCTTCTATGCAAGATGTAGATTGTGGTGTCCCATTTCCCATAATTTCCCTATAAATGATATCCAAAATTCCTATAATATCCTCTCCTTTCTTTTATTTGCAGATGATTCGAATGTGCTCCTTTCACATCTAGCTCCTGATATTTGACCAATACACTAAATATTGAATAAGATAAATTGTAATAATGGATAAGAGCTAATAAGTTATCAGTAAATTTAAGTTCTTCAGCAATGCTATAGGTAACTTATCACATACTATTAAACTATAATCTGGCATAGAAGTCGTCATTCAATAAAATTTCAGGGTCTGATAATAGACGATAAACTCTCACTGAAAGTTTATATTGATAAAATTTGCCGAACAATTTCTCGCAATATAGCCCCCAACCTCCTCCCTGCTAATGCTTTACTCGACATTAATTTTGCCCAACTTAAATTATGGCATTTTTGTTAGGGGTAATACACACAATTATTATCCCCATAGAATACTACTTCTACAAAAGAAAGGTATGCGTGTTATTTGTAACACTTCCTGGAGATCCCATACTGATGGTTTGTTCATCGAAAATTAAACCTTGAAGATAATTATAAACTCGGTGAGTTGATGTACCAGTTAAATAACAATACGCTACCGTCAGTCTTCAATTTAATATTCAACAAAAATAAAAATATACACAAATACCCGTCAACACGCCAATCTGACGAATTGAAAAAAAATATAACTTATTAAATTAATGACTTATGATTAAACAGTTTGTTTCTTGGGAGACCTTCAATTTTCCTGTACCTGCAGTCGTACGTAGAGGGCACTACTTCTGGTGTGCAATCGTTAAAAGGACACGAAATTCTTCTGCTAATGACCATGTTTACTTAATAACTCAATTTTCACTCCAAATGTCATACATAAATATAAATTAAAACAATTGAAATAAAAAATCTTTGAGAGTTCTCTTCTTCACTATGACAGGATTCAGTTTTATTTCTTCAAATAGTGAATTGAAAATTAAAATGTACAAACAAAAGCAATAAAACATATACAAATAATGCATCATAGATCGCCAATTCAAACTTAAAAATTACAACCAAGTGCAACAAATTATTATACAAACAATACGTATAAGTACATTGTGCTAAAAAGAATGGTTACAGGATATATAAATATTGTGAAGAACCGCGTTCTATGGAGCGACTATTGTGTTGTTATTTGATAACGTGTTATGAGGGTAGTGAAATTCATCTTGACCGTTTTGCAAATTAAAAAAATGCCGAAGAGACGTGAAATTTTACTTCCCACTTTTTTACCAACTAATAAAGAAAGATTTGTGAATTTGGTAATATATATATATATATATATTTATATATACACGTGGGTATGTAAATTAAAAGTCTACATAAAAAGAGGAAGAAGAAGGAGGAGGAGGAGATAAGAAGAAGACAGAGAAGAAGAAAAGAGGGAAAAGGAAGCAAGGGGAGAAAGAGGAGAAGAAGATGACGAAAAAGAAGAAGCGGATGAAGAAAAAGACAAAGAAGAAGACAACATAAAAGGGTAAGAAGAAGTAGACTGATTTCCCATTGGGAATACCAGGGGTAATAAATTGAAGCCCCAAATCCGTTGTCCCTACTGATGAATTAAAGAGTCATGCAGAAATCCATTGTCTATCAAATTAAAAACCCTTCGAGAGCAATTTTGAAAGTTAAACAGCATTTATTGGGGGGGGGGGGGTTAAATTTGTCTACATCTGACCCTGGTATAAATCACGGTAACGTTAACCAAAAATGTTGGTCTCATTGGTTGTCGGTCTCGTGGGATGTCAGACTGCAAAACTTATTATGGCTGTTTGCGCTGGACCTTACAGTGATTTGCGTCACTTGAACATCGGTCGAGGAGCAGAAAGTGTCGAAAGTTGTTACGAAAACGCACATTTGTTGCAGCATATATGAATGGATTGATCGTCGAGTTGCACCATGCTGAAACCTCTAAAACTTCCCATGTGACAGTTGACGTGCAGTCGGTTCCACAGATCGAGAAGACCACGGTCATTACTTTGTAGGGCGTCCAGAACAGAACGAAACATCCGGTGAGGATGCTCAAAACGGTAAAAGCTTTAAGATGTTTAGCTAGTCTAATCCTTTCTTTCTTGGCTTGTATGTCCAATCTAATCGTATTAGGGAAGGTCATTTCGATCAGGGGAAGTTTCTTCTCTTTTAGACCCCGTAGCCTCCACGTTCTGAATCTCATCGATGGCCGGAGAAGTATTGTTCTCTGGATCTTGCTCTCGACCATTCGAACTTTTGAAAAAGAAGCAGGTCCATCTCGAGAGGGGTTTCCAGGTTGTAGTATTGGAGATTGGGGTTGGAATCTTTACGTTGCTATACGGAGAACTTCTGTTGCTCACGGTTCTCTTTGACCTTCGTCGGATATTAACATAAACGAAATAATTCATAATGATCGTCATAATAAGTAAGGTGTCAAACGAAATAAGATTGATGAACACCGTAGCAGTACTGCTGTATATGAACTCCATTCTGCATGTTTCATCATAATCAACATTCGATTGTCCGGTCATGGAACTCCAGGCAAACGTTAGGAAAGAAAAGAAGATAATCCCGAGAGTCCAAACGAAGATGAGAATTGGTCCTACACGTTTCTTGGTCTGGTATGTCTTATATTTCAGACCCATGCTGACTAGGCAGTATCGGTCCCAGCTGATAAGGCCCATAGTCAGGACAGACACCCAGCTCGCCGTATAGTCCAGGACTAGCCATAACTTACAGGTGATCTCATCGAGGGGCCAAAAGCCCTTGATGAACCTTAAGAGATTGAATGTTAGACTGAAAGCACCAATCAGGAAATATGTTATAGCGAGGTTTAAAATGAAGAGATTGCCGACTTTCGTTCGAATATGCGAGTCGCGAATGTAAGCCAAAATCACAAAGACGTTTCCGATGACAGTACTAGTAATGATAAGTGCTTCAATCAGTGAAATTATGGCAATTTCCTCAACTGAGTAGGAAGGCACAATTCCTTCTGACGTGTCAACAACAGATTCATTTGATATTACCATGATTCACCACACTCTATGTACGAGGGATGTTCTTATAGTATTCAGTACAGCCCTGTTTCGCAGGATAATGAAACACATCACACATAGGTGTTTGACCCCCTTAGATCATATCATTTCGCCATTTAGACACAAGACTTCCGGTTGTACTCAGTTATCTTGTCATCAAGTACGATTGTTTTAAATGATGTACTGGTTTTCAAAAGGGAATGAGCAGTTGTTCTCCTGTCTTTATATGAAAGTTTCACAATTAAACGAAGATGTATGATGGGTGTTCAGTTTACGGATTATGTTGTCCTTGGTATCTTCTGATGGTCTAGCTCGCAAAAGAAAATGCTTTAAATCACATGATCTGAGACGGTCCTCAAGAAAAGAAAAAAAACAGCAACAAGAAATGTATTAAAATGTTTCGAATCATTAAATGTCCTATTTCACCAACAAAAAACTTTAACTCACTGAGAAAGCTATGAATGTTAGGCAAATAAATAATAAAATAAAAGTGCTGGTTTAGTCTTTAGTTGTCGTTTTCCAACATAATCCTACCGTTGGCAAAAGCTCCTCGTATAGTTTTACGATTTGTTCTTTGTTTAGGTTGTATTTTTAGATTATCCTCGGAATATTGTTGATCGAAGTAATGACACAATATCCACACAGAAATTCATTTACAAGATTCCACACACCACATACGCCTCATCTGAACGTTGAGACAACTTCGATTCCACTTCTTTCGTCTGTTGGTTGATCCTGTGAACTGTTTTCGGGTTAATTATCCCTCGTCCTGTCACGTGATTCCTGAAACCTTACTGTCACTACGTGTTTGACAATATCAATAATCGAAATGAATAAGTCCGGAGAAACATCACGGCTGGTTATTGTTGTGGCTATTCTGTAGTTGGGTTGCCATTGGTTACTAATGGGTGCCTATACAAGTGCTACAGATGGTCTTGAATATGTGGATGTCGTTAATGATTGATGGGTCTTAACAGGTTTAAGGATATTCTTTATATACGAAATGACAAGATGACCCACATCCAAAAAATATCACGATGAAGAGTCAAAGTAAAGATTAGTTAAGAAAACTATTAAACGTCACTTTTCCAAGGTTGTGTTAGGAAAAAGCGCGTCATGCTAGCAACTCGGTCACATTTATCTTAAACACTGTTAATAATAATAACACTGACTAAATGTAATTTCTTATTATATATAAAGGTGTACTTAAGCATGTATGGTTTCAACGGTATCTTTTAGTACAAGAAATTATGACTTACTCGCATGAAAATATCAAATGAAAATGTAAAGAATAATGCAACCTGATTATAAGTTTTTATAATATATATACATAGAATCTCAGGTTAACTTGATATCTTCCTTCAGTAAAAGAACCGAACATGAAAAATAAGATTTAAGATAAAAATAAGATTTCGATCGACTTCTCAATGTTCTACGTTACATGCCCAACGATTAAAAAGCAAAAAGTGACTAAAGTTTCTACGAAAATGCACATTTGTCGCAGCATATATGAACGGGTTGATCGTCGAGTTGCACCATGCTAAAACCTCTAAAACTTCCCATGTGACAGTTGATATGCAGTCGGTTCCACAGATCGAGAAGACCACAGTCATTACTTTGTAAGGTGTCCAGAACAGAACGAAACATCCGGTGAGGATGCATAAATCAATGGCTGCTTTCCGATGTCCTGCAAGATTCATTCTCTCCTTATTCTCATCTACGGTTATTTCAATTTTGTTGAGGGAAACTATTTCATTGTTACTAATTGTGCTTAGTTGTCCATGGTTCTCGACATTGTTAGTAGATTCTGGAGGTTGTGACTTTTCATATGTTTTAACCTTATATCCACCAGGTAATTCTTTCGTAATATGATTAAGGTTCTGCGGAGAAAAATCTGATCTGAAATTCTGGGGAGGTATATGTCTCACTGTAGATCTGCCACGAGATCTTCGTCTGATGTTAAAGTAGACGTATACATTCAATATTATCGCGATTGAAAGTAAAATGGCAAACGAAATCAAGTTGGTAAACACGGTATAGTAGATATTAGAAAATAATTCCATCCTGCAGGCTTTGGTATAGTCAACGCCATGTTGTCCGGTTATCGGTATCCAAGCAAACACCAACAAGGAATATAAACTGATCATGATTATCCAAACGAATATCAGGATCATCCCTACACGCTTTTTAGTCTGGTACATTTTATATTTTAGACCCATTCTGACCAGACAGTAGCGATCCCAGCTGATTAAGACCATTGTGATCATGGACACCCAGCACACAGTAAAGTCGAAGACAATCCATAGCTTACAGATGACCTCACCATGTGGCCAAAACCCCTTTATGAACCTTGAGAGATTTAAGGTCAGGCTAAAAGCGCCAACCGTAAAATCGGTTATCGCGAGGTTAACGATGAACAGATTACCCACATTCGCCCGAAGATGTGGTTCACGAATATATGCCAAAACCACGAGGATGTTTCCGATGACTGTCACAATGATTATGATTATAACAATCAATGAAATTATGGAGATTGAAGCCATTGAATATGGGTGTTGATTCTCCTCTGCCGAAATATTGAAAGTAGAACCGTTTAATACTTCCATGTTTGCTACTTTAAACAAACGTGGCTAGCGAAAGAAAATGACAATTACTGTTCAGACGGAGAAGAGTTTATTCTGTAATAAAATGGCTTGGTGTAAGTATTTTGTGATTCCATTCACAGGTTGGTGATCATATCTGAGTTACAGATGCACACTAAGAGTTCCTTAAATTGCAAAAGCCAGTTTCTCTGTTCAGGCTATGTAGCAGCTAATGAGCTCTATATTAACCATTTGATAGTTAAAAGTATGTCATGACGAATGTTGAATAACTGGTCCAGTTTCTGAAATCGCCCTTTGAGAGTTCGCCTTTTGCTGATGCTGCTGTTGTCGTTTTGCGATGATTAGAGCCAGTACTTAAATCACATGATCTGAAACGGTCCTCCAGAAAAAAGAGGAAACAAATCAACAATAAATGTATCAAAAATGTTTCGAATCATTAAATGTCCTATTTCTGCAAAAAAAACTTTAACTCACTGAGAAAGCTATGAATGTTAGGCAAATACATAATAAAAAGAAAAGTGCTGGTTTAGTCTTTAGTTGTCGTTTTCCATAATAATCCTAGCGTTGGCAAAAGCTCCTCGTATAGTTAACGATTTGTTTTTTATTTAGGTTTCATTTTTAGATTATCCTCGGAATACTTAATCGAAGTCATGACAAAATATCCACACAGAAATTTATTTACAAGATTCCACACACCACATACGCCTCACCTGAACGTTGAGACAACTTCGATTCCACTTCTTTCGTCTGTTAACTGTTTTCGGGTTAATTATCCCTCGTCCTGTCACGTGATTCCTCACACCTTTACTGTCACTACGTGTTTGGACAATATCAAGACTCGAAATGAGTAGGTCCAGAGAAACCTCACGGCTGGTTATTGTTGTGGCTACTCTGAAGCTGGGTTGCCATTGGTAACTGATGTGTGCCTATACAAGTGCTACTGATGATCTTGAATATGTGGGTGTCGTTAAAGGTTGATGAGCCTTAACATTTTTACGGATATTCTTTATATACAAAATGACAAGATGACCCACAGCCAAAAAATCTCACGAAAGAAAACTATTAAACGTCACCTTTTCAAAGTTTGTGTTAGGAAAAAGCGCGTCATGCTTGCAACTCGGTCATATTTATCTTAAACACTGTTAATAATAATAACACTGACTAAATGTAATTTTGACATTCTTATTATCTATAAAGGTGTACTTTAGCATGTATGGTTTCAACGGTATCTTTTAGTACAAGAAATTATGACTTACTCGCATAAAAATATCATATGTAAATTTAAAGAATAATGCAACCTGAAAATAAGTTGTTATAATATAAATACAAATAATCTCAGGTTAACTTGATATTTTACTTCAGTAAAAGAATCAAACATGAAAAATAAGATTTAACCAGAGAGGACTGTTTTCGATCGACTTCTCAATGTTCTACGTCACGTGCCTATCGATTAAAAAGCAAAAACTGACTAAAGTTTCTACGAAAATGCACATTTGTCGCAGCATATATGAATGGGTTGATCGTCGAGTTGCACCATGCTAAAACCTCTAAAACTTCCCATGTGACAGTTGATATGCAGTCGGTTCCACAGATCGAGAAGACCACAGTCATTACTTTGTAAGGTGTCCAGAACAGAACGAAACATCCGGTGAGGATGCATAAAACAATGGCTGCTTTCCGATGTCCTGCAAGATTCATTCTCTCCTTATTCTCGTCTACGGTTATTTCAATTTTGTTGAGGGACACTATTTCATTGTTACTAATTGTGCTTATTTGTCCATGGTTCTCGACATTGTTAGTAGATTCTGAAGGTTGTGAATTTTCATACGTTTTAACCTTATATCCACCAGGTAATTCTTTCGTAATTTGATTAAGGTTCTGCGGAGAAAACTCTGATCTGATATTCGGGGGAGGTATATGTCTCACTGTAGATCTGCCACGAGATCTTCGTCTGATGTTAATGTAGACGTATAAATTCAATATTATCGCGATTGAAAGTAAAATGGCAAACGAAATCAAGTTAATAAACACGGTATAGTAGACATTAGATAAGAATTCCATCCTGCAGGCTTTGGTATAGTCAACGCCATGTTGTCCGGTTATCGGTATCCAAGCAAACACCAACAAGGAATATAAACTGATCATGATTGTCCAAACGAAGATCAGGATCATCCCTACACGCTTTTTAGTCTGGTACATCTTATATTTTAGACCCATTCTGACCAGACAGTAGCGATCCCAACTGATTAAGACCATTGTGATCATGGACACCCAACACACAGTAGAGTCGAAGACAATCCATAGCTTACAGATGACCTCACCATGTGGCCAAAACCCCTTTATGAACCTTGAGAGATTTAAGGTCAGGCTAAAAGCGCCAACCGTAAAATCGGTTATCGCGAGGTTAACGATCAACAGATTACCCACATTCGCCCGAAGAAGTGGGTCACGAATATATGCCAAAACCACGAGGATGTTTCCGATGACTGTCATAATGATTATGACTATAACAATCAATGAAATTATGGAGATTGAAGCTATTGAATATGGGTGTCGATTCTCCTCTGCCGAAATATTGAAAGTAGAACCGTTTAATACTTCCATGTTCGCTTCTTTAAACAAGCGTGGCTAGGGAAAGAAAATGACAATTACTGTTCAGACGGAGAAGAGTTTATTCTGTAATAAAATGGCTTGGTGTAAGTATTTTGTGATTCCATTCACAGGTTGGTGATCATATCTGAGTTACAGATTCACACTAAGAGTTCCTTAAATTGCAAAAGCCAGTTTCTCTGTTCAGGCTATGTAGCAGCTATATTAACCATTTGATAGTTAAAAGTATGACATGCCGAATGTTGAATAACTGGTCCAGTTTCTGAAATCGCCTTTGAGAGTTCGCCTTTTTGCTGATGCTGCTGTTGTCGTTTTGTGGTGATTAGAGCCAGTACTTCTGGGACTCAGGTCCTGTAAAAAATTGTGAAGTAAATTGAGAACATAAACATCACCACCATCTCGTATAGTTTTTAATTGTATTTTGAAATGACATTAAAATGTTTGTTGTCAATACCTTTTTGCGTGCAGTATGAATGACTGAATGCAACTATGTTTGGGCCCCAATGGTATAGGAGCATGATGATATTCCAAAGACACCACAGTTATCACTACGGCTGCTCGGTAGAAACTTACTATGAAATGCCTAAACACACTTGGATTTAGCGAAGAAAAAACATGCACAACATGTGTAAGTTGGCAAAAAGTTGACAGCTACATGTAAAGTGTAATGCTGGAGATGATGGAGTCTTGTACGTCCACTAAAAGCTATCATCGTACTTGCTAACGATATCATGATGCTCTAGAGGCTGACTGCATTATTAAACCACTGAGGGTGATTTTAGATGATTTTTTTTTTTTAATCGGCTATTATTTGTTAAAAATTATTCTAGACATCCTTTTTGTTTACATTAAGTACATGTAAGACTCTTTACTCACCCGTTTGATGTAGTCTCGTGGAAGCAGTATAATGAAATCACTTGGTGATCACCGTCAGGTCTGGGCCAGACGATGCAAATGACTTACTTCATTTACATCAAGATCGTGCAAGATCGATGGGAAGCTGGATTTGCTTATGAAATGATGCTTTCCTGATTGATGTTATACGTGATAACATACTAGCTTCCAAGAGCAAATCTCTCCCCGACTTCACTTACCACTCAATCTTCTGGCATGAATAGAAACTATGGTGACTTAGTTCAAACCCATCAAAAAATATCTCAAGTTAGGAAAAAAATAATTGGAATTCTGCTTATGATATTTGACAATATATCACTTATCAGTCATGTGAAAGTGAAACATTTCACTTTATCATGTTTATAAAGCGCGGTGCGATCCACATGAAGATGATCAATCCTCCCCTAAACATAGAAATCTCCAAGGACATTGGATGCTACGCTCCCTGTGAAGTGTGCACGTTCCCCCTTTACTTTGTAACAATTATCAAAACCAATCATCGATGACAAAGCAGTCATTCAACAACCGTTACTTGAATATAATTTATCTCCTCCAAAACTGTACTCGACTTTGCCTTTAACCAGCATAGTTACTCGACGATCAATTAATCTTTGCCAAAGCCCTATTTGAAAGTAAATTAATCCTCCCTGATAATAATTTAACAGTAAACTTAAGCTTTGTCGATTTCCAAGACAATACTAGAAGATATTCTTCAGCCATATCACTACTTATAACATTATAATCAATGGTATATACGTGACTTCTTTTAATTTATTTCTTTGGTAGTCTCTTGGCTGTAGTTAAGGGGCTTTCACACCGGGCCTTGCGTAGAGTTGCGTAGAGTTGCGTAGAGTTGCGTAGCGACTACGCCGATCTTACGCAACCCTACGCCGATTGTACGCAACCCTACGCAACTGTACGCGGAGGGACGCGAATGGGTACGCGAGATGAACGCAAAAAATTAAACATGTTTAATTTTTTTCGCGTACCTTCGGCGTAGACTTTACTACGCAACTGTACGCCAAGCCTACGCAACTGTACGCCAGGCCTACGCAACTGTACGCCAAGCCTACGCAACTGTACGCCAGGCCTACGCAAATGTACGCCAAGCCTACGCAACAATACGCTACCCTACGCCAGTCCGACGAAGCATTAAAAACGTATGGTATAAAGATTTTTTTTGGTATATACCTGGATGTAAACTTGGCAGGTATTGATCATTGATCATTCTTGCTTGTTATTCTGTTTGTACTACTACTAGGTATTTCAGACTGACATGTTTTTTTTTGTTATGGTTTATTCAATTTGTGATAATTGACATCTCAGGCTGTTGATATAATAAACAGAGATAAGATTCATAAACTGATGCCTCATGCGAAAATTTTATTATGTTTTGTGGAAATCTGTATGTATTTGTGTCGGTTTGTTTGCTTGTATGTACGTTTGTTGTCCTGTTTGTATGTTTGTATGTTTGTAATATAATTTTGTTTAATTGAAATGAGCAAAGAAATAATTTTTTCTCACTCTGTTAGTGAGACTGAGTGAGTGTGTATGTCAGAAGTATTTCTTTAAATTTAATAAATGACTAACATTTATATCATTACATTGTCACACACAAATACGCTACGGACCAAGGACAACAGATATCGTCTTCAAACTTTCAGGAAACTGTTATGAAATGATATTTTACAAATGAGTGAAAGAAAGAGATATGGTCAACAAATATCAGACTTCTGTCCACATTTATTCACAAATCAAAATAAGCGCTCTCTTTTGTTGGCGTTTTGAGGTATCAAATCACATCACGTGACCTTACAATGTTCATCAAAAGAAAGTTCATATATTACCCTTTTGAATGATACATAGTACAATAATGTAGTACATCAAAAAAAATGTCTGCATTTTTTGGAAAATAAAATCTTGAACAAGTTAACATTACTGCAAAATAACCTCAGCAGTTGCTAATACCTACTAAAAAATCTGAAAAATTAACGGTCAAAAACGTGTACCAAATGCCACTTTTTACTTATGGCAGGTTTATAAATGTTATTTTCTGCACTCACTATTTTACGCAAATTGGCGTTTCAGCCCTATTTCACGCATGCAAAAGAGACCCACTGGCCCTTGGATGTCACAGTTTGTCAGAATGTTATTATTATACTAAGATCAAGTTATGTTCACATGTAATAACATGTACAATTCTTTGTACATTGCACAGTTCATTTATAAAATAAATTGAACTGTCTTTTTAACATATTTTTTTATTATATATGTTTATAAAGCGCCAATGGCTATACTCGCGGCTCCTACGAGCGTCTATTGCATTTTACATGGCATTTTCTCCCACAGTAAGCAATCGTACGCAACCGTAAGCAACCCTACGCCAGGCCTACGCAACCGTAAGCAACCCTACGCCAGGCCTACGCAACCGTACGTAACCCTACGCCAATTGCCTACGCCGAAGGTACGCGGTGCCTACGCACAGGGTACGTAACTATACGCCGATCGTACGCAAGCCTACGCAGGGACTACGCCGAAGCATCAATTTATTCATGAGTACGCAGCTTAACTTCGGCGTAGTCGGTACGCAACACTACGCAACTCTACGCAGATCCGGTGTGAAAGGGGCTTTATTTTCAACACAAACAAAATATCACGATAAAGAGTCAAAGTAAAGAACGTCAACTTTTCAAAAGTTGTGTTAGGAAAAAGAACGTCATGCTAGAAACTTGGTCACATTTATCTTAAACACTGTTAAAAATGATAACACTGACTAAATGTAATTTTAACATTCTTATTTTCTATAAAGGTGTACTTTAGTTTTCATGGTTTCAACGGTATTTGTTAGTACAAGAAATTATGACTTGCTCGCATAAAAATATCAAATGTAAATTTAAAGAATAATGCAACCTGAATATAATTTGTTTTTAAAATATATATACAAAGAATCTCAGGTTAACTTGATATCTTCCTTCAGTAAAAGAACGGGAAATGAAAAATAGATTTAACCAGAGAGGACTGTTTTCGATCGACTTC
Organism: Strongylocentrotus droebachiensis; assembly: GCA_035222895.1. Taxonomy (NCBI): domain Eukaryota; kingdom Metazoa; phylum Echinodermata; class Echinoidea; order Camarodonta; family Strongylocentrotidae; genus Strongylocentrotus; species Strongylocentrotus droebachiensis. The sequence goes on along the minus strand of JAVYIG010000756.1, from coordinate 200,023 downwards.
TCAATTTTCTACGTTACGTGCCCAACGATTAAAAAGCAAAAAGTGACTAAAGTTTCTACGAAAATGCACATTTGTCGCAGCATATATGAATGGGTTGATGGTCGAGTTGCACCATGCTAAAACCTCTAAAACTTCCCATGTGACAGTTGATATGCAGTCGTTTCCACAGATCGAGAAGACCACAGTCATTACTTTGTAAGGCGTCCAGAACAGAACGAAACATCCGGTGAGGATGCATAAAACAATGGCCGCTTTCCGATGTCCTGCAAGATTCATTTTCTCCTTATTCTCGTCTACGGTTATTTCAATTTTGTTGAAGGACACTATTTCATTGTTACTAATTGTGCTTATTTGTCCATGGTTCTCGACATTGTCAGTAGATTCTGGAGATTGTGACTTTTCATATGTTTTAACATTATATCCACCAGGTAATTCTTTCGTAATATGATTAAGGTTCTGCGTAGAAAACTCTGATCTGATATTCGGGGGAGGTATATGTCTCACTGTAGATCTGCCACGAGATCTTCGTCTGATGTTAATGTAGACGTATAAATTCAATATTATCGCGATTGAAAGTAAAATGGCAAACGAAATCAAGTTAATAAACACGGTATAGTAGACATGAGATAAAAATTCCATCCTGCAGGCTTCAGTATAGTCAACACTATGTTGTCCGGTTATCGGTATCCAAGCAAACGCCAACGAGGAATGTAAACTGATCGCGATTGTCCAAACGAAGATCAGGATCATCCCTACACGCTTTTTAGTCTGGTACGTCTTATATTTTAGACCCATTCTGACCACACAGTATCGATCCCAGCTGATTAAGACCATTGTGATCATGGACACCCAACACACAGTAGAGTCAAAGACAATCCATAGCTTACAGATGACCTCACCATGTGGCCAGAAACCCTTAATGAACCTTGAGAGATTTAAGGTCAGGCTAAAAGCGCCAACCGTAAAATCGGTTATCGCGAGGTTAACGATGAACAGATTACCCACATTCGCCCGAAGATGTGGGTCACGAATATATGCCAGAACCACGAGGATGTTTCCGATGACTGTTACAATGATTATAATTATAACAATCAATGCAATTATGGAGATTGAAGCTAGTGAATGCGGGTGTTGATTCTCCTCTGCCGAAATATTGAAAGTAGAACCGTTTAATACTTCCATGTTCGCCTCTTTAAACAAACGTGGCTAGCGAAAGAAAATGACAATTACTGTTCAGACGGAGAAGAGTCTATTCTCTTGTCTGTAATAAAATAGGTTGGTGTAAGTATTTTGTGATTCCATTCACAGGTTGGTGATCATATCTGAGTTACAGATGCACACTAAGAGTTCCTTAAATTGCAAAAGGCGGACAAGCGGACACTTTTTTTTTTTTTTTGGTCTCGAAATTTCAAAATTTGACATTTTTCTTCGTTGGGGGGGGGGGGGGGGGGGGTAAGGTCACCTTTTTTAGGTTAGCCGTGGGTATAATTTTTTAAATAATTAATTAAAAAAACTAAAACAAAAACTAAAGGGGGGGTTAGGTTTTTTTAGGGGGGTTTACACACATAAAAATACCAAAGGGGGGGTTTAACCCCCCCCCCCCCCCCCCTGCGTACGCCCCTGCTTGGTGATCACCGTCAGGTCTGGGCCAGACGATGCAAATGACTTACTTCATTTGCATCAAGATCGTGCAAGATCGATGGGAAGCTGGATTTGCTTATGAAATTATGCTTTCCTGATTGATGTTATAAGTGATAACATACTAGCTTCCAAGAGCAAATCTCTCCCCGACTTCACTTACCACTCAATCTTCTGGCATGAATAGAAACTATGGTGACGTAGTTCAAACCCATCAAAAAATGTCTCAAGTTAGGAAAAAAATACTTGGAATATGATATTTGACAGTAGATCACTTATCAGTCTTGTGAAAGTGAAACATTTCATTATATCATGTTTATAAAGCACGGTGCGATCCACATGAAGATACTCACTCCTCCCCTAAACAAAGAAGTCTCCAGGGACCTTGGATGCTACGCTCCCTGTTAACCTATTGACTACTGCATTGTCAAAGTCCCAAAGACTTAATACAGGGACCACCTGGTTCCAGTAGACAAGGGGTTAAGTGTGCACGTTCCCGTCAAAACCAATAATCGATGGCAAAGCAGTCATTCATCAACCGTTACTTGAATATAATTTATCTTCACCAAAACCGTACTCGACTTTGCCTTTAACCAGCATAGCTACTCGAAGATCTATTAATCTTCACCAAAGCCCTATTTGAAAGTAAATCAATCCTCCTCAAAGCCAATAACTAAATAGTAAAATAAAGCTCTGTCGATTACAATACTAGAAGATATTCTTCAGCCACACCACTACCTTTAAGATTATATTTATGATTATAATCAATGGTATATACCCTAGTGTGACCTTTAATTTGTTTTATTTCCTCTTGGCTGTAGTTATTTTCCACAAATTTTCTGCCAGTTTGTCAAGAAAAAAAACGACAGTGTTTTATTAGCACTAATAGCCTTTTCTCGACTAAAATCATTTAAGACGTTGTATAATCTTTAAAGAAAGATAGTTATTTTCAATTCATGCAAATTCATAGTGATATCTATGATGATTAAAACATTATATTAGTAATAATGATGATAATAATGGTTTTAATACTATAGGTTTTCCCGCCCAACTTCGTTAACTTAGCATCCGAATTAACGTTTGATACGTTCAGTCAAGTTCGTGCGAAATTGAATGACTATGTAGATCAACATTCAACAAGCTAATTGTGTCGTTAAATTTGATTTAGTAGCATGCGATTTCATACTCTTGTCACGCAGACGTGCAAATGCAAGGAGCGTTCAAATTCGCGTCGGACAGACGGTGGTATGTATTCGGGCATTCAATTTCGTGAATAGGCATACGTATTTCACATTTGTGCATTGTTTTTCATTTGAGGTTAATTTGTCCCTTTGTGTATACTTCTGTTTGAATAATTTATGCAAAGCTTACTTGTAGGAATGACATGAGTATTCCCTAGCAGGTATCTCTAACTACAAAGATAACCGTCCCTATAGGGACTTTTAGATTTGCGTCGACTGATACGTGTGACGTCCATTCAAGGCAGTCCATTAAAAGGACGTCGATCGTATCAATCCCCATTGTCTTCGTGCGAATCTAAAAGTCCCTATTGGTGCACAATTTTCGACTACTCTTCTAAGGACAAGCTATATATACAACAATTCTCAAAAGAACATCCCAAGGTGCCTTCATGGCACGCCAAGAAATCGAAGGCTGAACGACTTTATATATACATGGACATGATGGAAACAAAATACAATAATGAATAAAGAAAAAGATGTTAATGAAAAGAACGAAAATACACCTACTCCATCAATATTATATAACAATAAAGTCATTTTTAGATAGCGCATACTAATACATTTTCTGTGCGCTTTACAACGATCAATTATACAATAAATTACATGATTAATCTAAAGATGTAATTATGCATGAATTAACAGAAATACATATCGTATAAGCTTATGAACACCATTATAATATTTACATAGTTACGATCTTTTATTGTAGTAAGGAGATAACATTATTTGACATAAACTAGCACATAATCAAAGACCAAATAATTTTCCTCCCACTCAATATTGGCGAAATTACGCATTTCCAAATTGACTGAACCAAGCTTTAATTTGAATGTGAATGTTAGAAAATTCGGTGACTCGAAACGAAATTGAATGCAGCAAGTTTTAATATGAAACAGGAGAGCAACGAGTGGAGAAAGTTTGCTCGAACACGAATGCACGTCAATTAAATGGATTGCTGCTTTGACGAAATTGGCCGGGAAAACCTTACAAAAATCACCTCATTCATGATGGAAAGTAGGAAGATATTCATATAGAGAGAGACGTTAAGAGAAAACTTAAAATGCGATATAAATATATCAGAAAAATAAGAAAGTTGTATAATATGAAATCATGTCAGAAAAGAGCATAAGGAAAAAGAATAAATAAATGAACATGAAAAGCTATACTACTAATTATAATAATAATAATTTGTTATTCTGATTTCATAAAAATGAATTCAGTACAAAAGTCAGATATCCCTTATAACCCCCAAAATGGTGTTGTTTTGATTAACACATTCATTGATCTAGAAGAGGAAATAGGAAATGACGTGGTATTAGAAAAAACGATTATGATCTGATGATTCGACGGAAGACTGAACATATTCAAAAGCTTTGCTAACAAACGATCCCAAAACTGTTATGGTTTACAACACAAAAGAAACATAACAAACAATATCAACACGAGTTAGCACCAATCTACACAATACGCAGGAAATAACAAAAGGGTTTTCCCCATAAAAAAAAAAATGTCATTGTTAATTCGAATTGAGTGGGCGGGCGACTCATTGCCATGCATATACGAGGTTGTCGCATTTTAAATGTAATAGTTATCGGGAAGGGATTCGGTACCTTGTGCAGTACACTTTGGATTCATTTGGTACTAAAACATTTTGTCAGCGATCCTTTATCTCAACCTGCATGGATATGATTCTCAATCCGTTTTAAACTACAACAATTAAACATCTCACATACGACATGGAGGGCATACATTCGTCTGGTGATAACATTTCTTTGGACGGGGAACAACAATCTTATTCCCCTGCTTCACTTGCCATAATATCACTGATTATGGGGATCATCATCGCTGTTACAATCGTCGGTAACTTTTTCGTGATTTTGGCCTATATCCTAGATCCCCATGTCCGAGCGAACGAAGGCAATCTGCTTATACTAAACCTTGCAGTAACGGACTTTATGGTTGGTGTATTTAGCCTAACGTTTAACCTCTCATGGTTAGTACGGGGCTTCTGGCCTCACGGTGAGATCATCTGTAAGCTATGGCTAGTCCTGGACTATACTGTATGCTGGGTTTCCCAGATCACTATGGTCCTAATCAGCTGGGATCGTTACTGCCTGGTCAGTATGGGTCTCAAGTATAAGACATACCAGACTAAGAAGCGTGTAGGACTTATTCTCGTCTTCGTCTGGACGATCATGCTCGTCCTACTCTCTTTGTTCGCTTTTGCTTGGAGTCCCATAACAGGACAGTCCAACATTGATTATGATCGAGTCTGCATCATGGAATTCATAGTTCTCCGTTATGCACCTCTAGCCATCAACTTGATTCCGTATGCCATTATGCTTGTTTGTATCGTTACCCTGAATACGTCTGTCTACATCAACATCTATCAGAGATCTAAGGTTAGACAATGTGGTCCAGCAAAGGTCGGCATAGGACATAAAACCCGGAACCTCGATGAAGGCACCAATGGATCACCTAGCTCCGCATCGTGTGAAGTGCTATCATCAGGTCCTCATGAACGCGGTGAAGACAACATAATGAACGCACATGTCTCACCTACCGAGACTAACTCTGCAGAAGAAGGCCCGCTGAAAGTCATTGACGCGGACAAAGTACGGATGACTCTCATCAGACATCGGAAAGCAGCCATCGTTCTAAGCATTCTGACGGGTTGCTTTATCCTCTTCTGGCTGCCTTACATTATCACAACCGTGGTCTACTCCATCTGTGCAATGGAATGCGTGTCGAATGTCATCTGGGAACTCACTGAAGTTCTTGCGTGGTGCAATTCTGCGATTAATCCGTTCATTTACGCTGCCACTAATGTGCCATTTCGTAAAAATTTCCGACGATTTCTACTTCTTGATCGGTGGTCGTGTGGCTCAAAGCATTGTAATGGTGGCGCATCCAGACACTGATAATCGGGGATCGTATTTACGCAGCCCCGAATTAAAAACGCCGACAATTATTATTATTTATTATTGAGAGTGTACGTGTGTGTTTTCTGAAACGAATCTAAAGGAGGAAAAAGAGTCACTTGTTAGGGCAATTCGCATTTTGTTTAATGGAGGCATGTTATTTGACAGTGAGAAGAACTACTGATTAAAAATGAGAAATTATCTCTCCGTTACAATACAAAATGAAATGGGATTGTATATTTAGAAAACTATTATGGTTAGGTCTTAGTTTAAGATTTTGTTTTTCCCCCAGACTCTCTCAATGATCAGATGACTGGGTACAGACTTTTCTTCTTATTTGTGTTCCCATTTTAGCCAGTTTTTGAACAGGAAATAGAATAGGCACATATTATGATTGATCTCACACTTGAAGTGGTTAAAGGTGTGATAGATAATGAGCAAAAACTGTGGGTGGGAGGGGGGGGGGTCAGAAGAAAAAAATCCGCATCAACACCAGATGGCGTAAGGGGCAATTGTTTTTTTAAGGAGGGAGGGTGCGAGTATTGATGATACGGTCATGATGTGGGCCTACCTTTGTATAATTTACACAAAAAATAAGGGAATAGTCCGTAAAATTATGTCATTTCAGCAACATATTTTGTAAATCACTGGTATCGAATTAGAAATAAACTATGCTTGAATTTTATGGGGCGGTATCTGCCCCCCCCCCCCCATTCAGTTCGCCGATGGATCTCACACTAATAAACATTTATATGATACTATGTTATTTAGAAAACAATTAGAACTGCGACACATTTCATAAACAACATCTAAGAAGACGATACAGTTGATATCATTGACAAATTACGTTGAATGTGATGAATTTGGAGGGGGTGGGGTAAGATATTCCGTGCCTGCTACTTATTGTACAGCTGAAGAGGATATAATTTTCCGATGATATTTCGTTACTCCAAAATTATCAAGGAAAAAAGTCACCAGGATGTCATAAAAAGTACAGGTACCCTTTACTGTATTTGAACTTCACAAGCTAGGCACTTACAAACTCTCGCATATAAAAAATAACATTCCACTTTCCCGTCCTTCTTTCATACATGTAGGTGTTATTTGTTCGATATTCTCAAATCATGTTTGTGTGTGTATGTGTGTGTTGGTAGCTGGCTGAATAAAGATTTTCATATAGTAGACTTCTAATTAATGAAGCAGTAGATTTCATAATTTATGTTATTATTTGATTAATTAATCTGTTTATGTGAAATCAAAGATTAAATGTATTTGTTAGTACTCGTACGCCTATTGTCATACCAATACATTAAGCAATAGTTCTTCTGTCAACGGGTTCAACGCACTTATTTTACTGCCTTCCTATTGACTTCCACAACAAATGATATACTATACAGTGTGTCCCGAAAAAAAACTATACACTTTTGAAATGGCGGCCGAATAACAAATATATGATTCTAGGGGGAAAATTTGTATATGTATGAAAAGCTCATAAAGTCAACTTTCATATGACACCAAAAAGTTTGAACATAATTCATGCTTGGGTGAGCACTGCTCACTTTTGTAAAGGGTATGAAAATTAGGTTGCGCAGGAATTAGCCTTCCAATTTGTGAGAGGTAAATCCTTTGGAGCTTACAACATTGAGGATGATATGATACATTCATGATTTGCTGAGTGAATTTCATGGTTTATTAAACCAAACTTTTATGCACGGAACAGTAATTTCATTTTTTATTGTAGCATTGTAACTTTCCCTGGTAGACTCAGTGGTGTGTTCATGAGAGTCAGGATGGGGTGATGGTACATGTTGGAATTTCCATGTTACAAACTGTTATTTTTTACATTTGTGACTTTGAATAAAAACCTTCACCCCACATTTCAGTTACCATTTACCTGAAGAATAAGGAGCCGACATCTTGGACATTCCTTTTTTCAACAAACCGTATTTAAATATTCAATTTACATTATCCCTACCTTGGTATTGAGTAAATCAATGAAATGTTCAACTAATCTAACAATAATTGAAATGTGGGGTGAAGGTTTTTATTCAAAGTCACAGATGTAAGAGAATAACAGTTTGTAACATGGAAATTACAACATGTACCATCACCCCATCCTGACTCCCATGAACACACCACTGAGTCTACCAGGGAAGTTACAGTGCTACAATAAAAAATGCAATTCCTGTTCACTCATGCATAAAATGTTAATCCCATAAACCAAACATTTCACTCAGCAAACCCAAACTCATCACAACTGATCATAAATTGGTCATATCATCCTCAATTCCGTAAGCTCCAAAGGATTTACCTCTCACAAATTGGAAGGCTAATTCCTGCGCAACCTAATTTTCATACCCTTTACAAAAGTGAGCAGTGCTCACCCGAGCATGAATTATTTTCGCAACTTTTGGTGTCATATGAAAGTTGAGTATATGAGCTTTCCATACATATATAACTTTTCCCCTAGAATTATATATTTGTTATTCGGCAGCCATTTCAAAAGTGTATAGTTTTTTTCGGGACACACTGTATACCTATTGTACAGTGCTATATAGCTGGCTTGTATACCGCCAATGTCATTATAATTCATTCATGACTTTTGTTCGCATTTTGTTTGCATTTTGTAAATGTCATTCTTGCAGTTGTTCGCCGTACAGTCCTTTTCCTCATTTGTACACTTATGTACTTTTAGTATTGTGGAACTTAAAGGCAAAGTTGAGTTTGGGTATAGATGGCGCTACACAAAATAATTTTGTTGTGAGATAATGAACAAGTGAGTGTCAAATTTGATTTGATTTGATTTTCTTCTACATTCATATAAGTACACTTTTTTTTCGATAAGAATAGTAATATGAAATACAATAAGTATTTTTCTGACTGTGAATCATATGTAAGCAAAGATATATAACAGTTTTTATTTTCAAAAACGAAATGATAACATGTCATAAATACTAAATGTTATCAAACTTTATACAACTATTTGCGGAAGAAGGACTGTCATTGCAAGGAGATTGCTTGAAAATTTGACAACCCCAGACAAAACTCATGACATAGATTATCACATTTATTATTAAAGCAGAATGAATAAGTAATTGAAAATACAAATTATAAGGATGATGATATTGACAATGAAGGTGAGAATGATGATGATGCTGATGATGATGATGATGATGATGGTGATGATGATGGTGATGATGATGATGATGATGATGATTCGAATGAAGGAAGAGATGATATCATGATAAAGATTGAAGAGTTGACACAGAAATGTAACCTTTAAAGCTTATCTGTACTAGTTTATAGGAGGCATTAGAGCACCCTGCAAGGTCACTGCACAGGTGGTTATCTCATAAACTCAGCTCTAAAAAGCATAAGAAAAAGAGGATCATGGGGGACCAATGGTCACCGATTAGGCATTGTTTTCTATATAGAGGGAGTTAGTAGCTACACATAGAACAGTGTGGCTTTAATATTCTGATAATAACATCGTTTTAACTCTGGCCTAAAATGAGAAGAGGGAGCAACATGACTTAATAGATGCTGGGAGAGAGTTCCATGGGTCGGGACCATGGTGTTTCATGGATCTATGGGCAATAAGTAAATTGGGGTTGACTAGATGAAAAATTGAGGAATTACGGGTAGGGTAAGAGAGAATGAATTATTTATAGTGTAAACGTTTTGAAATGAAAGAGGGAGCATATTATTTAAATACTTAAACATGATCAGTAAACTTTGTAGCGAATTTATGTCGAATACTGTTACGGTTTTCATTTGGTCTTGTGTGTGCTAAATATTGTGAACCAGTACATATCTATGAAGGGCTTTCTTTTGCAATAAGTAAATAGAGTTGATTTTGGTTTTGGCGGTGGTGGCCCATACTAAATTGCAATATGTTATATACGGTTGTATCAATGAATCTTAAAGCAAAACAAGCGTATTACATGTGATACATTTCTTCATGTTATATAATATACCAACATTCCTAGAAGTATAGAGAGCACACAATTTACATGACAATTTCGTCTTTGTTTGATCAAAATCAGTTCAGAGACGGCTGAAATATCCATAAATATATAGCAATTTCTAATATTTGTGGGGCCCCACAAATATTCGATAATTTTGAACCAGCCGTTGAAAGACCAAAACATGCTTACACTTTTCAAAAAGATGTTCTTTAAATAGATGTTGATGATCTCTTTATCTAATCATTATTTCAACAAAATATAACATGCACAATTTTATCATTAAAAATGGTTGAAACCAATAACTTTTTAGAGAACGCTCTCACGTGGTTTAATGCCTCTTTTTAATTGCTAACAGGCTTATTACTAAGTCGTTTGTAATGTTTGTATACCTTTCGAGCATGGTACAGTTAAAACTATATATGTAATGGTGCAGGTTTCGGATATTTAAGTTCAGTTTGACCAAAACTGTACTCTCTATATCGAAACTCAAGTATCCCTTTTATTTAATGAACTTATAATAAAGGTATGAGAGAGGATATTGATAAAGCGATTATACGAAAGAAGGAGTTGGCTGATGGATGAGAGAGATATACATTCAGAGAATTTGGGTAAAGAGACAGATGGAGAGATATACATATAGAGAGAGAGAGAGAGAGAGAGAGAGAGAGAGAGCGAGAGAGGCTGCACCACAGAACCGACTACACAAACGCAAATGTTGTTGTTTTATTTTTTATTGGCGTGTATCATTCATTTATGAATATTTACGCCGAATTCATATTAAAATATAAAATATACTGTATTCATTGCTAGACTATTTCAAGGCTTTTGTTTTTTCTCTATCTTTCAAGACTGGCATATAACTAACTGGTTTTAATCATAATGTTATTTTGGTGGTGGTTATTTTTTACCTGACTGCTAAGAAAGCATAAATGCTTGTAAGTAAGCAACCAGACGGTCGACGGCTTAAGGTCCTCTCCGAGGGGCCTGGTAATGAGGATTAATGCCTTACCAAAGGGCACTAGCGCATCGACTTGGTTTCGAACCCGGGTCACCGGATTACTGGAGACCATTGCTCTACCGACTAAGCAATCACGCCTCCTCCTGTTTTCATGTGCAAGTACATTGTATTTTCTGTACAATTATAGATGTGTTGACAAGTATCCGACATTTGCCCTCCATAATAGAATATCAACCTATATGATCAGTTTAGTTATATCGTATTGTACCCTGTTCGGTTCGCTACACGATATAGACAACTCGTTGTTGACAAACCTCTCAAATATTTCTTCTCTGTTTAATTTATTTCGAACTCTTTTGAGTAGAGAGGCCATGATTGTGAAAAGGTGCATCGAACCGTTTCCACCACCATAGAAATCCCCGATGCGGTATGCACTTACACAAAGAAGTGGGTGTTGGTGTTCGATAGCGTCATCAGTGGATCCCGTGGTATATCCACTGTACGTTTATTCAGGAGCGTGCGTTGTGCGTTTAAATGGACTTGTGTCGTACGTTTAAATGCCACGAAGAAGTTTTGTTTAAACTCTAATGCGGTGTACATATAATTATTAATTCTACATCGAGTGCACTTGCTGTATATTTTATTCGGTGGGCCTAAATTCCGACGGACTTTAAGACTTATAATTGGAAAAGGGTAAGCTAGTTGATATATGTTTTGAAATATTTTGACAAAGTGAGAAGTAAAATAGAAAGTTAATGCATATTGTTTAGAAGTGTTTTGAGATTCATATTAGTATCAGAAATACGAAACTATGCAATGTTGACATTACTTAGTACTTATCATGGTCACTTGTGTGAATATTGCAAGGTTTCGCATTACGGAAATATGAGGCAAATATTCTAACTAATAGTTAAAAGGGTGCCACGCCAAGCAGTGTTTCTGTTTCGGTTGCGTCGGTATACGCAGGGTTAACTGTACTTCACCAACGTTAATATTTATACATCTTTTTATCTCAGATTCTTTTGTTCCTTATATATCTATTTTATCTACGACGTGGTAGTGAACTTAGTAGTCTGCTTCTGAATACGTCGGAAAACAGAACAAGTTGGAATTTTTAAAAATGATACCTTTGAAGAGATGAAGCAAAAAAGTAAGTGGACAATAAATGTAATTTAGATTTTCAAATAAATATTTGATATGTACTTGTCTTTCATATATCAAAATAATATACATTAGTTGTCCTTGTAATTTGAATCATAAGTGAGCATATAAAGCCATTAAACAATAAATGAGCCTCTGAAAGAAAAGTGCAACAATTGGGTATCTGGCCATTCAAATGAGGATGAGCATTTCAATCGTGTAGAATCAAATTAAAACAATGAAGGGAAAACAATTTCGAGAAACGAGAAAGGAGCCCGAGGCATCTTGACCGTGCTTGTCAAAACCATGAAGTCTCGAGATTACAGCTGGTATCCAGAGCTCATTCCTCCTCGATAGTTTCTCATCCAGATGCACATATTCATTAAGATTCGAATCATGGCTACTCACCTCTTTTTTGTTGTTGCAATTTTCCTAATCAGATCTCCTAAGGGTTAAATGAATATCCTCATCTAAGCGTGAAAGTTCAAATCTTGATTTTCATTAATATTGTTGGAGTATTAATTGTACTTCAGTTTGATACATATTTTATTATATTTATATTGACGGTTTACATGAACATTTTGGAGGATTAGGAGTGATAATTGTTTTTTATTTTCATTCTTTTGTTTTGTTGCTGATACGCCGTCTTTTCTCACTGCCACGCCCTTTAAGATATTCCTTTCAATTCTCATCATATTGATACAGGAATTGAAGCATCATGAAGTTCTGGATGACTGTCCTCTCCTTGTTTGTAGCAATCATTCCTAATCTTGTCGCAGCCGATCCATTTGACAATATAAGTAAGTTTGTTTGTGTTTTTGACTATATTTTGTTTTGGTTCATCTATTTTATAATATTGATGTATTGATAAATCTTTATTTCATTCATCATAAAAAAACATTTGAAAGACAAAACATAGTGTACACGTTAACGAAACAAAATTACAATAGAATACAACAACAACACAAAATGTCATATGAATGTGGAGACAGCTAGGAAAGTTAAAGGCTTTATTTGTGCTGCCACCAAAAAAATAATACAGTATAATATCGTTGTTTAAAAAAGGTGATATAAAAAACACTAAATAGAGGGGGGGGGGGGGGGAGGGTACAGAAAAAGAAGAAACAACTTGACCAAGTTCAAATTAAATTCCCTAAGAAGAAACACCTGGAAGACTTGCAGGCGTCGGACTCCCTTCACTTTCGTATAATGCTGATGCTGATGCTGATGATGCATTTAATTTTTAACTTTTGATTGACAATATATATATCAAATGTTATCAAAGGAAACACGTGAAATAAGAATACTATTTCCGAATATGTCTATAGTCTCGATCTACTTGCTGTTGGTATTATCAATATGAAAGATCATTTTATATTAAGTTTAACAATAATAAAGCTAGATAAAAGTTACCAAAATATTCGTACACAAAATGATGTATGTTCTTTTCAATAATAAGTAGGCCTATTTTGTGCATTGTTACTGCAATAAAACTATCGACATTTTGAATAATGTAGGAATAGGAGATGAAAACGAAGAAAAGTACTTTAGTAGTAGTTCCTTGTTACACGTACTATCATTTCCATCACCCGCTTGTACCCTTACAGATAAACCAGCACTGGCCCTCATCCTCATCCCAGCATGTCTCATCTTCTTCATGATCTTTATTTACACCTCACCTTCAGATGATGACGAGAACGACAGGGATGATGACATCGAGAACCCGGCCGAACCCGACTACGAAAACACGCAGTTCTAAAGAGACATTCCTGTACTCTCCACTTTCTTATAAAATTGTACAGGGAAGCCTGTATTTTTAAAATAAAAATAATGTTAAATAAAAAACGCCAAATGAAGACACCCAAACGAGATCTTTATCACTTGATCAGCCGGTGGTTGTTAAAGACCAGTTTCCATTAACTTATATGTTTCAGTAAGAATTGCATCAAGGGAAAAAAATATGGGGTCTTTATAGGCAGGGAGTACTTCTATACAGGTGGCAACTATCTAAGAAAGCAGATTTGACTGTTTATCTCCCCTGTGGTGTAACGTTCATACTTACAGGCGATAACATTTGATCGTTAGCGTACATGCTTTCGAAAAAGAGTCTGCCTCATCAAAAATATTTTCATTTAAAAAAAGACCCCTTTTGGTGTTTTAAAAAAAGTTACAAAATGGGCTCTCCATGCAACCGTATTATGGCTTACCGAGAAGGCCGACACATCCACAAAAGAGGTATTTTCGCAAAACCTACACAAACTTCGTGAAAATGATTCTTTTTTCGTGAAATGTCCAGCTCTTTACCCTCCAAAATATCCTATTTTCAATTACTTGAACATTACCAAGATTACTCCTTTTGAAGAGAGAAATTTCGAGGCTTCCATCTTTCTTATCATGAACAATGGAGGAAAACAGGTAGACAGAGTATGAAATCTGGCCCTACAATGAATACAATTAAGTTGTAAATATTTATTCCCTTTTGTATTATCCTTTGTTAGTACGAAACAAAATGCCTTATGCCAAATATGAACGAATATATTGTGTAGTTTGACATGGCGTCTAATTGTGTATGGGACTTCGGATTAGGGGGTGGGGGGGGGGGGGTACGGGCGAGACCAAGGATGCCCCATTAGTATTATCCATTATCTCCTTTCAATAAAGAGCTTTCCTATTTGAAACTAGCATTAACTCAGCCATATAAACCTACTAGCATGATTCCTGGGAAGTATATCAAATTGCCATTCTTTAATATTTTGAAGGTGTATTTTTTTTCGCACAAGTGACTAGTGAACCATCTCCGTATCTTAGCAACACCTACTCCCCCTCCAATCATAGTAAACAAAAATCTTTACTGAGGAATTGTATTCTGTAGCATAGGCCTAATATGCATAAAATGTAAATAATGTGTATACGTGCAGAATTATAGTTTTTATATTTCATTCTGTATTTTTTTTCAGAATTTGTAATTGGAATTTAAAAAATGAGATATATGATAGTTTTTTAAATGTTTAAAATGTGAATAACATTAAAGGTTAATGTATATAACGATAATATGAAATTTGTAGTATGTGTCAAATTAATTTGTAAAATAGATACAATGCATACTAAGAAGGTGAGCCATGCAACAGATAAAGAAACAGCTATACGAGAGAGAGAGAGAGAGAGAGAGAGAGAGAGAAACAGACATACAGAGAGAGACAGAGAGACAGAGAGACAGAGAGACAGAGAGAGAGAGAGAGAGAGAGAGAGAGGGGGGAAAGAGAGAAAGTGAGGGGAAGAGAGAAAGAGAGGGAGAGAGAGAGAGAGAGAGAGAGAGAAACAGACATACAGAGAGAGACAGACATACAGAGAGAGAGACAGAGAGAGAGAGAGAGAGAGGGGAAAGAGAGAAAGTGAGGGGAAGAGAGAAAGAGAGGGAGAGAGAGTTTGAGCTTCAAATAAAAGATCAAGAAAAAGAACCTGAGATTGACAGTTGGAGACAGGCAAAAGGAATTACTTGGAATTTGAAAATATGAAAGTTTACTGCTGAAAGGTAGATCAATAGGCCATTTTCGTAATGTATCTAAATAATGCATAAGTCTTTGTGAAGTACCTTAATACATATTATTTCATTCACCTGAAAAGAACAATAGTATTTCAATAGACAGAATCCCAACTGCATACATAATTAGTTGTTGCCAGGTTGGACATTCACTTTGTCGACAAACCTAGGTTTTCGTGCGTCAAATGACGCGTTTTGACGCGTTTTTTCAAACCAGGTTTGTAAAAAACGCGTCATATGACGTACATAAACCTAGGTTTGTCGACAAACCTCCTTTGTGAATTCGGGCCTATGGATTGACCTACCTAGCAACACTTAATATATGCAGTTTGCATTCTGACTATTTAAATACTATTATTCCTATCAGGTGAATGAAATAACTTGTATTGAGGCACTTCACAAAGACTTATGCATTACATTTGGTTATATTACGAAAATGGCCTATTAGTCAGGGCTGTTAGGGCTATATAGGGGTCGTTTGGTGCAGATTCTTCTAAAAGCACCAAATTTGGCCCAGAGGTAGCTTATACCATACTATTAAGATTTCTGCCGGGCGCCAAGAAGGGCGCCCTCTGTGACCGCCATATTGGGCAAATCCAAAATGGCCGCCATCTGAGTTAAAGGTCAAGCGTAGTTTCAAAGGAAAAGGGCTAGTATCATAACAATTTATATATTTCTAGGGTTTGGGGGGTCAGATAATCTGAATATAATGTTCTTTCATCAATCTGAGGTCTCCTTGGGGCTTTCATACTGGTCAAATTGGTCAAATCCAAAATGGCCGCCATCTGAGTTACAGGTCAAGTGTGGTTATGGAAGGAAATGGGCTAGTATGTTAAAGGTTTATCTATTTATGGGGTTTTCGGGGTCGGAGAATCTGATTATGATGTTCTTTCATCGATTTGAGGTCTCCTTGGGGCTGCCATACTGGTCATATTGGTCAAATCCAAAATGGCCGCCATCTGAGTTACAGGTCAAGTGTGGTTATGGAAGGAAATGGGCTAGTATGTTAAAGGTTTATCTATTTATGGGGTTTTCGGGGTCGGAGAATCTGATTATGATGTTCTTTCATCGATTTGAGGTCTCCTTGGGGCTGCCATACTGGTCATATTGGTCAAATCCAAAATGGCCGCCATCTCATAGTTACAAGTCAAGTGTAGTTATGGAAGGAAATGGGCTAGTATGTTAAAAGTGTATCTGTTTATGGGGTTTTGGGGGTCAGAGAATCTGATTATGATGTTCTTTCATCGATATGAGGTCTCCTTGCTGCTTCCATGCTGGTCATATTGGTCAAATCCAAAATGGCCGCCATCTGAGTTACAGGTCAAGTGTAGTTATGGAAGGAAATGGGCTAGTATGTTAAAGGTTTATCTATTTATGGGG
Organism: Strongylocentrotus droebachiensis; assembly: GCA_035222895.1. Taxonomy (NCBI): domain Eukaryota; kingdom Metazoa; phylum Echinodermata; class Echinoidea; order Camarodonta; family Strongylocentrotidae; genus Strongylocentrotus; species Strongylocentrotus droebachiensis. Next base: position 183,236 of record JAVYIG010000756.1, on the reverse strand, counting down.
TTTTGGGGGTCAGAGAATCTGATTATGATGTTCTTTCATCGATTTGAGGTCTCCTTGGGGCTGCCATACTGTTCATATTGGTCAAATCCAAAATGGCCGCCATGTTGAGTTACAAGTCAAGTGTAGTTATGGAAGGAAATGGGCTAGTATGTTAAAAGTTTATCTATTTATGGGGTTTTGGGGGTCAGAGAATCTGATTATGATGTTCTTTCATCGATTTGAGGTCTCCTTGGGGCTGCCATACTGTTCATATTGGTCAAATCCAAAATGGCCGCCATGTTGAGTTACAAGTCAAGTGTAGTTATGGAAGGAAATGGGCTAGTATGTTAAAAGTTTATCTATTTGTGGGGTTTTCGGGGTCAGAGAATCTGATTATAATATTTTGTTATCGATTTTATGTCACCAATCCTGTCCTACATGATAGGCTACAATGAAGTCCAATTTCTGGTTGAAGAAGATGAGGGAAGATGCGCCAAATTCACATTTGAGTCGGTATAAATCTTGGCCTGCGCCCATACTTTTCATCATTATGTTCTACTAGTTATTGCTGTCAATGTTGTTGCTACATCCGCCCTCGCATTTGCAGAGCATCGTTTCACTGGTGACCACGACGTGATCTAAACCCGACCAACCTACTGAGTCCCAGACATCCTTCATCAAAACTGTTTCAATTTTTGTCTCCCTTTTCTTCATATTTCTACTCACGTCTTATCTTTGAACTGTCATCATGCCTACTGACGATCACACCCATTCTTCAACTACTGAAACTTCTGCTTGCCTTTCATCTGTCTCCAATGTTCAAATCAAACTTCCTCCTTTCTGGCACAATGATCCTACTATTTGGCTTGCCCAAGTCCAGGCACAATTCATAACCGAGGCATCACCCAACAGAAAACAAAGTTTGTCTACGTCGTCGCCTTCTTGCAGCCGGAATATGCCCAGGAAATTTGGGACTTACTGATATCTCTTCCTCAAGAACAGCCCTACGTTAAACTGAAAGCCGAATCGATACAGAGAAACTCCACCTCTGAGCAAAAACGCCTTCATCGGGTGCCGATTTATGAGGACTTTGATAGATCACAAACCCTCCCAGTTACTCCGCAAGTTAAAACAGTGCTGGGGTGAACAAGTTGGAGGAGAACATTCTGAAACAGCTATTTCTCTAGAGGCTGCTCACAACATTATGTTCAGCTCATTTGAGCATCAACTGGGGCCTCGATGAAGACCAAGAACCTCGCTGATTTAGCCCCCCAAAAAATCGTTGTGACAAATTCCCCATCTAACTTTCATCCTATCGGTCTTTTTTCTCGTCTTCTTCTTCTTCTTCACACCCTACTCCTTTCCTGGAAATGCAGCAAATGAAAGCGCACATATCACATCAGAAGCAAGACCGTCAAGCGCGAAGCCCCAGCTCACAAGGGGATTGCTATTATCACTTTCGTTTTGTTAGCGAGCCAAGAAATGTACTCCTCCCTGCACTTTCAAATCAATCTCTTAAAACCAGGGATACGACCCAGCCAGCGACTAGAAGCGACAAGTTCGACTGCATGGCACCAGCCCAAAAATTTGCCTTTTCTACATTACGGATAGGAAACAGGGATTATATTTCTCGTAGGCCATTGAACTGAGGTTAGCGTTCTTCCTCCATCCATGGACCTACTAGGTCCATGCTCCATCCAAATCCGAGACACATATGCACCCTTCTTTGAAATTTCCCCTGCAAGCAGTTAATCGCTCAAGTATCACTACTTACGGAGACCTAAGCCCGACTAAGGCAGACAGTCAAGCTGCTTCCAAATCTCTTCTTGACCAATGTCCAGACCTCACACGCCCAGTCTACAAGGAGGCAAAAATGCTAGAATTAGGCATCGTCCGACCTTTTGGCAGCAGTTCGGCATCCCAACTTGGTGCCCAAAAAAAACCCCGGAGACTGGAGACCAAGCGATGACTACCATGGACTAAATAGGAATACAGTGCCCGATAAATGTCCTATTCCCCATCTTCAAGATTTCACCTCAGCTCTAGCAGGCGATGGAGTTTTCTCCAAACTCGATGTCATCAGAGCGTACCACCAAATTCCAGTCGATCCAGTAGACGTACACATAACAGCCATCACCACACCCTTTGGGTTACTTGAATTAGTGCGCATGCCTTTTGGGCTATGAAATGCCGCACATATATACTTTTCAACGGTTTTTTGATGATCGAGGTAACCCGTGGTCTACAAGTTGTGTACTCCTACATCGACCTCCTCGTCGCGAGTAAGACAGGACATATTAAAACATATTCAACACCTCCAACTAGCTACCATTCTTACGACTCTCGAAATACGTTGTATTCATTAACCCACTCAAGTGTGAATTTGGCGCATCTTCCCTCATCTTCTTCAACCAGGAAATGGACTTCATTGTAGCCTGTCATGTAGGACAGGATTGGTGACATAAAATCGATAAAAGAACATCATAATCAGATTCTCTGACCCCGAAAACCCCACAAATACATAAAATGTTATCATTCTAGCCCTTTTCCTTTTGGAACTACTATTGACCTATCACTATCAGACGGCGGCCATTTTAGATTTGACCAATATGACCAGTATGGCAGCCCTAAGGAGACCTCAAATCGATGAAAGAACATGATAATCAGATTCTTTGACTCTGAAACCCCCAAAAATATTTAAACTTTTATCATACTAGCCCATTTCCTTTCGTAACTACACTTGACTTGTAACTATCAGATGGCAGCCATTTTGGATTTGACCAATATGACCAGTATGGCAGCCCCAAGGAGACCTCAAATCGATGAAAGAACATGATAATCAGATTCTTTGACTCTGAAACCCCCAAAAATATTTAAACTTTTATCATACTAGCCCATTTCCTTTCGTAACTACACTTGACTTGTAACTATCAGATGGCAGCCATTTTGGATTTGACCAATATGACCAGTATGGCAGCCCCAAGGAGACCTCAAATCGATGAAAGAACATCATAATCAGATTCTCTGACCCCGAAAACCCCATAGATAGATAAACTGTTATTATTCTAGCCCTTTTCCTTTTGGAACTACTATTGACTTTTAACTATCAGTTGGCGGCCATTTTGGATTTGACCAATATGACCAGTATGGCAGCCCCGAGGAGATCTCAAATTGATGAAAGAACATCATAATCAGATTCTCCGTCCCGAAAACCCCATAAATATATAACATTTTATCATACTAGCCCATTTCCTGTCGTAACTACACTTGACTTGTAACTATGAGATGGCGGCCATTTTGGATTTGACCAATATGACCAGTATGGCAGCCCCAAGGAGACCTCAGATCGATGAAAGAACATCATAATCAGATTCTCTGACCCTGAAAACCCCATAAATAGATAAACTTTTAACATACTAGCCCATTTCCTTCCATAACTACACTTGACCTGTAACTCAGATGGCGGCCATTTTGGATTTGACCAATATGACCAGTACGAAAGCCCCAAGGAGACCTCAAATTGATGAAATAACATCATAATCAGATTCTCTGATCCCCCAAACCCCATAAATATATAAATTTTTATCATATTAGCCCTTTTCCTTTCGGATCAACGCTTGACCTTTAACTCAGATGGCGGCCATTTTGGATTTGCCCAATATGGCGGTCACAGAGGGCGCCCTTCTTGGCGCCCGGCAGAAATCGTAATAGTATGGTATAAGCTACCTCTGGGCCAAATTTGGTGCTTTTAGAAGAATCTGCACCAAAATATCCCTAACAGCCCCGACTATATTAAATTAAAGTAAATAACTGTATACAGATAGTGAAGGGATGAAGGGAAAGATGGAGACAGGAGTATGAGCGTACATGACAGAGGAACAGAGGGTGAGAGAGGCGACATGTGGAGAGATGATATAGAACAGAGAGAGAGGGGGTGGGGGGGGGGGGAGCTCAGAATGAAAGATTAAGTATAAGAAATTGAGATTGACAGCTGGTAAGAGACATGTAATAGAGACAAGAAAAGAGTACAAAGACAGAGAGAGACACAGGGAGAGAGAGAGAGACAAGGGAAAGGGGAGAAAGATTGAAATAGACACAAGATAACTTGGTTCTTAATTGATAAAGATAAAATATTACAATAGAAAAACTAATCATCAAGCATCAATAATAAAGTGTTAATTTACCAGAGATAAAAATGAGCAAAGGGAATTATTGAGATGACAGAAACATCTAAATAAAAACCAGAGGAAATATCAAAGGTCTAACTTATAGTAATATTTTATTTCCAGCACTAATCATATAACATGTCCGGATTCATCATATACAATTGCAATTACATATACAGCATACAATTAATTTTCTTTCATATTAACATAATTGTGCCATATCAAGAAAAGAGATGGAATTACTGATTCTATATTGATATATATTCTAAAATTATATACATAATCACCAAAGTAAATGTAAAGAAACGGTACAACATATCTAACATGCATGTGATTTGCATACACTTATGTACATTTGTTACCATTGGTACATGTTTACTTTCTACCTATTTTGTACATAATCATTCTTTCCTTGTTTCAGTAATGTATTCAAAACAAGAAAACACAAATATACTGTGAGTTGGCTTTAATACTGCTCTTAAACAATTGATTTCTGTTGTTTTATAGTTATATTACTAAAGACTACACAATGAGGTGACATCATAATTGAAACACAGAAACTGTTTTGGGTATACATGTACAAAAGTTACTAAATGTACTTGGAATTCTCTATTGGAAATGAAAGCATCCCATTTTGTACAAATGACATTGTGGAAGAGTCTTTTCATTACTTAAAGTTTAACCAGCCTGAATGTAAATCATTTCGTGAAAGAAATGCCTTTATCCCACAGTGCAGTACGGTGCACAATCTGTCAAAGAATTCAACACATTTACCAGAAATGTACAGAAATCTTGACCCCCCCCCCCCCCCCCCCCACCCACACTCCCTGCTTTATACAAACCCTACCAAAGCTTAAATCTCAGATATGGTCTTTTACCAGCATTGTTTTGATGTTTGAGCCTAACTTGTACTGTAAATAAATTAAATCTTCACAACTTTAATTTCATATATGTAACTCATTCTATCCCTCTGCACCTCAGAATAGTTAACTAGATCAATGGCGCATAACAAATGCTGTATTTTATCAACTGATGTTAATGGTCATGCACGGAATATGGCATTCAAAATTCTAGCAAAGAAGCTGTGTATTCTGTAACCACTTCCTGGTTCGTCAATGTACATTTCAGGCATTTATAGAATGCATTGGAGCATTGAATAATACATACATTTCATATCCAACGGCTTGCTGACATTGAAAACTGTCCACATTTTATGAGTTGTTTGTTTCACACATTCACATGTGTTCCAAATTCTTTTGATTACATGACACTTGAAACTACTTTAAAAATAGTAAAATTTATATCACACATTTTCTAATGGATAAGAGCACTGTCACCTTTGACCTTTGGCTAAAGAAATGAAACAAAGCGCTGAAAGGGGAAGCCAATATTACTGCACTTTGTAGAGGTGTTGTGGTTTAGTGCATGGATACGTCACCGGACTGTGGATCAATTGATTTGAGGTTTCGAGTCCCACCTTGTCACTGATGACCTGTAGCAAGACATTAATCTAAGTTTTGCCACTCTCCACCCAGGTGTTGAATTGGTACTGGGTAGGATGCAAACAGAGATGTTGTTGGTTTGGCATGTGTGTGCGCTTGCAAAATGGCGCCTGGCGTGAATACTCCCCAGGGAGCGTAGTGTTTGCACGTTCAAGTGCAGATTGGCAATTTAATCCAACAACCGGGGTAATACAAAATTACAATGTAAAGCTCTTAGAAACTTAGTATTAAGCTCAATACAAATGTGACTATTATTTTTATTACTAGACAGATTGAACCAAATACGTTACTAACAGACTAGCTTAGAGGCCCGGTTAAAACCCTGGAAAAGTGGGTAAGACAAGGCCTTGTGATTTATGGAGTGCTCAATGCCAATCTCTTCATCCTCTTAAATACGCCACAGCTCTTTAACTAAAAATTCAAAACATAAAAAGTCAAACCACTGGAAGGTTCATTACTGTTTCACTTCATTTCTGAATATATTTGCTATAACACTAATTTGTAATCCATTGACTCCTGAATTATCTCTGTCCCATAATATATGCAGGATTCCTCTGGTTCCCCTATGCAATGTTTATAAAACAGAATCACTAACATTTCTTAACCTGTTGACTACTGAATATGTCCCATAGGCTTAACACAGGGACCACCAGGTTCCCGTAAGGAAAGGGTTAAAAGCATTGTTTAACAATGTTAAATCTGAGATGCATGGCCCTACGAGTCATCAGTGTCTGTGATATGGTGTAATATTGAAGCCCTACAAAAATTGCACTTCAAAATGATCATGAAGTGCCACAAAAAAGTACAAACCTTTGAGTGACCGATTTTTACCATCCTCATTTTCCCCCATTAGACTGTAGTGTTATAAAAACCGTTAGGAAAGCAAATTGTGAAATTTCAATTTCCAAACATAAATATCTTGATAATCAGACAGGCGAACGGCATGTAACAGTCATGGGGTTCCTGGCTGACCTATAGGTTTATAACTTATCATTGCAGCATGAGCTAAATCCAGGATTTTGTTTCAGAATCTGAGACAAAGATACCCAATCCCTTTAATAGATGAACATGCTGACACTAGGTGGTCCATAACTCACTGGACAAAGGTTCAAATTTGTCTTAGTCTGTTTTCCTGAATATTATATCATCTTCTATTAATAAGAGCAGCTCAATACTTAATAACTTGTCAAGTCTCATTAACTTGTCCAGTGGTTTAAGGCCCTTGACTGGAGATGCGAAGGTCGAGAGTTTGAATCCCGACACAGCACTAATATCCTTTGGCAAGATATTAACCTGCACTTGCTACTCTCCACCCAGGTGTTAAATGGGTACCCGGTAGGATGCGACAGTCCTTGTTGGTCAAACAGTTTTTGAGCGTCAAGTAACGCCTGGCTGGAATGCTCCCCAGGAAGTTGAGATTGTGCACACATTGTGTGCAGGCAAGTATTGAATCCAATGACCGGGGTAATAGTATATTTGTAAAGCGCTTAGAGACATTTGTATTAAGCGTTATATAAAAGCTAAATATTATTATTATTATTATTAAAGCAATCATACGGCAAGATTAATGCATCACATCCGTTACAAGTAGAACACCACACATCAATAGCCAAGTACTGCAGTCTGTATCATACAATATTTACAAGTGAATTAGATCATGATTTAAATCTTCATTTAAAAGTTATATTTAAGGTCCTTGTATTTCTTTTTGGTCTCTGACTCTACAATCAAACTCCCATACACACAACCTGCAGCACAATAGTTAAAAATAAAGTTGAGTTCTGGTCATGCGATTGCATATTGAAAGAGGTGGTGTGGAATTGATCAGAAAAGTTTTATCATCTAGCATATAAGTATTGGTGTGTACTGCAAGGTTCTTGAATTATCAAAATGATAAGAAATTCGGCCCAGTCCTGGTAAAGTTACAAGCACTGTACACAGAAAGGTGTATATGGGACTACACGGACATGTGGCATAAAAATCTGTCCCAATTTTTATGCTGTTACATGCCATATTTGGAATATAAAGGCATTTGAAAAAACATGTTTTCAGGGAACATGTTTTTATCTGATGTTCTTCCACACTTGCATAATAACATTGATAACACTCACAAATTATTTTTCACCTCTTCCCAGAACTCAACCTTCTCTTTAAGGAGGTAGGAATCTCTAAGAGAGAACCAAAAATCAAAATTGTACCTTTTTTTTCTCCAAAATCAAATTTACAAGGATACCGGTCTGTTTTAATAGTCACTTATCATGACAAGAGGCCTTGGCATTTACATGCAGGAAAACCATATGTTTTGTAGAATATGGATCCTGCAAAAATGACTAAACAGAAAAAGGGGTCCAGCCTGAATTCATACAAAAGGCTGACAAAACTGGTAGCCCTGATTTTGATTTCAAAAGTACCTGGATAATATAATAAGACCATTGGCAACTCTTGTTAGATAACATTTGTACATCATCCCCTGTAGCCTACTGAACAGAGAAACAAATGTGGAAAGCTCATTGATATATATGGGTAGGACTAAGCACCATACAAGTTCTACATTTTATTAGTGATATTGTTTGTACTTTTATTTTATAATATATTTATGTCCATAAATAATAACTTGTTATTAGATGTGAGTCAGCTGTTTACTTATACAAAATAAAATACTGTCTTCTTTATGATAATAAAACAAAAAGCTAAGATAAGGGTAAAAAATTAAATAAGAGCCCCTTATGTAAAGCCAAAGTTAAAAAAATGCTTTGCATAAGGTGTAACAGTCATCTTCTTCCACAAAGTGGCTGTTACCTATAAAGGACAAATTTAAATCTTTTAAAATCAGCTTGGTCTAGTAATTAATGTCATACTGGTTTCTTTACAAGTTTGTTGCGGCTATGATCAGCGATCAAGACTCTTGAAATCTTCATAAGTTCATGGTGTCATTCCTACGATCAGAAATTGAAATCTCAATAGATAGGTCAATAGATATTCAGAACTACTTTCTGAATCATAAATTTCATATTCATTCATTGCACCAGGTATCCCACCTTGCGATGGCATGTCAATTACAGGATTTGACGAGAGGGGGGTAGTGCTGTAGCTTGGAACCCAATAAGGTCTAAAAACTCATCCTTCTAAAAAGCTTCTGAGCTGAGCCAATAAAAAACCTGACAAAGCCTTTTTTAATGGCAAATGACAAAAATCAGTGACAAACCTGTTGATAACCGATCAAGAGCAAGGATTTTACTAGCTTATAACAAAAACTGTCATTTGTCACTGATGACAAGTTTTGTGAAATGGGCCCAGGAGCCAATTCAAGTCTGCTCGGGAACAAAGGTCCAGGTGAAAAATCTCATAATGAATGTAAGTGAGAGATATAGACCCAAGAGAGTGAGATTAGAGTTCTAATAGATCTATGAAGCATCATGTGATAATACATGGATAAAGCCTATTAAAGACAGGGTCAGAAAAGGTCTTGGGAATAAACATTCTGATTATCGATCCAGCACTGTCCCAAATTGAGTCACCAGGCCAGTCCAGACCTAGAAATATCACGTTCTTAGTTCACCCAGTAAGGATTTTAAAATATTAGTGCAGGGATGCCATTTAGAGTCAGTCCATCAGAGGGCCTGAAAGTCACCTAGAATTGATTATTTTGTACCTAAATAGGCATTATCTATGGCCTGAAGATAAATAACCAGGGCCTGAATTCAGGCTTTTGTCTGAAACCTGGCATCTTTAGTGAGCTGGACCAGGGGGGCGTTTCACAACACTTGTCATCAGCGACAAATGACAGTTTTTGTTATAAGCTACTGAAATCCTTGCTTCTGATTGGTTATCAGCAGATTTGTCACTGATTTTTGTCATTTGTCATTGAAAAAAGGCTTTGTGAAACAGTCCCTGAACCGTGATTTGGCTACCTCGCTACAGCACTGGTTTGGGAGCCGTTCACCTTGCCATAGGATCCCAAACACCTAGCTTGCCATCGTGGAATACAAGGTTCCTGGTGGGGTAGGGCAGGGTGGGAGACTGACTGCGCTGGGTGGAGGATGGGGTCATGGCAGCATCGGCTGGCAAGTCGGGCACTACGGGCAAGTCCTGGAGGAGGAGAGAAGCAGAACAAACAAAAATGGGTTAGAGAAGGCAAGAAAGAGAAATGGGGAAGGGGAAGAACAGAATAATTATAGGCATTTCTATGGCACCGTCTATCTAGAAATTCTATACCAAGGCGCAATAATTATTACCCCGGCTTTAGCCTAGCTGCCGTTACAGCGCTCTAGCATTTCAGGAAATTAATTTTTGCCAGGTACCCATTTACCTCACCTGGGTCGAGTCTGGCAAATGAAGATTAATGCCTTGCCAAAGGACATTAGTGCTGTATCGCGGATCGAACCACAACATTTGAATTTCAAGTTAAGTGCCTAAACCAGTACCACTCGACTACGAAGAAGAAGCGGGGTGAATTGGGTAAAGAGGATTATGTGAAAGGACAATCAATACAAATTGAAGGGAGAGAAAGAGTGGGAGAAGGAGAGAGATAGAGAGAGGAATGAATAAAAGATGACAAGAAGATCTGATAACTAATCATTCCTCTGGCCATCTTTCTTATCTGTATTATGTGTACAACATGTAAAGCTATTAAAACCTCCATGAAGAAAATGATTATTCCACATCTCAGTAAATTCTCATGAACTTTCTAGGCGTTGTGGCATGCGCCTGTAATTCAGCTAAGAGTGGAAGTTACAAATTAATTCAGCTGATAACGTAGGTTCGAATTTGAGTCACTTCTGTCGGATGGTGACGTTTAAAGGTCGGTCCCCAGACGTAAATAATCATATCTGATTGATACACGTCTGTAAAAACCCTAATACATATATTTAGTGCATTTTATTAGGCCCTCATTTCATCAAACACAATTGGATTTGATTTCTTAAGCTGTTAATAATAATATTGGGTTCTTGTATAGGGCTCATATCTGTCAGACTTGGCACTCCTAGCGCTCGTGATTATTATCCTGGCTTCAGCATGGCTGCCATTAAGGTGCTCTGGCATTTCAAGAAATAAATTCCTGCCAGGTGCCCATGAACTCATATCCTGCCATAAGGCCGCATGCTTGTTACCATTATAGTGCTTTGTACAAGCGAGCGTGCTATCAATTGGCTGCGTTATTAGCGCGAGCGAGCTACCGGTTAGCTGCTTCATGCATGTTTGCTCGCATTCGTAATAGCAGTTATTGTTCTTGCCCATTGTATTGTGCTGAGTGCTTCCCATGCGCTATTGATCGCACCATCAGATTATAAGATTATCAAAATAAATTTGGCACAGGGGGGATTTGTGGCTTGGCACTATGGGGATTAGCCCTGTTGCTCTGGGCTGTATTCGTGATGGCAGGTTAACGTCACCTCGGTTGAATGTGGCAAATGTAGATCAATGTCTCACCTAAGGACATTAGTGTCGCGGCGGGACTTGAACTGCGGACCTTGTGATCCACAGTCCGGTGACACATCCACTCGACCACGACACCTCAACAATCTTCACCCCACCTTTTCATTTCTCACCTGTTGCCTAGCAATGAAGTTGAGCAGCTGCAGCGAAAGCTTCCGGCTTGAATGAAGTAAGTGCTCTAAGCTCTTCTTCTGGCACAGGCGCTTTTCAGCTATCCTCTGGCAAACCTCCTGATTGACGAACTCATCAAAGAGAGGGACACCAAAGCTAAGGTCCAGGAGAGCCCAGTTTGATTCTATCTCTTCTGAATGGACCCTGTCGTTCCCATCCGGCACCTCAAGAATGAAAATCATAATAATAATAATAATAATGATAATAATAATCTTTTAAAGTCCACTCCAAATTTTATTAAGTTAAACCGAAAATGGAAATTCTTTTTGCCCAATTGATCATGAGCCCGGCAGCCACTGAGCAGCGCCAGATCGACGTTGCTCTATCCCTTATTGTTGAGCTCATGCATTGATAACCACAACATTGATTGCCTAGATATTAGCAAATATATTGGGAGGAGAGACCCCCAGGTTGTTGTGATTACGTGTTTTTTTCCCTTCCCGAAATAAAAAATGCTAGATAAAAGAATAATTACATGCTGTACATGTACATGACAGTGAAAAATTCTTATTTGAATCAAAGTTTTGTAGTGACTTGATTTTTTTCTCAAACAGCAATATAAATATTAACAAATTCTTTTTACCAGAAAAAACTTCAAAGCAAGAAACATTATGTTTTCCAGTGAAAAAAAATATTTGGGGACTCGGGGCGAATTAGCCCCCAAAATGCTAAAAAGAGCCCCCGAAAGTGATAAAAGAGCCCCAACAAATTTGCATAGAGTTCAATGTAAAAACAAATAAAAGAGTGTTATTTGCATGCAAGCAATTTTGAAAAGTAGCCCCCAAAATTTGTTAAAGTATTTTTTTCCCTAAGATTGTTTTCCACAATAAATTTGTAAGTTGGGGTTATTAAAGCTCGTTGTTAAGAAAATATACATTTGAACCTATTGGCCCAAATTCCCAAAGGAGGTTTAGACCATGGTTTAAACTGTCATTTACATAAACCATGGTTTTAAATAAGCGTGACACAAGTCAGAGGTCCAATATTAGACGCGCGCAAGGCAAGGTACGTAAGGTATGTAAATTAGGGTTTAAACCATGGGTTAAATCTAAACCTCCTTTGTGAATTTGGGCCTTTGGGTCAAGGAGGAAACAGTTAAAATGACGGTTAGCTTGGATGATCCCTTGATTTTTAATACATACCTCTCTCGTTTCCAATGGGAGCTGCATTAAATCTTTAGCCTTCTCTATATCCAGGCTCTCGCTCTCTGCCGTCTGTCCTCCCCCGACCCCTTCCTCCAACCCTGGACTCTCCTCGTCATCTGCTGCCTCGCTGAGCTGCGATGCGGTCAACTGATTCTGAGCATCGTCATCACCCTTCCCTTCAGCCTTGGTCTCTTGGTTGCTAGGTAACGGAGGCGGGGCTGAGAGGCAGCCTGATCTGAGGAGAGTGATGTAGCCACAGGAATGTGTCAGGTCGAGCTCCTCCTCCAGTTTCTTGATTGTTTTGTGCGTGTGCATGGAGCTCCTTGATAAGTGACCTGCAAAGGGAGAAGAGCAACATAAATAAATAGTATACAAATATTGACTGCTTGGAGGGTTACAGTTAAAACAAATAAAACTATGATGGTCAACATTTGTTCAATATACTGCTCAGCAGTCAGTAGCGAATTTTATGCCTGCAGTTTTTGACCAATCAGAGGCCTAGGATTGTGACATGTGGTATATAATAAATCTTAATAAACATTTGATCATTATCACCTTGCCTCCCCTCATTCATATCTCTTTTCATCTTGAAAATTCTTCAATTTCTTCTCACATCTACAGTATCTTGTTGGTTGATTTGAGAGGTTCTTTTGAAGTTCTTTGAGACTCTACTGTTTAAGATTGTATAATGTTTAAAGCACTCCAAAAGCAGAGTAGAGAAAGTGTGCCATTTTACAACATAGGCTACAGCCATTAGGTCTGTCCATCATAAAATGATGGATAAAATACAACTAAAGCATAAGAGTTGCAGGTATCTGGAATATGTACATACCTTTTCTTGTGCTTTCATCAAGAGGAAATGGTACACATATTGTCTCCCCATCTCTCAACCAGCCGTGTGCCTGGAAATGAAAGTTAATTTATCATGGTCATCATCATCCTCCTCCTCCTAATCATCATCAACAGTATCATCATGATATTAACTTTGTAAAGAATACTGAAGGAAACTAAATGAAAGTACATCTGTCCACTAGCTTGGACATAAATAACATTTGCAACACGTAAAAAGTGTCTCCCTCTTCCTTTCTCCCTCCCACTCTCTCTCTCTCCCTCTCTCTCCTTCTCTCTCTATCTAATGTCTCTCTCCCCCTCTTCACTCCCTCCCACTTTCTCTCCCTCTGTCCCTCTTTCTCTCTCTCTCTCTCTCCCTCTCTCGCTTCCACTCTTTCTCCCTGGTAGCTTTCCTTCAGTCTAAATCTTGTTTGTTGTATCTTAATTAAACAATTAATGAAAAGAAAATTATTTCTTTTGGAACACTTGAAGATTGTGGCCCTTTCTCTGGAAGAGATGCTATTTTTAGATGTTTAACTGATAGTTAGTGATCAACATGAGTATATGTAACTAGTTAACCTGAAGAAAGGAACAGATGCACATTTCAGGTTTCAATATAAAGCCTACAGAAATAACGAAATACGTAGACTAGATCATTGAATACACTTAATGCTAAGTTTACATGTACATGTAAAAACAATAAAAGGAAATTAGAAAATTAGAAACTTAGAAACTTACCTGAATAAGTACAGCAGAGTGAGCTAGGGCGTCGTTTATGGTGAAGAGTGCGTTTGAGGTACTAACCAACCCCGGGTCATGACCCCATGTCGTGATGAGTAACCGATCATACTCCTACATTCAAGAGGTGGAGAATGGGTGAAAAGGTTATATTTATCAACAGCACTACTACCCACTTTCACTGCCACTTTGGGGGAAAATAACTTTGTTATCATCCTAATCTTCCTTTCCATCATCTGGCTCAAACCTCTTGAGTTACAGAATTCAAACTAATCTCTGTCAAGAGATCATAAGGCCTGTTTTCATCAGCTCGAGATTGCCAAATAACCTGCAAATTATCAAGTTAATTTGCGTCTTCATCAGCCCGAAGTTGCAATTAGTGGGATATTTGGTGGAGATCATCATCCAAAGATATCTTGGGCTAGTTTGCAAAATATTCCGCTGCGTCTTCACCAGCCCAAACACTCGCACTCTGTGCGTAAACGGCGAGCATAATATCTCAAGATTATTTCTCGAGTTTCAAGTTTAAAGGTCAAGTCTCAAGCTGATGAAGACGGGATTTGTAACTTCAAGATTTTCCCAAATCAAAAAGCGGGCTATTTGGCAATCTCGAGCTGATGAAAACAGGCCTATCGAGTTCCTAGATGTATAGGGGCAAGTCAAGGATAATTAATCATTTGCTCTCCCATACGTTACCAATAAACCTCAAATAACATAAGAATACAAATTTTACCTGATATCTAGCTTGATCCAAGCTCTTGGACAACCATCAACTTAAAAATATAATTATGGTAGTGGGCCCTTGATCATGGGGAATTTGACACCTTTCAAGTGTTAACCCAATAACAGGTGTTGTCAAACACCAGGATTAGCCTTAAGTTTTACAACCACCAGGCCTTATGCAATGTTCTGCATTTTCCACCCATCCTCTCATATGGTAAAGCCATTATCTTACATGTCCCTCAACCCAGCGCTCAAAATACACGGGGGCGGTGGGCGATTCGCCCCCGTGAGCTCCACAATCGCCCCCGTCAGGTTGCTCACGGGGGCGATTGCAAAATTAAAAATCGCCCCCGTGGAATTATAAAATAAAGATTATCTTTTCTGATATAACTTTAACACAATATTGCGTATCAAATTTAAAACCAATGAAATGGAACTTAGATGGCGCTTTCCCTCCCATCTCTACCGATACAAACAACGGAATCTCGCCGTGCAGCTAATGCGGCCGTCAGCAGTGGCTATACTGCGCCGGTAGTACTGGTGTGCACGCTGACGCCCAATATCTGCTGGAGCTGGAGACGATCGCGCAAGGACTGAAACATGGAGAAGTTTTTTGTTGTGAAAAGTGTGAATCCTCTGAAATCTGGTTATTCTAAAAGACCAGCAAATAATCTAACTCGACCAGTAAATCAATATTGAGAAGAAGATCACCAAAGATGTTGCAGGGGCGGATCTAGTTTAGGGGGTTGCAATGAACCCCTCCCCCTTGGGCTGCCAAGTGAAAATGTGATGTGCATAGAAAAATGCTATCATGTGTCCAGACCTACACAGTATTAGATGTCAGTAGATGCCAGGAAAACATCCCTAACGCGGGGGTTCAAAATAGCAACAAAAAATCGCCTCGCCGCTACGCGGCTCGTAGACGATGCTCCACATCGTATTTGGGTTACCCCCCCCCCCCACCCTTAGCAAAAGCTAGATCCGCCTCTGTGTTTTGGAAGGATATGGTAAAGACTAGAGTCAAGACAGAATGTAAATAAGGTTGCTCCAATAATGAGGAGGACATTATGTGCAGAACGGGAAGAAATGGAGAGAATGTCATCACGGGGATATATAACAGCTATGTAACAAGTACATTTCTAAGAGGGAAAATGCCGACTTAAATAAATGATAATGATAAAATACCAAGGAATTTAGGAGTTTCATGGGTACCAATTCAATGGAAATTTGTATTAAAATAAGAGCCCCCGTCAGCACTAAAAGCGCCCCCGTGAGAAGGCTCACGGGGGCTCTTTTTTTTTGGAAGAGCCCCCGTGGACAAAAAATTAATTTGAGCCCTGCCTCAACCTAAGACTCTCTGAGAGAGTAGGGGGTAGACTTGTACACCCATTAATGGTATATCTACCGAGTCTGGTGTCAGCGAATTATGACCTTCTGCATATCCAAACTGACGACCATTTCCCTTTAATATAACCATGAGCTACGTTAACCCTGTAATCGTGGTCAATAACATACGGGGGAATAGCTTGGGCTTGACTACACAGAGTTGACAAAAGACTTAACTCCGTTTTGTTGACAATCAGCCGTAGACGAAAGACTTCATGCATGGCCGAATGTCGATGAAACGGAGTTAAGTCTGTTGTCAATTCTACTTGTTGCTACGGCAGGCAGCCAGTGAAAACAAATTTGTTTGATAAAATCATGGGAATGCAAGCACTACTTTAAACAAACATAATTTTTTCATTCCTTGCTCATTTTTCCTTATTGAGGTGTCATATGAAAGGGCAGAACCTCAACTTTCTAGAAATGTGATTTTTATCTTTGAAATTCATATCAGTATCGTCTGCCAAATTACTTTTTGGTTTCCTCTCTCCAAATTGATTTTAATTACTCATGCGTGAAATACGCATTATATGAGTTGCATTAAATGAAAGAGGAGGATCTAGGCTTTCCAAATATGTGTCATTTATTAAATATAATTGTGATTAAGTTATGATAAAACAGATAATTCTCGGTTTCGTTTTTTTCTGGGATGCAGTGTATATACTGCAGTACCTTACCTGAAACATTGGTGGTAGGTATCTTAATCTGCTTCCTTTGACTAGAAGCAGTGATGAAGGACCACTCTGTACCACGTGATATAGATAGAGCTTGAACCACACTGAATTCACCTGAAGTAACAAAACACACACAACACAATATAACTAAGATTCTCTGAAACATTGGTGGTAGGTATCTTAATCTGCTTCCTTTGACTAGAAGCAGTGATGAAGGACCACTCTGTACCACGTGATATAGGTAGAGCTTGAACCACACAGAATTCACCTGAAGTAAGAAAATACACACAACATAATCAATCTGCTTCCTTTGACTAGAAGCAGTGATGAAGGACCACTCTGTACCACGTGATATAGATAGAGCTTGAACCACACTGAATTCACCTGAAGTAACAAAACACACACAACATAATCAATCAATGTAAACGTAGCCTTCATTGTAAAAAAGGGAAAATCTTATTCATAATTAAAAGCAGTATTTTTAGTTTGATGCTGTTTATAAGTATCGGCTTGCATGGTGATGCAGATATACAGTAGGGGAGGAGGATTGGGGAGACCTTTTCAAGGCTACCAACAGTCCTTTTCAGGACTACACTCACTCAAGAAAGAAAGATTATCGAGAGTCCTTTCCAGGTCTCCCAATCCTCCCCCTCTCTCACATGGTACAACCACAAGCCTATTGTATATTTGTAGTTTGTCATCTAAATGCATATTTCACTGTAAAGAAATACATCCAATGAAGGCTGATCATTGGGCCTGCAATGTGTCTTAGATGTGTAACTTCCCTGTCTATCAACGATCATAATAACCCACATGGATATCTACTCTTTAATTTATCTTCTCGCCATGCAGACCTGTGCCCGTTGCACAAAATTTACCATCGATGGTAACTTTGCCATCAATGGTAACTACATGTACCATGGAAACTTTGATTTTGATCGGCTGTCAAGCCCTGTAACCATGTTAGTTACTATTGATGTCAAAGTTACCATCGATGCTACATGTAAGTTTTATGCAACGGGCCCCTGTTCTTTCAAACAACGTCACACAGTTTGTCCAGAAAATGATACCACAGCGAATTTTCAGAGAATGAACATTGTGGTTCACTCTGCTAATAAAAGAATATATGTAATAAATAAAGATGAATACCTCTGGTATAGCAGGTCCTATATGTTGAGGGGTGCAGCTACTGATTGGTCGGATCTCATTGCTAAGAGGAGCCATCGATACTAGAATACTGGAAAAAATAAGATATCAAACAGGTAATATATACGTGTACATTTACATTATGTTCATGTGACTGAATTTCTGTTTTTAACGACAATGTAGATACATGGCATAAATCTAAGCAATAACACTTTTACAACAAAAAAAAGCTTAAAGTTTGTAAAGTGTAAAAGCATATAAAAAATGTAGTGATACATTTTTGGTGTCCCTGTTACATATTAAGGAACCAATACGTAGTTGTCGCTCTGAGTAAAGACTTAAATAGTGGAGTGAGATTGTAAAGTGATGTCCAAGCATAATATTGCAGCCTCATACATGTACCTGGAATCACTTAACAATCATACTCCACAGACATCTATTCAAAATGACTCAGACTTGGCGATATAACAACAATTTTAATTGTGAAAATTAGCACTCTTTCTCCCTTCCTCTCTCCCTCTATCATGCTTATCTCTCTCTCCCTCTCTATCACCTTGCCAAGGTCTCGGCAGGAGGATTACATTGTCTAGCGCTAGTGTTTACTTTAGGCTTAGCTCTAGGAGTAGTGAAAGTCAAATGGGGGTTTCAATCTTAAACGATGAGTTTTTGTCATTAAAAAATGACACAAAGTGGGTCCCTAATTTACAGAATTACCCACATCTGCAGCACATACACATGGTCAATAGACCCATGGCACTTACTCATAGTTCTTCTGCAGCACCCTTGCACATGTAGCTGGCTCTAGACCCAGTAAACTCTCGCATCTCAGCAGATCGATACCCATACCCTTACTCATACCATCAGGGTCAGGGGATATGTCCTTATTGTATCTGAGGAAAATGAGGAAAAGAAGGATTTTGATCATGACGTTCAGTATTGACTACACTGCATGGGCCATGGGCATGCCTATAACTTACATTCTGGGCCCCATTTCACAAAACTTGTCATCAGTGACAAATTACAATTTTTATTATAAACTAGTGATCCATACTTCTGATTGGTTTTCATCAGATTTGTCACTGATTTTCGTCATTTGTCAATGGAAAAAGGCTTTGTGAAACGGTTCCCTGGTCAGTAGCAAAAGCACAATGCCACCCTTCCCATCTTATTCTCACTGTCTTTGATATAAGCTCTGCACACTGAATGCAAATGAGTGTTATCAAGAATGGTGAGTCTTACAGAAGGAAGGTTTCAAATGGCTATTACATGTACCCTCATTTATTACAACAACTTCAATACTGCACGTAAATATACATACATTACCATTGTCCTAAATTAAATTAATTCAACATCTGCATTTGGTGAAAGAAAATTTAAGGAAATTCTGAGTATATCGGTTCATATATTTTTCTCGCATTGACCTTCTCAATTGATGTTATGTACTACAATTGCTGCCCGGCATCTGTTGAAGCCCTCGTACTGTACATGTATCAATTCACATGGGAATCAACTGATGTACAGTCAAACCTGCTTTAGTGACCACCTGTAAAGAAATACCACCTGTCTGTAAAAACCACAATTATTGTTTCCCCTGAATATAGTCTCTCATTGAAACTGGTACTAAAGGAAACTGTACATAAATACCGCCCGTCTATAAAGGCCACTTTTCACGTTTCCCTTGAGTAGTCTTCATATGCAGGTTTGTGTATACATACCTTAGGAATGTGATTGTGTTTTTGAGAATGACAGCATGCTCAAAGTAGCGTTGAGCTTCTCCTTCTACCACACTATCCTTAGGAACCTGACAGAAGAAGAAGAAGATATTGAAGGATACTTAAAGGTAAAGACCAGTTCTGGTGGAATCGATCTTGTGGAATCGATCAGAAAAGGTTGATCATCTAGCATATAAGTATTGGTGTGTACTGCAAGGTTCTGGAATCATCAAAATGATAAGAAATTTGGCAAAAGTCTTCGTAAAGTTACAAGCACTGTACACAGAAAGATGTATATGGGACTACGCACACATGCACGACGCATGCGTTTATCTCTCACAGTCCAATAGATCAAATAATTTACCAAATATATCAATTAGTAGGCGGTTCCCCGGCAAAATTGTTATCATCATAAAGAGTAATAAAGAGCTTCCATTTCATTTTTTGAAATTGGGGCGTTTCCAATACTGGTCTTTACCTTTAACATTACACAATGCAAATTCATTGTTCCATAAATGCATGCACATGTATTAAATGTACTTGGGGAGAAAATTGACACTTTTGATCATTATTACATGTGTATATCTGCCAAGTTGAAATTTGAACACCACAACAGATTGCACATGATGCAAATCTGAAAGACCTCAAATCTACCAGGACTTAAACTAAGCATTTCAGCTGCAATTCCAGAGCAACTCTTGAAGCACCAAAATTTGATGGAAATGACAGGTATGCTCTCTTTCTCAACATAAGTGGGGGAAATCCCATGTAATTCACACTAAATTTTCCACCATAAAAGATTCTAAACAATGACAAGTTATTACAAATGATTTCTACTTTACCCGATCTAGCTCAGCCAGAAAGCTGTCCAGCGACTCATCTGAGAGTTTACCAACCTCAAACATGGTGACTGCATGACTCTTCAAACCCTGTCAATAAGTGATCATGAAATGGGAGATGGAAGATCATTTTAAGAGGGATACTTGATGACGAAACACAAGACATTAAAATAAAGACTTTGTATAAAACTAAGAATAATACAGGAACAACTGTTGGTTCAGGGATGCAGGGAACTCAGTGGCGTAGACAGGTTCGTACACCTGGGGGGGATGACTCAGGGGCGGATCTAGCTTTTTGCTAAGGGGGGGGGGGTTGACAAAAATAATGACGATGCGGAGCATCGTCCACGAGCCGCGAAGCGGCGAGCCGATTTTTTGGGGGGTGTTTATTTGAACCCCGTAAGTGATGTTTTCCTGGCATCTATTAACACAATGGAGACCATAAAAAGCAGTGCATGATAACGTCTTTTTAAATCAAGTAACAGTTAAATACACAGTTATATCCAGAGTTATCATGTGTTTGGTTAAGTTACCAGATGAGTTGAATATCTTCTCACAATATTTGCACTTGAAAGGGTTTCTCTCCAGCGTGCGTTCTTTTTCTTTCTTTTTTTCTTTTTTTTTCTTCTTTTTTTTCCCCTTTTTCCCCTTTTTTTTTTTTGGGCCGCCCAAGGGGGGGTTTAAACCCCCTAACCCCCCCCCGTAGATCTGCGCCTGTTTAATCTTGTGGTTATCTTGTGGTTTCCAAACCACAAGATAATTACAATAATGATGAGGATTATTATTATCATCATCATAATTATTATTATTATTAATATTATAATTGTTATCATTATTATTATTACTATTATTATCATCATTATGACTTATTAAGTAAGCAAATATTATTCCCCAAAACCTGGGGGGGATGATTGTACATGCCATCCCCCCCCCCCCCCCCACCTTGTGAGGTGGGGGGGAATGCATCCCCCTCATCCCCCCCGTTGTCTACGCCCCTGAGGGAACTTATCAACATTCTGAAGATCTATGATAGAAGGCTCAGGTCATATCATATGTATCCTCTGCAGAACAAAAGTGAACATGTTACTATGTAATTAGAACATTAATGGAAAGTATTATATGGCTACTTATAATCATAACAAGGTAACAATACATTCTTAAAAAGCACACAACACATCATAATATTAAACGTCCTAGGTGCTTCTAAGGAGCTTTAGAACAGGGCGTACATGTAAATACCACTGCATTTTTTTTGTAAACTGTTACCAGGGCCTAGCAATAAGTTACTTATTTCTTCTAGGTAAGGGTGCAACAAAGGAGATTTATGACTTGCAAAATGACATGGAAGCCGTGCTGGACTCAAAACCCACATAGCTTCCATCCTTAATCAACCATTTCAAACATTTGACTTGACTAAAAGTACGGCTACACCAGAATAAAGGAAAAGGGAATTTCCCTTACCGGAGATAAGTTTCCCATCATAAGGAATGCTGTGAGGGTGGAATCAAAGAGGAATGCTATCCTCTTGGTATGACCTCCGGTCGCCGTGATCCCTGATGATGATGTGACGTCTGACTCGTCGACGCTGGCCATGTCTAGGGTGTCTATGGAGCCCTCGTTGGAGGGGGAGTTCTTCTCTGAGTGGCTCGTCTGTGCAGCTCCCCAGTCAATCAGGAGCAGATCGTCTTGTACTGT
Source organism: Strongylocentrotus droebachiensis (assembly GCA_035222895.1). Classification (NCBI taxonomy): domain Eukaryota; kingdom Metazoa; phylum Echinodermata; class Echinoidea; order Camarodonta; family Strongylocentrotidae; genus Strongylocentrotus; species Strongylocentrotus droebachiensis. The sequence goes on along the minus strand of JAVYIG010000756.1, from coordinate 161,096 downwards.
GGGCCTGGTTGAAATATAACATGAAGAGAGAGGGTAAGAGAGAGAGAGGGAGAGAGAGAGAGAGAGAGAGAGAAAGAGTAAGAGAAAGGAAATGAGAGAAAGGATAAAAGAGTATGACAGAGAGGGGGGGGGTAAAAGAGAGGGGGAATGAGAGAGGGGGGTGAGAGAGTGGGGGAAAGAGTATGGCAGGGAAAGAGGGGAAAAGAGTATGGCAGGGAGAGAGGGGAAAAGAGTATGACAGGAAGAGAGGGGGAAAGAGAGAAAGAGGTAGGGATGAGAGAGCAGGGAGTGAGAGAGAGAGAGAGAGAGAGGGATAATGAGAAAGAGGGGGAAAGAGTATGACAGAGAGAGGGGGAAGAGTATGACAGAGAGAGGGAGAGAGAGAGAGAGAGAGGGGGAGCACATGGGAGGGTTAGTGATTGAGGGATAAAAGAAAATTTGGATAACGCAAAAAGGGACAATTGTAATGGAGGAAGAGCGCATACATGTAGAAAGGAGCAGTTAACAGGAGAGGATAGAAAAACAACATAAGAAGGAGAACATCACAAGAGAGAGATACCACAACATACAGTATAGTGTTAATAGAGGATGACAAACAGTACAAAATGGAGAGGGGATGGGGAGGGAACAAAGATAATGGTAGATCATCATGGCAAATAAACAAGAGAATAAGGGAAGAGAGATATGAAGAAGAAAAAGAATTTAAACACAATAACTGTCCATAAATGAGTGCACTTAGTTAAACACTCAATAAATAATTGACATTTAGGCCAAACAATACTGACATAAACATTGACATACTTTTTGGTCCCATTTGCCTGCAGAATGTCTTGCCATGAGGGATGTAAGGCTTCCATGTCTAAATCTTGTCCTTTCCTCCTAGCAAAGCCCAGTCTGCAGTACATTGAGACAGCATTCTTCACCAGACCAAGGTCAATCTGTAGCACGTTGGAAAGCTGGAAGATCAAAGATAAAGCAGAAAAATGTAAATGAACAATATCAGTCATTAAACCTACAAATAGAGAGGTGAAGTGTGACGTCATCAAAAATCTATTATGGGAATTTCTCAATTTTTTCTTCATTTTCCAAGAGAGCATAACAAATAACGTCTGAATGACGAAAACCAATTTAATATGTTAAGTATTGGCCGAGATATGACCATCTGAATAAATAGATTTCCTATAGGAAGTCAGTGTAATTTTGCTCTGGTTCATAACATTAACTCTTAAGCTGCCACCCATACAATGCAACCAGTGCCACAGTGCTAATTCCTATTGTGCCACAGTGCTAATCTCCTGCGTGCCAAGTTAATTTTAAGGTTGGTTCAAGTGCGTGTTATTTAAATCTTTACAAAAAACAAATCGCCGAATTACTCGAGAAAATCCAATCTGACTGTTGTATACAAAGACGCGTAATCCAAAGCCGATAATCTAATGCACGCGATGGTACTTTCAATAGCGCTGCAAAAGCACTCAGCACGGTGCAATGGGCATGAACAATAACTGTTATTACATCTGCTTGCTAGCGCGCATGAACGTGGCTTTCAATCGATAGCACGCTCGCGTGCACATGGCACTATAACAATAGCGCGCTAGCAGTCTCATGGCAGGATAAGAGTTAAGAGCCAGAGCAATATAACACAGAGTGAATACATGTATAGGACATCTGTTCACAAAAATATAGGGAATAAGCTTGTGATAAACAACATTACAGAATACTGTGGAGTAATATTTAAGGCCAAATTTTAGAACTTTTGTTTTGGTCTGTTGCTCGTAACTTGTAAGACACTTCATCTATGTCTCCCCTTTTTTCAGACAAACCCTCTCACGACCCCCCCCCCCCCCCCCACTCCCTTCCTTCCCCTTTCTCTTAGCTTGCCTTACCTCTGCTACCGTTGTATGTTCATCGATGGAGACAAAGATTTTGTAGAGGAGCTTCTCAAAGTAATCTCCTTGGAGACGATTCATAACAAAGCCTTCAAGAGGAGGTACTGTATGCAATCATGAATTATAAAAGATATACTTTTTGGTAAGAACATCAACAGAAAATCGAAATTACAGATTCATGCCCTTGTGTTTAGAGTACAAAAATTAAATTAAAATATGCTGCAGACAATATGGAATTACATAATTTAATGGGTGATATATCAACTTTAATTAAATTTACTACTGTTGATGAAGAATGGTGGAAAATTGATAAATGACCCGTTAATTTATGTCAATTGTCTTTTTGATGGATCGTTAAAGCGTTGGTCACATCCCACCGTGCGTGTTTTTAGTCCGTACGGTTTTTGGGGAGGCCACGGCCGCCACGTTTTCTGAAAACGTAGGGAGGGAGTGGCAAAGGAAGGGAGGGAGTACCGGCAAAGCACGTCACACGCACGGTGTAAGTACGTGGCCCGCACGCCACGCCTGGCCTAGAGCGGTTGCGTGCATCGTACGTTGCGCACGTGGTAAGTGCGTTGTACGTGCTTACAACATGCTTACTACGTGCTTACAACGTACGGTCTCCGTGCGGTTGCCACGTTATCTTACGGAGGCCGTACTTACACGTGCTGCTCACGTACGGTGTCCTTACTCACTCGCACGTTGTGAGTGCGTGCACGTACGAAGAACTTGGTGAGTCGGGGTATGTCGAAGTATATAGGACGACATTCCCATTTTCTCTAGAAGTCCCAGCTGCTGCTGCCTCCTCATGATGCCGCCCATTCCACCGCAGAGACTCCGGGTTCTGATGCTGCAAGAACACCTTCAAGTGGCAACGCATGAGCACGACGTTACTTGCCTTGATACGGGAGAGAGAGAGGCAACAGAGATGCCGACGCAGGAGATGGTGGGTTCGCCCATGGAACGAGAGGAGGAGGCTTTTCGGGCAGTACGAAACGTTGTTCCAAGAGCTAGAGCGGGGGGACTATGTCGGATACATCCAAATGGACCCCAATCTCTTCGCCGAGCTCCTGCTCCGAGTGACCCCTCGAATCACCAAGTGCCCGAAGTGTGTGTCTTCATTTCTGCCATAACAAATTCTTGGTTTTGCTTTGTATTTGCTTTAAAATTTACGACTTCCGGGTGGCACACAACAGCATATCCACGTTCGTGCCGGAGGTCTGCACCGCCATCTACCAGGAACATAAGGAGGAGATGTTCAACATGCCCTCCACACAGGACGCGTGGAAAGCCGTCGCCAGCCAGTTTGGAACGCAATGGAACTTTCACCACTGTTGTGGGGCGATCGATGGGAAACATATCGCCATCAAGAAGCCCAATAAAAGTGGATCGCTCTATTACAATAATATTATAAGCGCTTCTGTTCTGTGGTGCTCCTGGCCATCGTGGATGCTAACTGTTCCTTCTTGTGGTGCAAGGTGGGGGCAAACGGCTCTTCCTCAGACGCAAGCGTGTTCAACGAGTCCACCCTCCGGGGGGCACTGGAGGACAACACCATTGGATTCCCAGCACCGGATCCACTTCCAGGCGACGACCGGAACTTTCCCTACTTCATCGTAGGCGATGATGCTTTTCCCCTGCAAAAGTGGCTCCTGAAGCCATACAGTCGCCGTGCCATGACCCACAAAGAGAGCGTGATGAACTATCGGATCTCTCGGGCCCGTCGGGTTGTGGAGAACGGCTTCGGGATATTGGCTCACCGGTGGCGGTGCCTACTCACCACCCTGCTGTTGGAGCCTGACAGGGTGATTCGCGTTGTGTTGGGCTGCCTCACCCTTCACAATTGGCTGCGAAAGCGCCGGCCCGGACTACAGGACCTTAATTTGGACCACGAGGATGAGGATGGCAACGTGGTCCCCGGGGCCTGGAGGGAGGATGTGCAGATGACCGAACCCAACCAGATGGTCGGCCAACGGGCCTCAAGGGAAGGGAAAACCCTGGGAAACTTATCGAAGAAGACCGGATTGACCGAGAAGAACTCAACCAGGCGCTCCTCCTGTTTCGCCGAGAACGAGCAGTTGGCCTTTTCCTTTGTCACACCCTTTTCATGTGACCCCTTCTCCGATCCACCAGCAGCACCCTCCTCATGATCAGACGCTTTGGCGTCACCATCTGACTCTTTTCCGCTCCTCCTCTCCTCTTCCTCTCTGGCCCTCTCATCTTCCGCGGCCCGTTTCTGTTGGGCCTCTCTGGCCTTCTTATCCGCTGCCTTTGGAGCTGCAGATGCAGCTGACCCCTTATTCTGTGTCTTCTTCGGCGCCATCTTGGAGACGAAATGTTGGCACTCTTCCGTCGGCTCGGCTTTTGTATACTGCATAAATCAGTGCGCACAACGTGCGTTGTAAGTGCGGAGGACGTGCTTACTCGGTACGGTCCACGTGAGTTCTGCGTGTTCATTAGAAAGTTGAACTGGGGAATTGGCGAGTAAGCACGGACCACGCGCTTATCACGTGCGCAGCACGCACGTGCTAAGTGCGCCTTCCGTAGAGCAAGTGATCGTAGGAAACAAATTTTAAAACGCACGGAGTCAGTGCGTTGTGCGCTCGTTGGCAGTACCGGGCACGCACGTCACGCGCACTGGGGGTGAATCGGTAGCCCGAACGCAGCGAAAGTTCCTCGTGCACTAAAAGTGCTACGGTGTGTCTGCGTGCTCCCAAATCCGTACGGAGGCGGTACTCACCACGTACCGATACCCAAATTTTGCCCACGTTTTTGCACGTAGACAGCACGCACTTGCAAGTACGGCGGGATGTGACCACCGCATAATGCAGTTAAAGATTAAGTTGAGTTCTGGTCATGCGATTGCATTGTGAAAGAATAGGTGTGGAATGGATCAGAAAAAGTTGATCATGTAGCATGTAAGTATTGGTGTGTACTGCAAGGTTCTGGAGTCATCAAAATCATAATAAATTTGGCCCAGTCTTGGTAAAGTAACAAGCACTGTACACAGAAAGATTTATATGGGACTACACAAATTGTATCAGGGTTACCTACCTTGATTTCCTTATCTTTCTATGCTCATTACTCAGCCAGTATACATTTTCTACCAAAATTGTTTGGCACATTTATTTGTAATCTTGAACATTCAGTGTAAGTTTAATTTGATTCTGTGAGAAATCATTTTCTTTTTTTACCAGAACTCAAGTTTATCTTTAAACCTGAACATAGGATTTCTTGAAGGAATAAACTGTCAACTTTAAGGAAAGGCAATCTTTCTTTTCAGGTTCTCTATCATAGTTTATAATTAAAATCATCACTCAATCGAAAGTGCATCATTTAATGTATTATGATAAACAATATCCATTTCTAAAGGACAGAATGTTACCATGTAAATGAATTATGAATGCAATACAATAAATGTTGTATGTATGGAAATCAAGTTTCTACAATACCTGAGATATAGTCATCATCTTCTATTGGTACATCCACATACACAAGACCTTTCAAATACAATTCTGTAAAGAAAAAAAAGGTTAGCAACAGTGACATCAAACATATAAAAAGTGAAAAACAAAATGTACATGTAGGTCTGATTATTACAGAGATTAAGTACATGTTTCATCCATACAATTTAATTACTATCCAACAAAATATTAAAAATATTCTGGATTTATATAGCGCTTAAAGCCCCACTGTCCTACTTGTAGCTACTTGCTCCCTCTATATAGAAAACTTCCCCAATCGGTGCCTGTTGGTCCCCCATGATCCTCTTTTTCTTATTTTAGTTGAGAGCTGAGTCAATGAGATAGCCACCTGTCAGTGACCTCGCTGTGTGGTCTAATCCTTTCTAGCCCAGTAGTATTAACGGTCTTTAATACGGAATACCGTCTCTAAGCTTTACAGATATTATTACCCCGGTCATTGCACCATCTCCACTCCCTGGGGAGTATTCCTACCATATAGTCACTGTGAGGGCATAGGCAATTTCTAATACAAATGCTTTCGTCACCCCCCGGGTCAACATTTCTCTCTTGGGTATCGGGTGGCAAATGTAGATTGATGCCTTGCCAAAGGACATTAGTGCCGTGTCAGGGATCAAACAAGGACCTTTGAATTCCAAGTCAAGTGCTTAAACCACTCGACTACGACACTTCATAATCCATTCAATTATATAATGTACTTACTATGCACGACATAATAATCCATTGCACCAGCCGGCTGTGAACCTGTATCAATGATACGGTCTATGGCATTCTTCTCACCAATCGATACAGTCTGGTTAAAAATATAAGGGAAAGAAACGATATGATAAGTATATTCTGCTTTTATATAGCACTTAATACATCAATGATGTGTCTTTTTGCTTTATAGATACATTATTAGCATGGTCATCGGATTCAGCGCACAATGTATGCACATTCTCCACTCCCTTGGGGAGCAAATAGAGAGTCAATCACAGAGAGAGTAACCAAACTCATAACTTCAACCCAGGACCAAACACCACCCCTAGATCAAACTTTCACCAAAAATCTATCCTATCATGTGTAGGGAACGCCATTCATGTACATGTACAGCAAACTAAATAAGCCTTCTCACCCTTAACCCTTACTGTACTGGGGGGGGGGGGGCCTGGGAGGCCCCCCCCCCCCCCCCCTCGACATTTTTGGAGATTGCGCCGCAACCGCTTGGAATTTTGAATTGTCGCACATTTTGATACCATTTTCGTCGAAATCGGATATACCTGCAAGGTGTTACATAACAATTAGTATGCGCATGTCATCAAAAATATGCTATAACTGCTTATATTCATGTACAAGCAGAATGTGAATACTATGAATTGATATCAAATTGCTTTTATATGTTTCTCAAAGTAACTTGATGTATTCCAGAACAAAAGAATACATTAGAAATAAAACAATAGATATAATAAGAAATAAAAAAAACAATAAAATACAAAAGAAAATAAATATTTGAAAATCGCATCAAATTTGCATAAATTATCATTATTAATTACATCAAAATAACTATTTTGTGTTAGAAATGAAGTTTCATATGAATAATGGGTTTCAATTAACATTCAAAAAGTGGAGTCTGACAATTTTTGTAATGATTTTAGTTCCCCTGTATATTTCTAGATTTGATATTCATGAATGCGTATTCATAATTTATGCAAATTAACCTATACATTTTCAAATATCATAAAAATAATGTAACCTCATGAATTTGAGATGAAGGAAACATTTATTCAATACATATTCAACATTCTTCACAAGTCTACAGACAAATATGAAGAGTTTTCTGTAAAAAATTTGCATATTCAGAAAAAAACTAATTATATTATCTTGTTCCTTATGTAAATATCTACAAACATGCAAATTTTCGTGTTTATCGGACAATCGACGGCCGAGATCAAAATAGCCCAGTACAGTAAGGGTTCCCTTACTGTACTGGGCTATTTTGAGCACCCTCTGACTGGGGGGGGGGGGGGGCCTGGGAGGCCCCCCCCCCCCCCCTATGATCTCGGCCGTCGATTGTCCGATAAACACGAAAATTTGCATGTTTGTAGATATTTACGTAAGGAACAAGATGGTATAATTAGTTTTTTCCAAATATGCAAATTTTTGTTGTTAGCCTAATTAATTATGCAAAATGCGCTAATTTTATGCACTTTACAGAAAACGTGTCAAACTCCACTTTTTGAATGTTGAAACTCATTATTCATATGAAACTTCTTTTCTAACACAAAAAAGTTTTTTTAATGTAATTAATAATGATAATTTATGCAAATTTTGATGCTTTTTTTTTTTTTTTTTGGATGACATGTGCATACTAATTGTTATGTAACGCCTTACAGGTTTATCCGATTTCGACAAAAATGGTATCAAAATGTGCGTAAGACTTGAGGGAAAAAAGTCATGAAACAACAATTCAAAATTCCAAGCGGTTGCGGCGCAATCTCTGAAAATGTCGAGGGGGGGGGGGGGGCCTCCCAGGCCCCCCCCCCCCCCCCAGTACAGTAAGGGTTAAAGCTATGATTCTTACCCTTATATCATCCTCTGTGATGTAGCCAGCTTGTACCATCCACCATGCTTCCACTGACACGTCTTCTATTGGCTTGCCGGGCAGCAAGTCACGAATCGGTTTCCTCCGGAAGAATTTCTACAAAAAAACACGAGCTCAGGTGATTATAAAGTTTATAGAGGATGAGACATGCCCTGATTACACATGCTCTGGCAGAAATTACTCTGTGATCAACGTCATAAACTATTTGAATTCCTTCAACCTTGGACCCAACTTATACTTAACCCTAAACTATAAACCTAAATATACGGTACTCTAAAAAATAATAACAATATATCTAACCCCATATCATTGATGGAATGCATCCCAGAATGAATATGGGATATTTGTAAACAAACCCATTGTTGACACTTCATTTACCCAATCGATTCATAATTAATATTAGTATCATGAGGTGGTTTAGAGACCAAGTTCGGATGAGAGATCCATGACACACAAAAACATGATCCACTGATATTATACAGTGTTATCTCTTCATGTAATTATCCATGTACATCACAAATATTTGGAAGGTCATCTTGTTCTTTTTTTCTGAAACCCATGAATGTATATAGATCGGAGAAGCTTTGTGGTTATAACAGTTTGAATGTTACTTGAACAGAATTAATGTGGACTTACATAAGTCCTTGCACCTGTAGTTCTAATTGTATACAAGTAGAAACATGTTTATTGCATTCTAATCATTCAATCTGTCTGCAGTACTCTACAGATATTTTAATAAATTCTTCATCTAAATGCTCTCAGAACTGGATGCATACAAAAAGAAATAAACATTGATCAAGCTTTTGTACTTTATAGGCTTGCATGTCAACAAACTCAGGGACAGACTTGCATACACGTGCATAGACCACATATGGGACCATAGCTATTACAATATTCTCTACATTTTGCAACAAAATTACATTGGGTGGAATATATGTTATTAAAAGGACAACTAACCCCAAAGAATAAGTGTAGGTATTCTGATAAACAAGATAAATTCCTGCATTTTGATGTACAATAAATCTTACAAATGTGTTATTGTACGAGCAAGAGTTATATAAATGAAAATTTATTGGCATGATTTAATGCCTTTTAGCATGACATGGGCGCAGCAATGTTCTTGAAAATGTGACGTACCACGCGGAATGTATACAGTGGGATCTAACAGAAAACCCCTGCTATGATGTTACAAATGTAGCATGTGTTTGCACTAAAAACATTTTTTTTTTGTAATGCTTACATCTGAAATAGACTCATTTATTGTGCAGTTTGTTCCCATAACTAATGGAATCTTGTAAGTCCTCTTTAATAATTGTCTGTAACTGAGTTTCACAGGTAAAATCACTTCTGCAGGTACCAGGATTTGACCCAATACATTCAGTACAGTTCACACTGATATATTTTGAGCAAACGGTACATTTCCAAATCTACATTACTGCATGAGTAGTATTAGTAATGAGTGAGCCGTTCATCCGAATGAAATTCTAAAGGCAATGTTATTTTCACATTTTCATACCTACATTAGTACTGCACAAGTAGTGAGTATTATTAGTAATGAGTTAGTCATTCATCCTAATTACTTCTAAAGGCAACGTTATTGTTTTCATTGAATTTAAAAGAAACAAAAATCAAATTTCAAAAACAGGCAGGAAAGCATAACATTTCCTATAACCAAAAATAAAAAGAAATTGAGCGTGTCTACCACAAGACCAAATTTGGACAATACACTGCATTTGTAGAAGTAATAGAGGTATAGAAATGTATGCTTTGTGATTTTCCACTACATGTTTGCAAAATTACACATGCATGTAGAACTTTTTTCCCCTTTTTTCTGACTATATCAAACACCATTACAAACACAGGAAATCAGGAATGGACAGTCTTACATGCATGTACAAGCAACAACAAAATACTTTTGTGTGAGTTCTTATTTTTTTCTCACTTCAGATAGCAATTAAGCAAGATTAATCTTTAACATTAAAACAAACACCTGATTCTGCAAAGTACAAAATGCTTTGTATATACAGGTATAGACGGTCAATCATCATTGTTTTCCAATGTGCACTGTACTATTATTTCCAGTCATTAAAGCATTCATAACAAACTCAAAGCAGTGTATTCCACAAAAATGAGATTAGTAGCTGCATGGACGAGTATTTACTCTCAAACAAAACATAACATACATGTATTTCATCTGAATGTCTACAAAAATGTGCAATAAACAGCCAACTGCAATTAGTGTATAAACAAAATTAATTCTTAATGTGCGATATTAAAAGATATGACATCCTTTTATGGAGTTAAAATTACATGTATCTTAAATTTGTATTAATTGTGCCAGTGGTGCAAAACTTACTTGAATACTACCAGAACGATTAAGGGAAGGCTAAATATGAAGTAACAGGAAAATGTAAAACACTTAACAATTATAGTTATTACATATTTATTACAAATAATGACATGGTATGAAACTTGAATGATCTGTATTTAATTTGAAATAAATTAAAGTTCAAAATAGTGTGTGCATGAAAACAAAAATCTTTTCCATGGATTTTCAAGATGGTAATAAAGATCACTTGGATTTAATTGAGAAGTATCAATGATCATGCAAATAATGATCTCAAATATCGAAACCTGAGATTATGAGTTGAACTATTAGTTGGAACATGAAGCATTATTACATAATATATTGAAACTGTCTCAGCTTGTAAGAAATATTTTTAGAAATCAATGAACCAAAACTCATATCTAAGATTGTCAGTTAGTTTCAATGCTTCCCTTTATGCATTCAAAGACACAGCACTTTCAATCTCAATAAGCCTCAAAGCTCAGTACAATTCGGCAAAATTCAAGTGTGAAAGCAACAATTTCTCTGCAATTTTTACCTTTGAGGACCTGCACTGATTCATGATTTCAATATACTGGTTCCTGCCAATACCAAGTAATCTTAAACCTGAAAGGCAAGAAGAGAAAAACAGTATGATTTGAAAAGTTAAATTTTTACGAAAAACTAAAATTCCTTGGGAAATTGATCGATTATTAACTAGAATTTTGCATTGTTTTACATAAGTATTGCAAAAAATGCACATAAAAATAACTGAAAAGACAATGTGACTCATCCTTCTACAGCTCAGAACTGAAATGCATTTCACTTTGAGGTATGCCTTCAATTGCAACTTTTAACCCGTTCCTTCCGGGAACCTGGTATACCAGGCTCCCGTGGAGCCCACTCACAGACGGGAACCTGGTATACCAGGTTCCCATAATAGGCAGGTAAATGACGTCTTTACAAGCCTAAAATTGCCTTTCCCTGCCATTAATTCACCAAACTAGTGTATTTGAGGGTTTATCCAAAGTATATGCTATCATTATCCATTACTCCTGTTTTGTTTACTTTAATATTATTCATTATAATTGTACTTTTTCATAAGCATGTCAAGTTTTCTCTCACATGAAATTCGTACAGCAGCGTATGCAGCTCCGCGATGTCTGTCCCAGAGATATTGACTTTCGCCGAGACCTTCCATGCACAGAATACTAATACTGCTGGTATTTAAATTGGGAGCAGCGCAAAGCTTATAACCAAAGCATATAACGGCACGCGCGGAACAATGCACTTCACTGCACTTGAAAGGAAAAGCCAAAGGTCAACTCTCTATTGTCAACAACAATACAAGCAGTATTATAAGTCTAAAGCAAGATCGCGCGACTGCGAAAAAAGACTCGCGAGGCTGTACTCGATTTAGTCTCCGATAACGAGTTTTGATCAGGTGTATTTTGGATTTATTATTATGATATTTTTATCACCGACCCCCCCCTCCCCCTCCATACAACAAGCTCAGATTTATTATTTAGTTTGTCTCTTTTCTTGTTTATATTTTTTGGCTAAAGTATGATGTCCTACGTATAATAGTAACGTCAATATATATACTAAACATTTTTGTACAGCAGTTTGATGCAACAGAGATTTACATTCAAAAGATTTACTTTTTATAAGTATAGGACAGTAATATTCTTCTCATTTCACCCTGCTTGGTATGAAAGGGGAATTAAAACAATACAGGATTTGATCTATGATGGAACACGTTTCAAAGAATTTTTTGAGTTAGTATTAGAGTTTGACATACCAATTGGTGATAAAAGAAAATATTTGTCCATTACTAAGGCAATTCCTATTTATAGATTATGGTCTAAAGATAATAGAGATCCATTCGAATTTTTAAAAGAGAAACTATTGGTTACTAAACATTTTTCTAAATTTTCATATTTAATTTTTAAGGAATCTGTCTTTCCCCAAAAGAGATCAGATAAATGGAATGATATTTTCAATATAGAAAAGGATAATGAGGATTGGTCTTTGGTTCATAAGATAAATTTTAAATGCACCATTGAAACGCAGTTGCGTTCCTTTTATTTTAAATCATTTCATAGAGCTATTGCCACAAATGATTTTTTATATAAGATAAAAAGGTCTGACACTGAACTATGCAATCTGTGTGAGCGATTACCAGACTCAATTGAACATTTTTTAATATATTGTGAAGTTGTAAGGCCACTTTGGACTGCCCTAGAAAATTATCTATCTCTAAAACTTAAAAAAGAAGTTATTTTCTCAGATTTTGAAAGAATGTTTGGTTGTCCCAAGGACTATCAAAATTCAATATGTATAAATTTCTTTCTTTTGTGTACCAGATTCTACATTCACTGCTGCAAATTTAAGAAAGAGAAACCAAATTTTCATGGTCTTATATCTTTGATAAAAATTAAATCTAAATCTGAATATGTAATTGCAGCCAAATATGGCAAGTTAAGCCTCCATTTTAAAAAGTTTATATTTGAGTTGTAGTGGACTATATGATGTTTTTGTCATTTCACATTCCTGTACATGATTGTAAATAGCCAGTTGGCTTTTATGTTATTTTTGAGTACCCAATAAAAAAAAAAAAAAAAAAAAAAAAAAACAAAAAACAAAAAACAAACAAAAAAAAAAAATATTCTTCTCATTTCGACTTTATCAGCCGCTCATTCTCTATAGCGTTGCCTATTTCGTTCCCTATAAATATAAGGTATATGTGAGGGGGGGGGGGGGAGGTATATGTGACAGGGGATATAAATTATTTGAGAAAGAGGTGGAGATAGAAAGTTATCTCCCCCCTCCAGCTCTGATTTTGTTTCTTTTATGTTCGTCTCTTTTTTGTTTGATTATATCTTTTCGCTAAAGTATAATGTCTGACGTATAACATCAGGGATATGTTATAATAATTAATCTCAAGGAAGGGATGATGCCGGCATACAAGTAAATGGCGGAATAGTAGACAACATTATGAAAGATGAAGATGGAAAACGACATAGAAAGAGAGAGAGGGAGAGAGAGAGGGGGTGGGCGGGGCAGGAGAGACAGAAAAGTTGGACGTAAGTTGATATTTTTCTCACCGACTACCCCCCCCCCCCCCACACCTCAGATTTTTTCTTTAGTTTTTCTCTTCTTTGTTTGTTTATATCTTTTGGCTAGAGCATAATGTCCGACGGATAATATTACCGTCAAATATATCACAATAAAAGTTTGTTTATATCAGTTTGATGCAACACAGATTTACATTCAAAAGTTTTATTTTGTATAAATATTGTACAGAAATATTCTTCTAATTTTGACATTATCAGCCGCTCGTTTTCTATTTCGCTCCCTATAATAAATATAAGGTAAAATGTACATCATCAGGGATAATTTTATGTTATAATAATTAATCTCAAGGAATTTGCTGCCGGCGTACAAGCAAATGGAGGAATAGATGACAATAAGAAAGATGAAAATGGGAAAAACGACATTGACAGATAGACAGAGAGACAGGCATAGAGAGAGAGAGAGAGAGAGAGAGGGGGAACAGAGAGAAAAATAGAGGGGGGGGGGGGGTAGAAAGTTAGACGTAGTCTGTGCTGTATTTATTTTTATAGTATTTTGTCGCACCATCCCCACCCCCCTCCTAGATCAGATAAATTATATTATTTAGTTTGTCTCTTTTTTGTTTGTTTATATCTTTTGGCTAAAGTATAATGTCCGACGAATAATAGTATCGTCAATATAGCATACTAAATGATTGTATCAGTTTGATGCAACAGAGATTTACATCATAGTTTTACTTTGCATAATTATTATTCAGTAATATTCTTCTCATTTCGACATTATCAGCTGCTCGTTTTCTATTTCGTTTCCTATAATAAATATAAGGTATTATCAGTACATCATCAGGGATATGTTATAATAATCAATCTCACGGAAGGAATGCTGCCGGCCTACAAGCAAATGAAGGAATAGAAAACAATATGAAAGATGAAGATGGAAAACGACATTCACAGATAGACAGACAGACAGACAGAGAGCGGGAGAGAGAAAGAGGGGGGGGGGGAGAAAGTTGGACGTCACGGTATAGTCTGTATTGTATACATTTTTATGATATTTGTCTCTCCGATCCCCCCCCCCCCCCCCCCGGCCGCGCCCCCTCCAGTTGTGATTTGTTTTCCTTTAGTTTTATGAATGTACAATGTCCGACGTATAATAGTACCGTCAATATAGCATAATAAACTTCTTTTTGAAATATCAATTTGATGCAACAGATATTTACATTCAAAAGGGTTACTTTGTATAATTATTGTACAGTAATATTCTTCTCATTTCGACATTACCAGCCGCTCCTCTATTCCGTTTTCTTATTCAAAATATAAGGTATATTTGTACATCATCAGGATTATGTTATAATAATTTATCTCAAAGAAGGAATGGTGCCGGCATACAAGCAAATGGAGGAACAACATTGGCAGATATACATAGAGACATACAGAGAGAGGGAGAGAGGGGGAGAGAGAGAGGAAAAAGAGAGGGAGAGAGAGACACATAAAGAGAGAGAAAAAGAGAGAGAAAAAGAGAGAGAAACAATCATTTCTCATCATCATCTTTTTGTCTGTGACATTTTAGCATATCACATATTCTTGTTCATTCCTTTATCTCTTATGATTGATATTATCTTTGAATGATTGCAAAAACAACAAGACCCCACTCCCCCCAAAACACAAAAACAAAAAACCAGGGTTATACATGTAGGATCATCAATGCTGTAAGCCAGTTCATTGTCATTCAATTATACCCTTACCTTACTTCCGTTCTTCTATTGTTGGAGTTTATAACCATGACAACAACCTTTACATTCGACAACGTTCATTGTTCCTCTTACGTAACTTAGCCGTGAGATCATGGGCCAAAGACAAAGACATAGCTCTTTTCACATATTCTATATAGGTCCCAAATACTTGCAGACATTTCTGTGTCATTTTTATTTGTATGTACTTTGTCAATACATACTTACAAACTATAATCGTCAACATTTGCCAATATATTCATACATATTGATATTATATAGCGCCTTTACATAAAACATGATCAAAGCGCTTTACATTAGTAAATAAAACAGAATAATTCTTTTGTTCTCCAGGCAATACTTACAAACTATTTCGTTTCCCCTATATCATCTTCCGCTCTAGAATCCTATCTTGTTTATATTTATTTATTGTGTACTTTTCCTTGTCTCCCTCTCCATTATTCTACTGTTTTTGAAAGAGAAAGTTTCATTCTTTTTATTCTTTCTCTTATAATATTATCCACCTACTTCTAGATGACCCTTTTGTGGTAAAGTATAATGTCCGATGTATATTATTTCCGTCGATATAATGAACGTTTCATTTTATTTTGATGCAACAGAGATTTACATTCAAAATCAAAACTTTTACTTTCTATAATTTGTGTACAGTAATATTCATTTTGACATTAACAGCCGCTCGTTCTCTATTTTTGTTCCCTAGTATTTAAGATATATGTTTTCATCATCATGGATATGTTATCATAATTTATCTCAAAGAAGGAATGATGCCAGCATACAAGCAAATGGCGGAAAAACATTGACAGATAGAGAGAGAGAGAGAGAGAGAGGGAGAGAGAGAGAGGGAGATAGAAAGTTGGACGTAGTCTGTACTGTATTTATTATTATGCCAGTTGTCTATCTGATCAGCCCCCCCCCCCCCCCCCCCGTTCCGAATGTTTCTTTAGTTCTTTAAAAAAAAAAAATTTTGCTAAAGTATAATGTCCGACCAAGGAGTTTTCCTTCGTCCGACGTATATTAGTTCTGTCAAAAAAGATTGCTTCATATTGATTGTATGCAAAAGAGATTTTTTTATATCCAAACTCCTACTTGTTTAATTATTGTACAGTAATATTCTTCTCATTTCGATATCAGCCATTAGTTCCGTTTTTTTCTTATCATTTTAAAAATATTGTATAATAATTTTTCTCAAAATCGGAATAACAATTTCGGTATAAAAACAAATAGCGGAACAGAAAGCAGTACCAGAAGAAAGACGGAAACTGGCGTTGAGAGAGCGAGCGATCAAGAGAGAGAGAAGCAAACATTTCCCCTATCATCTTTTTGTCTGTGACATTTTATTTAATCACATCCTCTTGTTTATTCCTTTATATTTCCCTGATTGTAATATATTTGCATCAATATTTTAGATAAAATTTAGGTAAAATCTGGCTATGCGTTATGATTAACAATTCTTATTTATATGTCGAAACGTGCTTTAGGAAATCGCGGTACAGAAAACAGTATGAAAGAGATGAAGTATAATGAACGGTTTTTAGAGAGTGAGAGAGAGAGAGAGAGAGAGACAGACAAGACAGAGAGAAAAATGGAGAGAGAGAAAATTGTCTGTACTGTATTTATTAGTATGCTATTTTGGCTCTCCTTTCACCCCCCCCCCCGTTCTGGATTCTTCTTGAGTTTCATTTGATCATGTTTATATATTTTCGCTACAGTAGAATGTCCGACGTAAATCATAACAGTCAACTTTGGCTGATAAACTATTTCAATTCAATTTGATGCAACAGAAACTTACATTGAAATATTTTACTTTTTATAAACTGTGTATTTTCTCATAAAATCGAGTATCAAAATAAAAAGAGATAAATAAGAAGAATAGAAAGAAGAAGAAAACGAAAAAGAAGGAGGAGGAATAAGAGTGAGAAGGAAAAAAAAGATACGGAGGAGAAAGAAGAAGAACAAAATAAGGAGGTAGAAGAGGAAGAAAAGATAACGAAGAAAAAAAAACTACCTACGGAAGAGCTGAAAGAACTTAGGGGTTGGAGCACGGCAGATTGCCAAATGATCTGCGCATGCGCTAAGTTCCTGCTCGTCGAAGCGACTGACCAGGCTTTAGGTCGCTTCAACGCACACGCATTGTGCCGCGCGCTGAACAGTCGCACGCTACGGCAGCGAAGGAGTCGAGTTTTCTAGTTTTAATCTCGTTTGTGGGGTGGCTATTGTGCTGAATAATTTCGGAAGGAACGGGTTAATGCAATATGCCCCAATTACTTCAAATTAGACGTAACATTGGGTCTGTGTAGCCTGTCTTATTACAGATATATAGTGTGCACGTTAACAAACAAAGAGAACATTTCAAATGAAGAAGAGGCTTCCAAAAGGACAAAAATGGATTGCTTCATCCATCTCCCAATTAACTCCATGAATGCTGAATTATTCAATCTCTAGAGGCTTACTACAGGGATCATCCGGTTCCCAAAGGAAACAGGTTAAAGGAATTGCGTAACTTGGTCCCAGATTCTGAAACAAAATCCTTGATTTAGCTCATGCTGCAATGATAATAAGAAACCTTTAGGTCAGTCAGGAATCCCATGATTTTTACAAGCCGATCGCTCGTCTGATTATCAAGATATTTAGGATTGGAAATCGAAATCAAATGTTGCGTTTTCCTAACTGTTTTCATAACACAACAGTCTATTGGGGGAAACAAGTATAGTAAAACCGGTCAGTCAAAGATTTTTACTTTTTTGAGGATCTTCTTGATCATTTTGAAGCGCAATTTTTTTAGGGCTTCAATAATCCACCATATCACAGACACTGATAACACGTAGGGCCGTGCATCTCACATTTAACATTGTTAAACAATGCCTTTAACTTACAATCAGCAGCTGTGAAGTTGGGCAGTGAGTCGTAGCTCTTTTCGCTAGACATGATATCATGCATCATGCTCAGGTAGTAAGAGAAGGGTGTTATCCTCAGCCCTTTGACGGTGATGTCTGATAGGTGATAGGGGTATAACATCAGGTGATCTCGGCTGTACTTGAGCAGGTCTTCATAGTACTTGCGATCATCCTTCTTAACTTGCCGTACTGGGTGTAAAAAAAAGGAACATACCGTTAAACCTAAGGTTTAAAAATAAATTATATTCATGTACATGTAGTTGATAAGTCAAAATGTTTGAAAAGAGAGGGAATGCTTGGTCTTCTATTTAAAGTTCAGCCTTAGTACATGTATGTAACATGTTTCATAGCTCTTTCAAGTGCAATGGGGCAATCGTATGTATGAAAGCGCTAAGAGACATCGTAATTGAAATATGTTATGCGCTTTCATAAATGTATTAAGCACTATAAAAAAGCAAAATATTATTATATTTATTAATTAAAACAGGAAAAAAAGCAATTAATGAAGAATGATATTATTGATAACCTACCATCAAATTGATGCATGATCTGCATTAGTAATTGCAATGTTGTTTTAAAGCCATAACAAAATGAGACACTTTTCTTCTTATTCTTATCTTTCTTCCCTCTTCGTTTTCCTCCTCTTCTTCTTTTATCTTCTTCTTCACTAAAAGTAAAGGCTACCGTCAGATGTATTCTCATACTATTGTAGATGTGGTGGAAAAATATGTATAGTGTCTATATCCCAAACAGAAAAGAACAAACATTAGGATAATTGGAATTGATAAAAATGTGCAAAGGGCAAGGTGCATCGGGTCAGTTAACAAAGTGTGCAAGTACTTACTAAGATTGCCTTTGAAACGAAGCTGATTCTTGATGCTGTAACCGGATACACATTTCTCATACTCCTTAGGGGAATGACCCAGTAACTGCAATGAGCAAAAGAAAAGGATATTGCCAATAATTAATAAAAAATTCCAATGGGACAATAGAGAAAAAGTTTTAAAAAACTAAATTTTCGAAAAAACAAATAGTCATGATGATGAAGCTGAACTTCCTGAAGCAAGAAAAAGCCTAACTCCAGGGAGCTCCCCGTCTTGGCAGCAGAGCTCAAGATTCTACATGTCCGTACATGCACAGAAGCAGCGTTGTCACTCACGATTTGAATTTTCAAAGAATTTTTCTAACATCAATAAATTAAAAAAGATTGTATTTTACTGCTATTTAGGTGTCATTAATTGTCACTAAAGTACTGATTCTGAGTGAACTCAGTTGAGTTTTGTACAGTGGTGTTTGAAATGTTGAGAATCAATAGAGGTCATCTAAAAAGTTTTAAAAACACAAAAAGTAAACTAATGCTGCTATGTGTGTACTCTCTATTGTATCGTTCCTCTGCTAAGATTGGAGATCGTCGGTACTGTGAGTTTGCCGAAGATCCATAAATGGCTTTTTATAGGTTGTTGGGATACTTAAAGGTTGTTAAGTAGATTTAAATTAAGTAGGGTCCAGGAGGGAGAAAGAGCACCGACTCCAAGAACAGTCTGGGACAGACTCAACAAAGTATTGTGCAAACTGTTTTTTGTTAGGGTTATCCTTCATATGTTTAATACTGTGTAGCGTCTCATACATTTGCACTTTTATTGTACAAATTCATGTTCTCTGTAATTTTCTATTTAATGCGTGATTAATTTGTATTCACTAATTCAGAGCATGTGTGTTCATCCCTTTAATTGGGCAGCATGGTTCCGTTCATCGTGTTTCCGCCCCGCGTGTCTCAACACCACAGGTTTTTCTTTTCTCCTGTATCCATCTTCAGTTGAGTCAACACGTCTCTGTGATCTTCTCTTCGCACTCAAGAATCTTCCATGCCTAATGCATCTTTTGCATGGCACGTCAACCTTTACTCTGCCCTCTCCAGCTCCAGCGGGATGGCAGTCTTCCAGTGGAACATTAAATCAGGACCGACATGGCGCTTGATTCTCCATCTGGGAGCTGCCAGTCACTTTGCTCCGGTAGCTCTTCACCCTCATGAGCTCGACTCAACGTAGTTCACCTGAACATTCATCAACGAGTTTGATTCACCGTAGCTCTGATGAACATTCATCAAAGTTTGGCTCATCCGACATCAAGCGACTCACTGCTTTGTATCGGCATTGACTTCGATTTATGCATTTATGCCTCCGACAGCGACATCAAGCGATTCAATGCTTTGTCCCTGAGCTAGGCAAATTCATGCAAAAAAATATATTCAAAAAATTGACTTGAAAACACATCAGACAATTAGTCTGAACCGAGTCAGGAGCAAATTTGAAGAAATTATATTTTTAAATGTTGTAAAACCAAAGATATAAGAAGAAAACTGACCAAGTATCTGTACTAAAAATCGTACATGTAAAATTGGTCGTAGACATTCGACAGCTGAAAATGACGCGCACGGTTGCATTACGTGCGTTCTCGAATCCAATATCGTACTTCACACACACACTCTCGCCATACCGCGAATGGTCCGTCGTGGGGAGCTAGCCGGCTGAGAGTTTGCCACCGATACCAACGCAGCTTCGGAGCTCCGCAGCGCGCAATTTTAGCGGGACTCGGAAAGGTTTGCGGTGGGAAGGCAGCGGCCTAGCTTTTTGCCCAAACAACGCTAGATCGGCTGCTGGCAAAATGAAAATATCTACGATCGAGAACATCGTCGGTTTCTTAACTTTTTAGTGAGATAATTCTGAATTCTAATTGTGAGACTATATAATAAATTAAATCGACAAAGAAACCTCGGTAGAACTCTTATAACTATACAAAAGCTTGTTTATTTCTTCATTTGACATTTTGTTTTCGACCATTTTTTCGTGCGCGAGTCAATGGAAACTATGTATTACCAAACTTTCAACACGCAAGGAACGGGGAACACTAGCGGACCTCGTAACGAATTCGTTGCAAACAAAAATTTCAAGGGTGATTTTGAAGCAGTGTAGAATATTGGCGCTGCAATGCGCAAAAATATACTTGAAAGAAACTTAATAAATCATACCTGAATTTTCAGAAAATCGTATTTGTATTAGTGTACCTAGATGTGACTTGTTTATAACTCAGATTTTATGAAGATTTGTCGGGAAAAAATGTCATTTTTTTTCGTTTGGTGGTCATTTCTAGGCTAATATTTCAAAAGTTGCATCAGTAATGGGCCCGATGTTTCTCTTATCGTACTCGCATGTTATTTCTACATAGATTAAACATAGAGTAAAGGAGCCGGTAATCGGACAGCTCCAGTTTTCGGCCGATTGGTTGGATGCATGGTAAAATCACATTAAAATACATGGCATAATAGCACAACACATATCCCA
Source organism: Strongylocentrotus droebachiensis (assembly GCA_035222895.1). NCBI lineage: Eukaryota > Metazoa > Echinodermata > Echinoidea > Camarodonta > Strongylocentrotidae > Strongylocentrotus > Strongylocentrotus droebachiensis. The sequence goes on along the minus strand of JAVYIG010000756.1, from coordinate 139,761 downwards.
CACATACCATACCATGCCAGTGTCACTGAAGAACCACATTTGCAATGAAAAATATATTCTAAAATATCACATTTTAGCGATGTAATCGGCGGTCCCGCTACCCGAATCTGAAAAATCGAGTATCTTACGCGTGTCTGTAAGAAATATGGGTACCATAAAATGAGCTTTATTTCCAGTATTTTTCAGATTTAGAGCCCGATTTTGTGCTAGTCGCAAGCTCAAAAGTATCTCATCGCATGTATTAAATCAATGCAGCCGCACACCGCGACGCACACACGATATGTCCGTCTAATTCAGATTCCAATTGCCGATCACCGCTGTGCCTGTCTTCGGCCACGCGAGCACCCGGGAGCTCCGGCGTGGGATACCTGCTCCGCCCGCGTGTGCTATACATCAGCGCGGAAACGCACGGCGCGCGCGAGCGCTTCCTATTGACTTTGTACATGCGTCCGAAAACTGGTTCGCTATGCCGATAACCGGCTCCAAAACAGTGAAAATTGAAATGAATATTGTCATGGCAATTCATGATTTTTTTCTGGGATTCTTTTTTTGTTTAAATAATAATAATATTTACTTCATGATTTGAACAAGAAATGATAATAAATAGGAAGTAAAGAGTCCAAAAAATAGGATTTTGTCTTAAGTGGCCGAAAACCGGGTCCTTTACTCTAGGATGGTTAAGGGTAAGACCAGATAACATTATAAAAAAGATATATCCTTCCACCCTCCCATATCCAAGTTTTGGGCTGATTATTGCCGACAGACCGCAGCAAGGCCGTTCAGATTTTCGTACGAGCGCGAAGCGCCCTCTAGTGCCCCATGAATGTGCCTACCTGAGCGCCACACTTCTTCACTTCTCTTCTCGTCCTAGAGCATCATCTTTACGAGCAGCTTTTTTGATATCGCGTTCTTCACGGCTTTTCAGCCACGACAACGAAGTCCCGTCTCCGCCTTCATGGCCTTTATTTCAAGCCTCAGCTAGGCACGCTCACGTAAATTTTTATTTTTCGCGATAGGCAATGAAACTTACCTCAAATGGTAGGTCTAGCCTCATGCAACACAAATCGAAACTTTTTTGGGGGCAACACTGCCTAAAATTCAAGGATTTAATTGTTTTCCTTGCAATTAATTGTGCATGGCCAGCCGTCGGCTTCGAGAGCATCGTCACTTCGCTTGCGCGGTGATGACTCATGCATGGTGATGGGCGGGCCGAGCAGATCGCGTACGCGTTGAGACTATGCATGGTAACGGCGCGCTGCAACCGCTTTGCCCGCGATGGTCATTGGACCTTTGAGCGCGAGAGTATAGCGTATATTCATGAGCAAATCTACGCTTCCTCGAATTGCATAATGATGTAAACATTGCATGCAAGGTCTAAATCATAAACAAAGCAGTCCGACTCTGATGATGGGAAGGTATTGTCATGTACATGTAAGTATTGCATATTCTACTGAGGCAGTCTAGACTCCAACTCTACTACTGTCTATTAGTACTAATATTTGGTCAAGATTGTTAATATTAAAATTAGTAGTGCTAATTATGTCTGTCATTGTTCTGCAAATTGAAAAACTACTTAATTTAATCAATACCCGACTAGAATAGTCGGTGCATGTAGACGTATTATCCATCGATCACAATTGTTTTCATTTTTTAAAGAATGCATTTGACATTTTGCGATGCCCCCTGCCCCCTTTAGGTTTCTTATGATTTGTATTTAGTTTCGAACTACAGATTTCATGCCTTGGTTAAACCATCTGCAACCTCCATATTTCTCAAAATGGTAAGTAGAACACCCTAGAATATAGATTTTATTTTATTATTTTTTTTTTTTTTGAAAATTAAAAACAGGTCAACTGCTTACCTGAAAATTGAGTTCTTCATGTTGGGTAGTATTGTATACTATGCATCCTGTTGTCCCTTCATAGAAATCGGTTCCCTGAACTCACCTTCTGAATTATTTTTTACTGAATCTTTTAATACATGTACATACAGTTTCAGGTTTTCGTTAGTTCATGACGGTTACATACATTTAAGACCTTTAAACAAAGCGGAGGTCAAGTGACAGTAAGTCACATATGATTTCTGATAAAGTCATGTAAAACAATTCTTTGGCTTGTTCGTATTTGACTTCGAACTCGTCATCATTGTAGCTCCTCACATATCCTGACCACCATATGTCAATGCTGCTTGCATCCTCCCATTTCTGTGTAATGTTTCGGTGTACAAACAGTTCAGGATTCTTCAAACAGTTCACAACTTCACAAAAGTTTACGTCGCATGCTTTTCCTAGTTCCTCTGATAATATTTTCTTTAGCTCCTCAACGGTACACTTCGAAAGGGCATGCTTTGTGGAATTATTGATGGCTTCTCGAAACCGTATTTGCCCAGTTAAAAACTTTTTTTGGGAAGCAATGGATTTTCTCTTGAAATTACCATTATCTACAATGTCCCCACATTCAACACCATCATTGATAACTTGTTCTATGGTTTCTTCTAATTTATCTCTGTGCTTCTGCTCCTTTTCTGTCAAGTGTGATCGTCGTGCTTCATTTCTTTCTTTGATGGATTTGATGACGGTCTCCTTCTGTTTTCTGTCTTCCTCACGCACACTCTTACCCTTCCTCATAGCTAACAGTATTTTTTCTTTTCTTTCGTCCACAGATTTACTTTGCAACCAATCTGACGTGTTGTTTGCGGAAAACATGAGCTTGGACTCCAATTTTGCAACACTGATATTCCGTGCCTTGTTGAGGAGGGAATCGGCCTTCGCGAACTGACGTTCCCCCGAAATGTTGGTAGCTGAGCAGGAAGATGCCGTTTCAAGGAGTTCATCAGAAGGCTGCCAGAACAACCCTCCTTCCAGTTGATCTGTGAGCTGCCTTTTGCAAACTGTGATACATTCATGGAGCATTTTCTTTAGAGTTGGGCATGCAGCAGATAGTTCATCTTCATCTCGATTTAAAAGAAATGATCGCTGTTCTGGCTTCACCTCTGCAAAAATGGCGGACTCACTATTTACATCTAGCATTTCGCGTGGTTCTTCTTTCCAGCTGACCATCTTTTCTACTGCATTTTGATACATTGCATTTGTACTAAGTATGTTCTCTGCAACATTAATCATTTCCATCCATGGTTGGGTGATTCTAGTTGATATAGCAGCCAAACATAGAAGAGAGCTTTGCATATGAGGACATTGAAGATATTGATAGACTACTGATTGCAAATCATTTGTAGGTTTACTTACTTTACGGAAATAATTGAGAAGATATGGTGTCATAGATAGAATACATTTGGCTGAATCAAATAAAATGTTAAACCTATTTCCAACCCATCTTGGGAGAGTTGTAAACGGACAATCAACACTTTTCAGGTATGAAGTCAATTCTATGGCACATCCTGTAGCTGCATTATGGAACAAATCTGCTGCTTTTCTTAACAGGCAAGAAACGCTGCTCTCTCCCCTCCTTTTAAAAAGTCTTGGATGATGTCCGGGTGTTTCATTTTCTTTTAGGGCGCGGTCACATGACTTTGCCAGTGTGTCAAGTGGGTGCATTCCACACCGGAAACTGTTGATGTTTTCATTTGTGTGTTCAGAAAGTTTCTTATCGATACATGTATTCACTGTGGCTCTATCAGTCATGGTATTTTGGATGCCTTTCAGGAGGTTAGGGTGAGCTGCTGATATGGATTCAGTTATTGAGTTTACATATTCCTCTCCTGTTCCCCCAGCCTGTTGTTTCATCCCAATTAGTAATGTTGTTTCTCCTGACGAGAGTTCACACTCAACTAAATGGCCAACACGTGGCTTGCTGGTGCCATCATATTTTAATGTTGTATTCCTTTTTTGCATGAAATGCTCATTAATTTGTTCTCGAGACAGTATTTTCATTTCAGAAGCAAATCGTCCTTGGGTTTGTCGGGATGGCAAATCTTCTGGTAATGTCACGTTACATACAGTTTCCGCTACAATTCTGATTGCTTCACTGACATTAGCCTCTGCAACTCCCAGATTCTATGGAAGTTAGTGTAGATAGAGGAAGACAATTATAAGACAAAAGTATAACCATGTATTTCTCAATAAGCCTTCAGTGGAACCAATAACAAACAATGTAGTACCAGCTAAAATTACTTTTCATCCATTACTTTTTGTCGGTTCTAGGACAACTGACCCCCTGGACAATTACCCCGCGGACAACAGATCATCCTTGAGGGGTACTTATCCCTGAGGGGGTAGTTGTCCGGGGGGTAATTGTCCAGGGGGTATTTGTCGTACATGCATTTGTTTCAAAGTTTTAAATATACATGTAGGAAAAGAGAAAATGGTAAGTTTTTAAACCACGAAGGGCAATTAAAGTAGCAAGTATTCATTTACTATTTTTTTAAACTGTTTAAATAGTTTCATGTAACACTAATTTTTTTTTTTTTTAAATTTGTCAAATTTTCTGTTAAGTCTGTTTATGTTTGCTAAAGTAAGAGACTTTTGAATTGATAAAGGGTTTAAAAGGACAATCTAATAATCTAGCATTTTTAGTTTGGGACATCCAAAGTGTCAACAAACACATTAAAACCATTTACTTTTAAATACCATTTCATTTGTAAATGTACTTTATTTTGTTGTTTTCAAATTTCATGATTCTAATCAAACCTGCAAATAGTAGGATGCTTCTCTGATCTGAGGGGTGTATGATTGATGTATTTTGGTTGACACAATGGGAGGCTGTTTTAAAATGTCAATGTCATCTTCCAGTTCATCGATCTTATTTGTCAACTGCTTCACTTCCTGTTGATTGTTGAAAGTCATAGAGTCTCTTGCTTGATCATACTTTCTACTAATTGTTCTTCTTCTCCGTCGCTCTTCATTTAGTTGTTTTTTCAGGCGTCTTATTTTTGATTTGTTACGCTTAACCTGACCTTCGGCATCATTACATTTCACCTTCCACTCATTCTTGCTTTTCTGGAGTCGCTTTATCTTCTCAGTTATTCTTTTTTTCCCTCCTTTTACATTTCCAAACAGAGATTTGTAATTGTCCACTTCCTGCTTATATTTAATCAATTCTTTCTTTAATTTATTCAACGGAACATCCTCATCAACTCTCCTTTTCTTTGCTCTTTGACAAGGACATAGATCCTCCGCTTTTTGTTCATTGTTCATCTTGTTCACGTCATTAATTGTAGACTCATGTTGATCCACGTTCATCTTGTCCACGATTTTAGTTGGTGGCTTGAATGCTGCCTCAAGGAAATCATCGATACGTTTTCTGTCAACTTCTGACTTTTGTGTTTTCTTCAGGTAAGTGTACCTTTTGTAACATCTATTAATTGCCAATTTGAAAGATGGTAATGTGCAAACTGATGCGAGTTTAGCTGCGACGATCGTGTGGAACTGAGCCCATGAAACAGGGTGACCGTTGGTGAGGTAAGGCAAAAGATCTATTATCAATCCATTATTGAAGTCTGCTTCATTGAGCTCTGCCAAGCTCCTTTCCAGATCTTGGTATAGTAGCTTGCCACAGAAAGGGAGTTCTTTGAATTTTTGGGCCATGATTTTAATGAAAGCCAAATTCTAAGCCTGCAATGAAATATAATTAGAAATAAGTGCATCTGTCCTAAATAAAACCATGGGCCTATGCAAAATTATCGAAATGTAGAAATACTAAGAGCTTGCATTATTTCACATGAACTCAAGTCTTGTTCTCGTTAAAATTGCAAGTCGATTTGAATGGGTTCATTTTTTTTTTACCCCACCCCTCTTTAAAATATATATATTTTTGAAATATTCTCTTTTGTTTATATTTCATATCACCTTGAATAGGCCTATTATTACTATTAATGATTGAGGCAAAGAAAGCATTTGAAAATAAAAAGGAACAACACAAAAGAAACCAAATGGTGATAGATCACATGACATAATGAAAGTATAGGTAACAAAGTAAAAGAGTAAAATCTAATTGTTTCTTTCTTGAATATTTGTTACTGGAAGACAATCAAGCAAAATGCGACTGTCAGTTTCGGCTGCCAGAATCTAGGCATGGAACCAATATGGCTTCACTCCTTGGCCTGTTTTTGATTAGCCTGCATGGTCTTGCTTGCCATGGCCATGGAAAATTGTCTTGGATGTTGGAGCTTCTCTGAAGGGTTGGGCACTTTGGGGCAAAATATGGATCCATCCACCTTAAGAAAATCATAAAAATAATAATATAAAACTAAGGAAATCATAGATCTGGAGTAAAATATTAAACAAAATTCATAAAAAACCTGCACATATGAAATTATAAATATGATAAAAATGTTTGTAACGAATCGCCCTACCCCAACACAATATTTCATTGACACCCCCCCCCCCCCCCCCCAGCTCAGCAGACAACACAGCAAAATAAAATGTCCAACTTGAGTTAAACAATGAACATTTGATCTAATTTATTACATTTAATTTAAATTGAATTCTTGTTACAAAAGTAGACCCTTACAGTAGGCTACATGTACTTTGGCTTCAATGAATTATTATGGGAAAGAGATTAACACTAGATTAGATCTAATTTTATTTTTTAGACAATGTATTCTGAAATCACTCCAAAATTTGACCAAATTGTGTGTAGATTGTCAGGCTCCAATTAATGTTCAAAATTCAGCATTTATTAAATAAAGATGCAGACTAGTTTGATTAAATCAATTCATCAACAAAGTAACTTGACATCAACAACAAATATTTATTATGGACGAGTGTTTGAATGCGTCCCTGACGAATGTATATATGGGACTAAGCGAGTTGTGATCTAGCAGACGCCACCAGAAAACCCCGCGAAACTCCCGGGAAACCCCGCGAAACTGAGCGCCGGGAACGCCGGCGGAGCTGATTTCATGATTTAACAGCCTTCAGGCAAACGGGATTCGCTTTCATTCGCAAGGAAGAACCCCGTCGATATCGGTGTTAAATTGAAGGTTATAATTCCCCCCTCACGGTGATACTTGAATTATCAATGTGCGAGGTAGAAAATTTTAGATATTAATACGAAATCTGACAGAATACGGTGAAATATGGTACTTACAAGTGATTTTCTGGACCGATTTGGGAACTTTCACAAAGTTTATCGCACAGCAACTTGTCGAGAATGTTAGTACATATAGATAAGTATGCCATACAGTGTTAAAATCGCCAGCAGTGTTTCGATTTGTGGATGCAATTAGCATTACAAGAACGTCATAGCAATGCTCGATAGAGCCTCTTGACGTCTAAGGCCGGTCGCAACTTTTGTACAGCAAAACGAATCAAAATAAAAGCGCCCTCTCGTGATGCGTGAGCGTGCCTACCTCAGCTCTGCAAGATCATCGAAAGAGCCCATTCTGTCTCTCGTTTATCACCCGTCATCAATCATTTCCATTGAACATGCATAACAATCACATTCACAACAACACCTCACACTGGTAATTATACAACTGCACTGTTACTAATGTTAGTGTTGCTGTTGCATAGATCGGTGCATGGACATGGTGTATGGTGAAAGTCCGGAAAGATACATTGGAAAGCAAACATATAATTTAACGTGTGGGACTGCAATAATAAGAAAGATCGACTGACCTGCTTTATGTTTGCCGGAAGTTTCCCCCAAGGGTAGTTGTTTCTGATGTGAAATTCTACTTCTGAATTCATCGCTGTAATCTTTCATAACATATTGTGACTTTTAAGAAACAAAAGTGACACATTTGGTTAAAAAGATGGTTTTAATCAGCTAAATACTTATGATGTCGTACGGATTGAGTATTGCTGAATTTATGTCAATATGTGGAAATAATGATTAATAGATCTACAGTTTAGGTAACATTTCTCTATTATTCCGATAACATTTTAATTAAAAAAATAAAAAATAAAGTTGGCTTACATATTTTGTAACAGAATAATTCATTAATAATTTTGTTAGAGTTAAACTTGTTAAATATTTAATTAAAAGTATGGACAACTCATTGAGCTTCATAGTTCGTTGACCTGTTTGTTTTCATATAACGGGCATTAAGCGGGCCTTTCAAACTAGGACGGAGTTTCAGCTCATCTCATTGCTTGAATCTTTCATGTCTTTGGAGGATTACGTTGACAGTAAGCATTCAAAATTGGTCATTTTGGGTTGCTGTGTAGTTCGAGAAAATATATGCACAGTTGAAATCACGAGTTTTATCCTGAATATCACATATTATGGTGTAGCCTGTCAGTGCTAGTGCTACTGAATTTAATGATAGTCATTATATTTAGTCAACACGACATTATTGAACACTGTTGAAGGCGAAATGGAAACGGAAGAAGTTGAGCCAGGCGAAAACAGGAACAAAATGGGGAAGGAAGGGGAGGACCCGGAGGCGGAGGAGGATCAGGAATCGCCTTTTAAAAACTGCACGTTCAACGTTTTTGATGCAGTCTTTGTACTGATTTCAATGGGACTTCTCGTTGCTGATCTTGTGACGGGTGAGTTTAGTAAAAACTTTAAAAAATTAGGGGGGGCGGGGGGGGGGGGGGGAGTAAGACAAAGAGCACTTTCATGAGAGGGAGGTGGTGGGTAAGAGCACTTTTTTTTTTGGGGGGGGGTCCAATTTGTAAAGAAACATTTAGCAGCGGATCACCCAGCTGTTGAGCAGGGGGCCGTTTCTCGAAACCGTCATAACTACAAGATCAACGACATCTCGCCACTGTCGCGCAACTTGTCAGCTAAGTGTTTCACGAAGCCGTCTTTGCCAAGATGAGCGACAACTTCCGCGACAATGAGTTGTCACTGCTCCGAACCCGTCATATCTTTTTAATTGCTGTAAAGCGCCATCACAAGTCAGTTTGTTGCCATTCTATGGGCCGCGAAATGTACATGTAGGCCTATGACTAGTTTCACTATCATTTTGAGAAAAATATAGACGAGTTCGGTACGTAATTCTCTGGGATGCGAAATGCAAATGTAAAGAAGTGATAATACAAATTATACAGAAATTTTAAAATGCTGAATATAAACATTAAATCACAAATCATTAAACTATAACATATAAATAAAAGAGATAAGAATGTTACACACCGTTGTCCATAGTCAATCCATAGTCTTTCTTAGGATACCATCATACCTTTGGGGCCTATGTGCATTATTATTCCCTCTCTAATTACTTCTTCCAAATTATATTTTCAATATCAAATTAATTATATAACGAGTATTTATGGGACTCAAGAATAAAACTGGCTGAGAAAAGGTATTTTGCCTAAAATTCCTCGTCACAATAAACAAAAAAGTATGTATTGATAAACTATCACATTACGGTATCCTTCAACTAACTTTTCATTCGACTGTCAAAAAAAAAACACTCACCGGTTTTTCTTCAATTTAAGAATCTTTACAGAAATATGCAAATCGTTTGATGATCTACATTTGATAATGACCCTATTTATTATTTATTTTAGGAGAATTTATATGTATACATTTCTTTTTGAACAATTTTAGCCCCAAAACTTGTTTTGGGTTATTCTTGATAAATCAAATGGATCGTGACAAAGACTATGTTCTTGAGCTGCTAGTATCGCGATATATCGATATCATGTCTGTCATGGCTTCGTGAAACGGTTTATCCACTTCATGACATCTCCGTAGGTCGCCAACAAAGATATGACTGTCATGGAGTTGGTTTCGAGAAACGCCCCCCCGGTGAATAAGCAGGGGGGGGGGAGGAAAACTATATATTTGTTTAATGCGGGGGGGGGGGGGGGGTGACAGGGGTGTTTAGTTTTGGGCTTATAAAGGGTAAAATTAATGTTACCATATTGTTTAGGCCTACCATTTTTTTGATGGGTGGGTGGCGGGGGTGACCCCCCCCCCCCACCCATCAAACAAATGGCCTTAACAATATGGTAACATTAATTTTACCCTTTATAAACCAGTAATACTATAGTACTAGTGTGCTATAATTAGAACTCAAGTCAAGTAAGTAAAAGGGATTTAATGATATATCCCTAATTTTTCTTGAATTTAATTCTTTGCATTCATTGTTAAATTTGTTGTTATTGTTCCCATCCAGACATGATCGTGACATGCAAGTATTTCACAGGAGGAGACATGACATGGGGTGCCCTCACGCTGGCTTTCATCCTGGTTCCCTCGATCATCCTCCAAGTCTTCAGCGTCAGATGGTACCTGGTAGACGATGATATGTCCGCTCTGAAGTGGATCACGCACATCTGCCAAGCAGGACCCTTGCACAGGTACGACTACCCTTTCATCGCCTTAGCCCTTGGGCTTAGGCTTTAGAAATGTGAATGTACAAAATATAATTGTTTAGATAATCATATTCAGGGTCTGTTGGAACTTGAAAACTCCTCCTCCTCCTCCTCCTCCTCCTCTTCCAGTTCTTCCTCTTCCTCCTCCTCCTCCTCCTCCTCCTCCTCCTCCTCCTTCTCCTCCTCCTCCTTCTCCTCCTCCTCACCCCTCCCTCTCCCCATCCCTCATGCTTCTTCTTTTCCTTCTCCTTTTTTCCTTGCTATCATCTTAAAGTATGCTTCTTTCTTTTTTTTCTCTCCCTTTTTTTTCTTCTCTTCTTTCTTCTCTCTTTGTTCTACTTTATTTTATTTTTTTTCTTTTTTTTTTCTTTTCAAAAAGAGAAAAAACTTTTGAGCAGAACACTGTTTCTATTTTTACAGTGATTTTCTTGATTTCTCCCCTCCCCTATGATATATCCCCATGTAGGTATGTGAATCTGTTTGTTACTGGTATGGAAGCAAGGAGAACCAATGATGCCTTGGACTTTGAGCGTCTCTTCAATCAGCAGAGCGATGTCTGCATGCTGAGGCTGTTTGAGTCCTTCATGGAGTCCGCACCACAGGTCGTTTTGCAGCTCTACATCATGGTGGCAACGAATGATGAGAACTTCTGGACAGGTAGGTATGGAAGGCCTCAAAGATCTGCCTCTTAGTCTTATAGGGTGGTATTCTTTGAAAGCGGACTAACTTTAGGCCATGGTTTAATCCACCGACTAAGTATGGAATGCCAAGTGTCCATATGAATATGTTTTTGAATAATTTAATCTGTCACTAAATTAAAATAAAATGTAATGCAGAGGTGCCAACCAGTACGATTTAATCGTATTTAGTACGATAATAAGAGTGGAATACGATAATACGATATCACCTTTTAAAATACGATTTTTCACCAAAAAAAAACATAAAAACCACGGAATCGCATAGAAACATGTACAAGTAAATCCCCACAACCCCAACAAAAACTTTGATTTATAATTTTCTTTTAAAATTTTAATGAAAGAGCAAACATTTTAATTGACCGTATGTACCAGTATCACATTTTTCTGAAATTTTACTGGCCCGGCCAACATGTACAATTGAATATGATTTAAAAAACTAATTACAGCAAAAATGTGGTCTTTACGGTATGCATTTGCGCTGCGTTACGACATCAATAGGTTTTTAATAGGTGAAAGGATCGAAGGCCGGTTGAAAAATACTAATTTTGATGGTAAAATACTAATTTTGGAGGTGCTGAGTACTAATTTGTACTTCCAAAGGTTGGCAGCTCTGGTAATAACATAATAAGTAAAGAACAATATAACTATGATATAATTATGTTATCACGGTAATTTAGGGACATATCACATTATTCAAAAATATATTCAAATGGACACTTGGCATTCCGTACTTAGTCGGTGGATTAAACCATGGCCTAAAGTTAGTCCGCTTTCAAGAATACCACCCATACTGTCTGTCACTTTATCCAACATTGTCTTACTCTATCTTTCTCTCTCTCTCCCCCCCCCCCTCCACCTTTCTGCCCCCCCCCCACCCCCCTTCTTGCTACTTCAACTCTCATATTTTCTCTATCTCTATACATACAATCTCGAAAATATTTTTGTCCTTGCTTATTCAATGTTATATCTACATTTACATTAATGCTGATCACTTTTGCTCCTTCGAAAGTAAAATGACAACATCAACTGAAAAGGGTTCACCTTACTTATGGGTGAACTGAGGCATTTCCTGGATTATTTAAGGGAAGGTGTAAAGCACAATGGTTTGCTTGTGCTTCGACAGCAAAGAAGATATGACAAATGTTGAAACAGCACCAACTCCTACCCCCCCCCCCCCCCCCACTTTCCCACCCCTTACCCTACCTCACTTTATTAGTTTAAGGTTTACTAAAAAAAAACACTGTACTACTTGTAGCTACTTGCTCCCTCTATATAGAAAACTTCCCCAATCGGTGCCTGTTGGTCCCCCATGATCCTCTTTTTCTCATGTTAGTTGAGAGCTGAGTTAATGAGATAGACACCTGTCAGTGACCTCGTTGTGTGGTCTAATCCCTTCTGGCCCAGTAGTATTGACTGTCTTTAATTAATTTCTTTGTTTATTATTATTATTTTGCTTTCTTCCACCAGGTACATCGGCTGCCGTGTCTCTCTTCTCTCTGTGCTGGGCCCTAGGGGCGTATAGTAGAGCTCACCGTAAGGTCCGTCGTGATAAGAAGGTTGTTTCTTGGCCAGGGCTGGTTCTTCAGACTCTCTGGAGGATTGGGATGATTTCATCTAGAGTCATGGCTCTCGTCCTCTTTGCTTCAGTCTTCAAGGCTTATATATTTTTAGCTGTCGGTAAGAGAATGAAACCTTATGAAACATTCACATACTTCATAAGGCCTTTAAAAAAAAAATGTTGTATTGCCCTTTGTGACCGACCCAAAATTCTTGACATCGGCTTTTTAAAAAAGTTTTTATTTTTAAATGTTTTTTAGAGAAAAAAAGTATTGAAGCATTAAAAACTGAGAAATATCAGCCCAAAAGGGAGAAGAAAAAAAAGGGGAAAAAGATTTGTTGGCACCTAAAGGGCCATACAACATCTTTTTTGTTAGGCCTAATCATAACACTTCTTGACATTATTCTTCCCTGTGAGATTATAATGATGTGTTGAAAAGTTTGAGGTTCTCAAAACAATACCAGCCAGAGTAATATATCTCTGGCTCAATCTGCCTAATGCAATGCATGGGTTTACACTATTCAGTCTGGGAGATTCAGTTTAACTACTTAATGATATTTGCTGAGTAATCTTAACAGGACCTAGAAAGATAACAAAAATAATTTTTTAAATCACATTCACTTATGAGCCCACATGTTATAGACTGTGGGTTGTGACTACCAGCTGGTTTTCCTTGTAGTATATGTACTCAGCCATATTTACATTTTCTTCCAAAATAATTTTGCATAGGCTATGTCATTGTATGTTTGACATTTTGAATGTTCATTGTACATGTACAACTAGATATACAACTGTACATACTGTAAGTTACATTTGGTTCAGTGAGAACTTATTGTCAGTTATTAACAGATATCAATATTGCATTCAATGTGCTATCAAAGTGTACAATATTGTGTTGTATGTCATTCACTTTGTCTATGTCTTCTGTCTATGTGTTATCAAAGTGCACAATATTGTGTTGTATGTCAATCACTTTGTCTATGTCTTGTGTGCACACAGGTATTCATTGGATAGGGATGATGGTGTGGGTGCATCTCCAGAAGACAGACTTCTGCACCCATCCTCTGGAGGAGCGCCTCTTCAACTGTGTGGTGGCCGTCATCTACATCTTCTGCTTCTTCAACCTCAAGGAGGGGAAGTCCCGCAGGAGAGTCCTGGTCTTCTATTCCATCATGTTCGTTGAGAACACGGTCCTGCTTCTGGTCTGGTACAGTCACAGGACCATCGGAGAGTGGTATAATGTCGCTGGATTCACCATCGTCTTTGGAGGCTATGGTATTGGTAAGTTGAATTTGATGGTTCTTTTTTACCCAGTGAAGGATTTGGTGACTGAGGAATAGCATTCTACCTGAAGACATGCCGTATTGCATTGACTTGATATTGACCCAGGACCTTCCACTCAAAAATTCTTCTTAGGTCCCCTTCCCCTTCCCCTTCCCCTTCCCCTTCCCCTTCCCCTTCCCCTTCCCCTTCCCCTTCCCCTTCCTTCTTCTTCTTCTTCTCCTTCTTCTCCTTCTCTTTCTCCTCCTCCTTCTTCAAGAAAACACTCATAAACATAATGAAAGCAATAATACATTACATTACATTTCACTGGAGTCATCTGACCAGTGTGAGAGCTTTCTTTGCAATGGATCAATTTTGTTTAGTTTTCTTTGTAAAGCACTCCAAGAAACTCATCTTTCTCTAGTGCTACTTTTCATTACTCATTTTTGTATAGTGCTATCACTTTTGTTTTGATGTACATGTATAAATAGATGAGTGATGGATGTGTGGTTGTGTGTGGGCTCATTGTGTACATTAAATTGTTATTGATTTAGTGCAACAAGTCTTGTGTACATGACATGTTCAAGTAGATCTAATGTAAATTGTATAATTGGTATATCAATCATTTGTTTTGGTCTACACAATAAAAATTTCAACACAAACTAAATAGAATATATAGGACTTTCCCAAATGAAGAAAAACAATGAAAAGTTCTAACTCCCACAGTACTCAGTAATACATGCAAAAACACTGGTTGCTTGCTGACAAGCATTTATGCTTTCTTAGCAGTCAGGTAAAATAACCACCACCACCAAAAAACATTTTAGAATTCTGTTTATCTACAACTGTACATGTTTAATGTACATGTACCTATTTTTGTGTAATATGGTATCATTTTTGTTGTTGTAGGTGTTGTGAGCATGATTCTGTACTACCGCTACCTCCATCCTCGGAACGACTTCACCCTTTGCGGGCCCAAGCCTGAGAAAGAGCCTTCCCGATCTCTGAATACCACCCCATCCATGTCACCCGCACCCAGTCCCACAGCCCTCTTCTCCCCTGAACTCTATCGACACGGACACTCTCCTTCTCCAAAACAGCAGCGAAACTCTGACGTGAATCACAACGACAATGCCGCCAGTCCTCTTGCTCGACCACTGTCACAGACTAGCATTCACCTTCACAATGACTTTGACAAGGAGCATGGTGTACCCAAGAGGTCAGGAAAGGTCAAAGGTCAGGGGCATGATGTTGGACGGGGAGATTCCATCGTTAGGAAGAGTAAAAGCGAGAGCTGCGTGAGCTTCAATGAAGATGAGACCATTTCAGCAACAGTGCATCTTGATAAGAGTACTGCAGGGAATGGATCTGTTTTGATGAACGCTTCCCTAATGGCGTCATTCAGGTGTGATATATCAGGATTTGGGACGGATCTTGTCCAAAATTTTGATGACTGGAGAGACCATTCCCGCCTGACCAACCACTCAGTAATGAGCGCTGGTGGGAAATCAGGCAACCTGACTCGATCACTCGGCAGTATGCTGGACCAGAGCCATGTCTCAAGTCCAGCAGTATCACACTGCATTGACTCGGCTGATGCTGCAAGGACCTCCTTTTCTCCGGACCTCCAGCAGATGCCCGAGATTGCAGACTCACCCAACCAGATCATGACGGCATACGAAGCCCAGCAGATCTACGACAGCATCTTGGGTATCCACCATCCCCGCAGGAACTCCAAAAGGAAACTCAAGTTTGATGATCCGGGTAAGGCCTCTGGAAGAACCAGATCCAAGTCTGGTAATGCAGTTGTACATGGTAAACCAGCTCAGAGAGAGACTGGTAACAGATCTACTGATGGTGACTTTGGGAATGGGGGACCTCAAAAGGTTGTTGTGACAAGAAAATATGTTAAAGATGGGTGTTGTGTTGGACGTGTTGGTACATCTGGACAATCTTTGCATCAAAGTAAACAATCACATCACCCTGTACCCAATCTTGGTACCAAGAATAGAGATAAGTGCAGTGAAGGAAGTCACAAGATATTGACACATCCAGCCATCAATGCCACGGTAGAAACTAAAGAGATCTATCCGGATAATGGTAAAAAGATTGAAACTGAAACTACAAATTTCCAAGCTGTTAAAGTTGATATGCCTATAGATCTTGATGGGGCGAAACCACTTCAGGGCAGTAAGGACAATCATGATTTAGGACATGTCGTAAATGAAAAGCAGGAATGCTTTCAAAACCAAAACAAGCCATCAATTTTGATCGTCGATGTAAACAGTGCTCGAGCTGAGCACGAGGCACAGATCGGTATTGCCTCTCCAAGGCTGCGTGCAGCACTGTCAAGGGATCTATTCAAAGCGAAAGAGAGAGTAATTTCAAGGAGTAGTCACATTACAAATAACGCTGACGTGCACAATGAAGGCTGTGGCAAGGCTGTGTCTGTATTAGGATGCAAATCAGATAATGTAAAAGGGATTGTTGCTCATCATAATGAAATGCCCATTGTGGTAGGTCGCCCTGCAAAGCATAACAAAGAGACTGTAGATGGAAGCAAGTCAGAACCAAATATGCATGCTCAAACGACGCAAGATTTGCAATGCGCTACTAGTACTACTGTTCCGAATAGCAATAACAAAACAAAGCAGGGTCAGAACATTTATGTCAAACGTAGTGGCACACTTGCTCCAGGGTTGGAAGACTCCCACATTACAGAGCAAGAAGAAGGAGATAACAGAGATCTCTGTGAAAATAGCATAACCAAAGCGCAGCGCAGTAGCCCCACAAAGGCTGGTAAATTACTTGGTTCCCTGTCCCCCAAAGCAGCCATCTTTGGTACATCCCAAGGTAGATTCAATGGGAGTCACAGTCCACTGATCGGAAGAGAAAGGGACCCTGGTGGTAGTGGGCACAAGTACCATGGCAGAAGTCCTGCGGGGAAAACAGCTCTCAAGAGAGTCCGCAGTCTGAAAGGGAGCGTCCCATTGGATAGTCCTTCCCACCCTCAGGGGTCGAGCCCTGCAAGAGATGATGCGGCTAAGGGTCACTCTGAACATGAGAGGACCCCCATAGCAAACTTGAAGGGTAAAATAAAAAGGGCTCTGAGCATTAAGGCCAGGGTACCGTACGAAGACGAAGTACATGTAGATTCCTCCTCCTCAGTCGCAATTCACTTACATGTAGATCAAGATCCTCAAAGAAATGACAATCACAAGACTGAAAAAGCTTTGAATACCATATCAAGTCCCAAAGTAAACGTTGACAAGGCTTCAGAACTTGTTATGAGAGAAAGACCTGTGCTAGTAGAAAACCAACAAAGTGCATTTGTACCTCAAAAGTTTGAAGCTATCTCACAAAACGATTCCCCACAGAAGACTGGTGGTGAACCCTACTCACTGCCTACAGCCACATTTTCAAGTCCCAGAGGTAAGGAGAATAGAGGTTTTGCACCAGTCTCAGGGAATAAGATTATGAACTCATCCCCTCCAAAGAATACAGAAAATGCAAAAATGTATACAGGTAGTCCTCAGAAGACTGGTAAAGAACACGTCTCACTGTCTAAAGGTACTAGAGTGCACACACCTGGGAAAGAGAATAGGGGTTATCAACCAGGCACTGTGAAGGGCACAGTAAGTAGACACACAAACGATAAGCTAGGGAGTCCCACTGGCAAGAAACCTCCAAGAAGATCCCTGAACAGGATCCCAACAAATTTGGTAGCAGATAATGTGGCCCGTTTTGACAGTCCTAGCAAATAAGATGCAACTATATACATGACATGTATTTTTAAGAAAATATCTCATACACATATCACCTTTTTTTAAATGATCATTTCTTCTTTTTCTTGTTGATATTTTGTAGTTTGTTTGTTCTTGTTTTTTATCCTATCATGCAGGTAACAAAGTACATGTAGTAAGATATCGGGTGTTTCTATTCATGGCTGAATATTAGGACATTTTGAAAATGTTATTATATATTGAAAAAACTTTTTATATTTATACAACTTTTTTTTTTCTTTTTTTTTTTCATGTGTTCTTGTTTGTTTGTTCTTGTTCTTTTATCCTATTATGCATGTAATATGTTAGTAAGATATCGGGTGTTTTTATTCATGGCTGAATTTTTGGACATTTTGTAAATTTTGATATTGAAATTATATGCTGAAAAAACTTTTTATATTTATACAACTTTTTGATATATATATATATATCTGCAACCTCATATGCCTGTAATATTGACTCTTTATTCACTCATGTTTTCTTTTATAAGTTTGTTATATTTCAAATTTATCAGACTACATAGAAGAAGTGTAGCACACTTTGGTTTGATCATGGACCTACTACGAAGTAGGTCCATGGTTTGATCAGTACATGTACATTGTCATGAAGACATTTTTCAAAATGTATCGTAAAACTATCAATGTTCCTCCAAGGAATAGTATCCTGAATGAAATATACCAAAGCACTGTCAAATCATCTGACTTAATTGATGATGTATATATTTTATACTTTTATACATTTATACATTTATCTATTTTTCTTTTATTATTAGGAAACTACCTACTTGTATTTTGTATCTGTACAGATAAATGTGTGGCTTTTAAGTAATACTTTAGATGTAAGCGGGAATGAAATACTTGTATACTTTTATCTCTTTGTCTATTGCAATCATCTGATCTAATGATTTTACTTTTTACACTTTTATACATGTATTTCCTTGTCTTTTATGATTATAATATAATTATATCTATTTTGTTAGCTGTACAGAAGAATGTGGCTTGTAAAACATGCATAGTTGTATATTATGCTAGTGAATTAGGGTTCAATATTATGAGCTAATAAATTGAGCTTTGAAAAAGACTGATTCCATTTTAATTAATGTTTACAATTTAAGTGTACAGTCATCTTTAGAATAGATCTATTTGCAATTTTGGATAGTTGACTGCCAGCCCCAAATAATTAATATGTTCATGTAATGTTTTAGAGCCTTGTCCTTGAGTGACATGAAGCCATATTTGAAAATGTGATACCTTGAAAAGACTTAAAGCTGACTATTATGTATTTACAACTCTAGCACAAATAACACTACACATGTACTTACATGTACTTGGGCATTGTTATTAGATCTATCATCTCCTTGTACATGTTTATCATTAATCTGATTTTGTTATCTTATTTTTGTCAAATTGCACTGGAGTTGTTAAATTTAAGTCTAATATTCACTTAGTTAACACTTAACAGGGACTGTGGCTTAAATATGACGGTGTTTTTTTTGTTCAAGAGTTAATATTAATTGATTACAATTAATTTGAAAGTCAAGACAATCTTGTTTAGTTTGTTTTAAAAAACATGGTCTGTTGTCAAAGTTACATGCATGTATTACATATTTGTCTTATGTATGAAAATAGTTTTATGTAGGCTATACTCTAAATGAATGCTAAGTACAAATATAATCATATCAGGCATAATGCATGTCGCGTATCTCTTGAAAAATATAGAAATACAATTTCACTCTAAATTCTGACTGCATGATATTAAAGCTGTCATAACCTGTATAGAGCTGAATCCGAGGTCATCTCGTGTCTTACTTTTCAATTTATATTTATTTCTTATACATGTATATACAGTAAAGTAAAGTATATTATACAACTTTAACCTAGTTAACTCATGTATTTTGCTTTAATACACTGCGTACATGTATTCAACTTCTAAATCTCTGGAATAAATCAAAAACAGCGCTTCCTAATATATTTGTTAGTTTTTGTTTGTGATTACCAGGATGTTGTCTTTTTTTCTTTGTGCATGTGAACTGGTGAAAGTAAAGAGTGTTGAGATAATAATTTTAAAGGTAAAGACCAGTTTTGGAAACGCCCTCCTCTCAAAAAAAAAAGGAAGCTCTTATTACCAATCATGTGAAAGAATGTGTTTTGACTAATACGTGATTATACAAATTTTGCCGAGAAACCGCCTACTAATTGATATTTTTGGTAAATTATTATATCTATTTGGACCTGATAGATATAACGCACGTGTTGCGCAAGTATCGCGTAGTTCTGTGTACACTTTACCAAAACTGGTCCAAATTTCTTATCATTTTGATGATTCCAGAACCTTGCAGTACACACCAATACTTCTATGCTAGATGATCAACCTTTCTGATCGATTCCACAACGTTTCTTTCACAATGCAATCTTATGACCATAACTGGTCTTTATCTTGAAGTTTTTAAAGGGTTTT
The DNA here is from genome assembly GCA_035222895.1 of Strongylocentrotus droebachiensis. Lineage (NCBI taxonomy): Eukaryota > Metazoa > Echinodermata > Echinoidea > Camarodonta > Strongylocentrotidae > Strongylocentrotus > Strongylocentrotus droebachiensis. The sequence continues at coordinate 119,772 of JAVYIG010000756.1, read as the reverse complement.
GAGAGTTATGATATGCAAAATAGTCATGTCGCTCTGGCAGAGAGAACGAGATTGAGGAAGCTAGAGGTACACACGAAAGAGAGAGAGAGGGACATAATCTGAGAATGATAACAGAGTGCATGCTCTGGGGGAAATGAGCATTGCAAACTTTCCTATCTAGACTAATAATGGCGCAAAGTTACTCCACTTTGTGAAGGAGGAATGCTCCCTTAATCTCAAATTTAAGATAAATACGCCAATATAGGTTATTTGATTTATACTTAAAATTGTATTAATAGATCACGGGTTTTGTCATTTTATAATAATATGAATAATTATGCTTACTCATGGAAACCTCATTAGCGTTACTAGTGTCAGTGCTGTTCTAATTCCTGAGGGCCCTGCAATTATCACTACCCTAGCAATTGGCAGGTACCCATTTACACCTGGGTGCAGAGTGGCAAATGTGGAGTAATGTATTGTCAAAGGACGTATAGTGCCGGGCTGGGATTCGAACCCTCAACCCTTGGGGTTGAGAGTAAGTGAATGAACCACGACACTTTGAACAGATAGACTTCAACTTCTGGATGGGGAATACCATGTAAATTGAGAAGAGATTATACAAACTGTTTCTAAACATTCCTGGTATCGATAAAAACACTGAAAGTAAAGGGTGTAATGTTTATACTTCAGATAGCGCTCTGTGACACAATGATTTGTATTTCAATCCTGACAATAGCTTGAGATGATTATTACGACATGCTGAAAATGAAACAGATATGGTTATGGAGCTCCGTGGTATAACGATTATTCACTTTAATTTCATAAAAAATGTTAGGTGCTCGAATTTCTGTCACGTGCGTTGTGGTCCTTGAATATTAAATAATGTAACTGTTGTTGTTAATAATTCTTTAAGATGCAACTTGTGCCGATAATAGACAGGATAGTCGTATCCAAACTTTGGGAGCGAGGGGAAACACAACGCGATTCATGTCCCTTCCATCATAACATTTCCCTTTTATGCTACGCCCTGTAGACGCCTTTGTGGATTATAATAGAAGGAGGAAGACTTTCGATCGTAGCTGTTTTGCTAGTTATCTTTTTATAATATATGCATGCACGTCTACATTGCTTTCACTTTCTTACTAGGCGCCGTAAACGATATAGGCCGTCCAGAGATTGCTCGTCTCCGATTAATTTTGTCTTTCTCTGAAGTTGTCTTAACCCAGCTTCCTCATTTCACACCCAGTATTGACTAAATAGAGTCGCATCTCACTGAGACGTAAATGAAGGCATGCTCAGCCGGTACTATTGTGTTTTTACCTTCTTGAAGGAAACTACATTTGAGGGGAAACTTTCTCAACTCGCTTTGATTTCTGTAATTGATGGTACCAGTGTTCCACCATGCATAAGAAAGGTAATGAATTAACCTTTTTGGTTCCTGGTACATTAATACGGGATTAACTTGACGACAGCATCATAGCACCTCACGATAGCGTTGGCAAGATAATTGAGGGAAAGACGACAGAACCATTATTGACACGACGGAGATATTTTGCAGGAAGGATTTAGTTTACACGGAGGCACAATGATTGAAACATACTGCTATCAGGAATAGAGGACTTCTACACAGTACTTATGTAGATTGCACAAGATCATTTTTGGCGGGAATTACATTAATGACCGTGGCATTCGACAGACATTAGCTTTACAGCGGGTTCACTTTTTTTCGGTATATGGATTATGGGACTTTGGCATGGATATGCATTGAGTCGCACCTTGATTGAGATGGTCTCCAAAAAGAAGAATAACGATACCATTAACAACAGTAAATGGAAGATCATTAGCTTGTCTCTTTTTCATTGAACCAGAACACATATTATAGGAGAATAACTATTTCACTTCAAACTTTGCACATGAATCATCATCGAATATAATGGCAATGATGGATAGGCGAACGTTGTACGGTACGTCCCAGCGTTCGACCACCATCTCGAAGTCGCCAGAGAAAGAAGCGACGGTTACTGAACTTACCTGGGTCGACACAACGCATAAAATTAGCGAAATTGTCTCTCGAAGCCCGCCACTTTTACCCATCTTGATCAAATGCGCTGCGCTGTCGTCCGATCCGTACATCGCCGCAAAGATCCAACCGGGCGACATCATGAAACTCAGCAGACTTAATACTGTCGACATCGTCCAGGCAACCGTCGAGTTCAAATCCGTTGCCGCGCAACATTTGAAGGAGTTCGACGACTACAATGGAGTCCAGCTGCCGTCGTATCTCGCCATTCCTAAGTCGATGGAGTCCATAACGTTCGAGGTCGTACGCGGAAGCGTTCGCTACAGTACACCGTTGGGTCTCCACGAGGGACTGTCGCCGTTTTCATCGAAAACTTCAACCTTGAAAGCGAATCAGACTTCAGTTCGGTTTAAGACCGTGCTGGCTTTGTCGAAGCAGCTACCGAGGTTCGTCAAGGTGATCAAAACGTCAAAGCAGATTCGACATAATACAAAGATCGTTGACGGACACGTACTCGAGATCATGGGCGTACACACACCGTGGGCGACTCGAGATAAATTTCTCAGGTAAGTATTTTACATTATGATATCATAGTGCCAAACTGATTTTCTGATAGAGGATAATGAATTTGTTATAAAATGTTTGCCAGTTTGTGAATCATTAATAAAGACGTTCTCAAGATCACGGTTGTACACTACGCCTTGGCAATTCGATATAAATTCCTCGGGTAAATATTATCAGGGGCGGATCCAGGGGGAGCGAAGGAGGCTCACGCCAAATCCCCTTTTGTTTTACCTTCCACACACAAAATGTTCACCAAAAAGTTTAGTTTACTCGTTGAAAAATGCATCAGAATGCGCCATAGAGCATCTTAAAGTTCAAAACTGTCCGGGGCCATTAAGCAGGCCCCGAACCCCACGCCGTATAAAGACTTCACGCTTCTCGCTCAAAATTTAATACGTTTCACTCCCCCCCCCCCTTTTTTTTTTGGAAAATCCTGGGGGGGGGGGCGGGCCGGGGTGGGGTATATATTGTGCAATTGCAAACAATAGCTAGTTCATGTATTAAGAGATAATTGTTGAAAGCTGGTCACACCTTGCAAGTAAAGCCACAAATGGGACTTATATTTTTTAATTTGTTGTAACATTTCCCTGTTTGTAATAAATGTAAAGCTTCCTATCATAATGTTCTCTCTTTTCGTATATGTTTGTAAGTATTTCTTGTTTATGCGCTTTGTATATAACGAAACTGAGCTTTATAAATGGAATATAGTATTACCATATGCTAATCAAGTTAGTCTGCTGCTCAGACGATGTTATGTATCACTAATCTATCCACACAAAAAAGTAACTAGACATTTCGTACGCCTGTAACTTTTTATGGAACATAAAGTAATGGTATGGAAATGTGCACTGGTGTATATAGGCCTACCGTGTGAGTCAAAAAAGTTTACACTCAGAAAATTGTTATTTGTTTTAAAAGTCAGCTATGAACGAAAAGTTATCATACATGTTTTGAAAGAGTTTTATATCCCGAATCGTTTGGTATCATTTCTGTGTGGTATGTGTTCACGCTTGGATTGTTTTCGAGAGTGCAAAAATTGACTTGCGCCAAAGTATCAAAGTGAGAGAATGAATTGAATGTATCAAATGAGATGCATTGTTCAGAAACAAAGTAACACACACGCGCGCGCACAAATGTTCTTTGGCATTTTATATATTTGATATGTGTGGCATGACTAATTTTGTTAGGGATGTTATTTGGATCTGCAAAGACCGAACTAATACCCAAATCACAATTGTTTTATTCAAACATCACATGTATTACTCTGGCGCAAGTCGATTTTTGCACTCTCTTAAACAATGTCTTCTGTTCATCCAAGCGCGAACACATAACACACAAAATTAATGATACTTAATGATTTGGGATAAAACAGTCTTCATAATGATGTATAATAATTTTCTGTTCATAGATGATTTTTTTAAATAATTAGCAATTTTCTAGGTGTAAACTTTTTTTGACTCCCTTTGCGACATTGCATGGCACAGAAGCAACTAGATCTAAAAGCCAGCCTGACCTTACCAGAATACATAACAACAATTACACGCTCCAAAATTACAATAAAACATCAATTATTATTTTCAGAAAATTGCAATCGTTATACATTCTGTAATTACAGAATTTGCATTACTAGGAACAGATTTTAATGGCAGGAAATATAAATGGTAGCACTCTCATTCTCTCTCTCCCTCCCTCTTTCACTCTTTCTCTCTCTTTCTCCATCTCTCTCTCTCTCTCTCTCTCCCACTCTCTCTCCATCCCTGTCTCTCTCTCTCTCCCTGTGTCTTTCCTCGTAATACAGTTGTCGTATTGATCAGCCAGATGGTCAGGTATGCAAGTTAGATCTGAAATGGAGAGGAACATTCGACACCATCCCCGACACTAAACGATACAACATACAGGTAAATTGATTATTTCAATATTAATTTTAATGAAAATTTTGATCCTTCATAATTTAGTTTACTTTTTTCCGATGATTCAAGCACGGCATCTTATGATAACTTCTATGAAATGTGCTTTAACGATGTGTTTATTTGTCATGATTTTGTTTAAATATCAAGATATGTCTTTTTTAAATACAATATAGCATCGAGTCCTGGGCTAGCTTTTCTACAGTATATGTGCCAACTTAATTGGGCATCTTATACAAAGAAAATTGTAAAAATCATACAGTATTAGTCCATGAGACTTCAAATAGGATAAGGCTTGTAATATATAACATATATTTTACTTTCAAACAAATATGAGTGTGATCAGTAATTTCGATGGATTGTATTCGATTTTTTTTTCAACCTAAATGTACAAAAGGCTTAGTCTTGCTTCACACATTTTATTAACCTTTGTATTAATTGCAAATGTGACAATAAATATTCGGACTTTATATTTGTATTTTCAAACTACCGATTCAAACCGAAATTGAATTGAAACGAATTGAAATTGAAATAAAATTTCGTTTCTTCATTTCTTAATATTTGCAGGATCTTCTCCGAGTCTACCGTCTGCCAATCACCGTGCGAGTACGGGACTTCAGCCCGACAGAGTGGATCCCTCAACATACTTCATCTCAGCTCAAAGCCATCAAAACTCTCGACCTCCATCTCACCATCGAGAAAGAGGAGACCGTGGAGTTCGCCATGGCTATCAGTCAGACACCGTCGTCGTCGTCGATGGCCGGTGCTAGTCAGGATCCGCACGATTTCAAGCTACTGGTCCTGTCGAAGAACATCGACGTCGATTTCGTTACCTCGTCGGATATGACGATGAATCCGAAAGTGTACGCTGAGGTCATGAACCGGATGGGAGGTATTGGAGATTCAATGATCTCAACGGTGTCAAAGGTAAGATTTTGTTTTGTGTTCGTTCGTATATTTGTTTGTTTGTTTGTTTGTCTGCCTGTCTGTTTTTTAAGTTTGTTTGTATGTAGGCTATGTTTTTGCCAATGTATATATATATTTTTTTTCATACTATCTGTCTGATTGTATGCCTGTTGTTATCATTGTACGTCTATTTGTATCATTGTTTGCCAATGTTTATATATATTTTTTTTTTTCATAATGTTGTCTGTCTGTTTGTATGCCTGTTTTATGTACGTATATTTGTATCATTGTTTGTCTTTTTTGTTGTGTGATTGATTGATTGATTGATTACTTGCTTGATTGATTGAATACTTCTTTGATTGACCGATCCATTGATTAGTTTATTCATTCCTTTTTTTTGTTTTCATTTATTAACTGAAAGTTTTTTTGACCGTTGCTTCCTTCAAATTTGTAATCTAACTGGGATGGTGTGCGATAATCTTGCGGGTGTAGCATGAGCATGTTTGATCACATATCGAATAAGAAAGAGAATTTGCCATTAGTTTTTTCCAAGGGACAAAGTGTATTTGACCCGAAACGACTGGAGTTTGAAGGGAATTTCTGATTGAGTAAGGTATGAAATCAATATTTTAAAAAGAAAGTATATACGAGTATAATACGACCTCGAATAGACATATTACATTTTCAAAATCGACATAAAATTTAGTTTTACATTGCAGGACATCTATTTGAACGAGTATGGATCGCCAATGGCGGTTGCAGTACCGTATTTACAACTCCAACCAAAAGTGTATGGCACACCAGTACGAGGTAAATTGAATATGACTATAATTATCACTAAGTTATATGTTGATATTCAACACAGTATGACTGTATTCCGTGTTTTGACATCAAAGAGAGAGGCTGATTTTCTGAACCGTGGCGTAGCGTATACTCAGCCCCTATTAATGAAGGAGCCGTCAGCGGATGGTGGAAGGAAGGGGGGGGGGGGCAGGCCTTGGTAATATGTTGTGGGTGTTTTGTAAATTATGATTGAACCTTTATGATTACACCATGAGGGTATTCGGGCTCCTCGTCGCCCATATATGGAGGTGTCCGGGCACTTTGCTGCCTGAAATCACCATGTTGCGAGCGAGGAATTACAAAGACGTTTTGTAATCTTTGAAATTGGTTTCTAAGATTTTGTTTTCACGAAATTGACATCATTCCACTACATTATTTTCTCTCGCGGCACCCCAGTTAAAAAATGCTGGATTGGGGCCTTATATTACACCTTTCTCCCTTTTCGTTAGCGCCATTCGATGGGTGCAGGGAATAATATTAATGTTAATATTCTCAGTCTGGATTTATATAGCACCTATACATCTATATAATATGCATAGATGTGATTCAGGCTTTACCGCATACAATGCATGCACCTTCTCCACAACCTGGAGTGCATTCCCGTCAGGCGCCCTTTTACAGACGCTCACAATGCTAAACAACAATAACATATATCGAAAATAATATCGCTAGTGATATTCGTTTGTCTCGCAATGTATGGTCAACAAGGGATCGAAGATCACGACGTTTCGTGCGTCGCTGCAACACTTCGTCAGGTGATAAAATACAATGTAAGCAAGTGTGTTTTATACTCTATAACAATAACATATGCTCCCACCCCCTTCTTCACTCCATCGGTAAGTGAAAAAATTGTTACCAAAAATAATCTACCAGAGAAAATACGACACCATAGCGAGTGATATTCATAGGGTTAACCTTTGATTTCATTCATCAACATAATTATTGTATTGTTCACTAAAAGATTCTTCTTTTATTTTACAGAGTTGTCAAAAGGATTTTTATTGTCAAAACAAGTCAGGCCATTTCAAAGGTCACTCAGTTCTTGCCTCCCAGGTGAAGTGCAAAGATATTCATGTCATTCTATTCATCTGGCATTGCTCTGTCAATTCAATCAAATTCATTAGATTTAGTTACCGCATAATAAAAAGTCACCCAGATGAATGTTCGTTAAAATAATTAAGTACACAGCTCTAGTAGTCATAAAATCTAATCCCGAGCCTAACATTACAACTAAATCAGGAGCGGAATATGAAGGCCGGTTCGGTGGTTGAGTGAACCGGTCGCAATAAACCAATTCCCTAGCTCAATTTCAGCCAACATAATTGTGGATTAAAAAGCTTTCCCTGTCTTTCTCTCTCTCTCTCTCTCTCTCTCTCTCTCTCTCTCTCTCTCACTCTCATTCCCACTCACTTTGTCTGTTTTCTCCCTTTATCTTTCTCCTTTTTTTGAAATTTCCCGTTCTAAGGCATTCGATTATAGGACAAGTTATCATGACTCCGCCACTATTTGTCATTTATTCTTTAAATGAATTTGGGCAAATGGAAACTTATTTTCTCTCAGATTTAATGTCTAATCAAGCTCAATAGATCTTTTTTTGATCAGTCAATTTATCATTTTGCTCAATAGTCGGCTTTTAATTATAATTCTGATTTTGGTTCGTCTATTCTAATTTTATTTTAGATTTTGATCTAAGTTTTCAAATGCAAGTGTCTACTTTCAAAATGATAGAGGCGGTTCAAAAATTTGCTCACATAAAAGGAAAAAGAAATGTTTTCTCTCAGTTTCCGTGAAACCTTTAGCGTATTATCTCATTCATAATTATTTTGTACTTTCAATAGGAAGTCATAACTAATTTACTATTGTTGTCCCAAATCTCATCTTACATAAATAATTAACGACAGGAAATGTCAATTTTCTGCTTCTGTTACGTATTTCCTTCACTTAACAAATAGATTTAACTCTCAGTTTTGTTTCCTTTATAATGATCGGATGTCCTTTGAGTATTTTTGATGTTGCTGCAACGCGTGACAACATTGCATAAGATATTGAAAGAGCGACAAACTTTTTTGATTTTTGGGGGAGGGTGCCATATCATTCCTATTTTATATATTACTGTGCGTATTACTGTCTTGTCGAACCAATCGTCATCAGGGTGAGTGGGGAGGGGGTGAATGTTCATCTGAGTGATCTGACTCCTTCACACCTCCCTTGTATTTCAAAACAGATTGTCTTCATTTATTGAAATAATATGCCCCGAATATTTACCCAAATACAGCCCGTGCTCATGGTCCTCTTCCGTTGTGAACAATAGACGACTCGTGAGGACAATCGAGCAAAAACAATAATAACAAAATAGTTCACTCCATTAACAGAGCATTTCATGTTAGATGTAGGAAATAGAATAGTAAACCATCGAAGTGTATCATTATAGATTTTATAACACTGAAGTATGAACTATATAGTTAGAACGTAGTAAAATAGTTGATAATAAAACCATAAGCAGGCACTAAAATTCAGCGCATTTATGATATAAGCATCTAGACTCCAGTGGGGTGTTTCACAAAGATCCTAAGTTGAACTTATCTCTAAGTTGGACTTAGCAATTATGGAAAGCCGTTAGCATCATTGAAAATATTTTGTAAAAATCATTTTAAAAGACATAAAATGTTGATTCAAATTATTCATATTTTCGAATATCTTGGGAGATTTCATGTTCTTGATGGGGAATTTATAAAAAGTCTAAAATACTTGAATTTTTGCTTTTGAATATGTTTTATTTTAAGGTTACAAATGGCTCTCCATAATTTCTAAGTCCAACTTAGAGTTAAGTTTGACTTAGAATCTTTGTGAAACACCCCCCAGAACTATACCATGAACTTTTTAAACAAAGCGATGATTCTTCTTCTTTCTTTTTCACTTAGAGAAGGGTTGTCCTTCAAATGAAAGAATGGAACAACACAGTAGACCGAAAGCCGAAGAGACCGACATATCATTTTCTGACCTGCCCGTTTCGCAAAGGCTCGATCGTTCAGATTATGGCGTGGCAAAAGCGCAAAAGTGTTATACTTTTTACATTTCTGCAAGGTTGAATGAATGGGCCCTGGGTTTGGTCTTTACTTAATTAATTCAGTTCATTTCTTTTAATGTCAAATCCATTATGGCATTACAAAACATAAAAAGACGTAATTATACAGTGAAATCTGTCTATAAAGACTACCCAAGGAAAAAAAGTGGTCTCTAAAGGCAGGTGGTCTTTAAGTGCAGGTTCCTTTAGTAAATGTTTCAATGAAAAAATATTTTCAACCTGGGAAACAAAAAAGTGGTCTTTGTAGACAGGTGGTCTTTCTATAGAGGTGGTCAATAAAGCAGGTTTTACTGTATAATTGAATTGAATTTGAGGTTGGTGCGGAAAAAATATGAGTTTTGTCGTGGCATTAGCGAGCTTTCGATTTTCTTTCCGGAACGGGACTTGGTGTTCCCATCTCTTGGCCCAGGTGGATATCTCGCTATGCTGGAGTAATAATATATCCTGTATATCCCCTGGAAGACAGGTATGAATACTTGTGAGACCACTTGTGAGCCTTAATGAGACCAAATTAATAATGATTATTATTGTAGTAATTTAAATTTCACTGTCTGTTTTGTTTGATTAGCACCGTCCCGTCCGCCTGGTCTAGATGGGATTGAGAAATCCAATCACCGATCTTCTTGTCATCACTACATTGACCTTGATGTACTGTCTGAAGAAGGTATAACAAACCAGGGGCAGATTAACCCGTTGACAACTGAATGTTCTGGTTTCCATAGGCTTAATACAGGAGCCACCAGGTTCCAGTAAACAATGGGTTAAGGGACGACCCCCCCCCCCTTTTTTTTTTTTAAACCCCACTCCTACAGTGCTCACAACAAAGTACATCACGGAAAGATGTGCTCCCTCATAAAAGGTCGCCTTTAAAATCTGCACCCCTTGTTTTTTAAAACTTTATCCAAGAGTTATATGCATTGTTCTCCTTCCCGTTACCTCTTACAGTCCTTACCGACCCTGATATCAACCCCCCCCCCCTTCTTTTAAAGTTATGACAACACACTGGGTAACGTGTTGGAGAACGCTGCATGGACAAGAATTTATAGAATATTTGGGTCAGTGTGGTGTAGATATAATAATTCAAAAATAAATCATTGAAAGTTAATATGTCATGATATGTCGTAGTCTAGCGGATACGTCACTTGACTGTTGGTCACATGGTTCGCGGTTCGAGTCCCGCCGCGACACTCATGTCCTTTGGCAAAACAGTAATCTACTCTTGCCACTCTCCACCCAGGTGAAGTAAATTATTACCCGGTAGGAAGAAATTCATTGAATGCGTTAGCGCATTATTATGGCAGCCCAGCTAGAACCGAGGTAGTAATATGTGATACCTTGTATTAAGCGCAGAAGAATATATTCATATAGGAGCTGCGCTCCATAGATGGACCTTTTATTATCTTACTGCCTGTGCTTTCTTCCTAATTGAGAAAACAATGATTATGTTGCTCTCCTTATTTGCATAATATCTAATGTCAACAACCCTCAACCTCCCTGAGAACACACGAATACTTTCTGGCATCATTTCTGTAGTTGAAAGTACCGTTCATGATCTTACCTAATCAGTAATAATTATGTGTCAATAAGAGTTAATCAAATAGGTTATGCTCTCATAACCCCTTGGTTAACCAGGGGTGGATCTAGCTTTTTGCTAAGGGGGGGGGGTTGACCCAATGACGATGCAAAGCATCGTCCACGAGCCGCATAGCGGCGAGGCGATTTCTCTCCAGTGTGCGTTTTTTTTTTTTTTTTTGGGGGGGGGGGCGGCCCAAGGGGGGGGGGTTAAACCCCCTAACCCCCCCCCCCGTAGATCCGCGCCTGTTAACCAAGGGCATTATCCGTGTTTGTGTTTTCTGTTCATTCTCTTCTCTATAACCTATAGGAGCCGTGGCTGACCACGATGCTATTTCTGAGCACATCCCTGAAATAGAAGAAGAGGACCCGTACGAGCCTCTTAGTGCAATACAGAAAAATGCAGGTGAGAGATAAGATTATATAATACAATTTATCAGTGCGGAGTAGCGGAATAGTGATATACGGTCGTATACTGTCGGGTAGAAGTCAGCTTCCTGGTGAAGTTGGAAAAAAAGGAGAAACGGAATGGTGAAAGTTTGGAATAAATAGGACCAAAACTAAGAAAGTTGATAGTGTTTGAAATTTGAAATCACTAAAGCCATTTGAAAATCTCATATCGGCAATTTAGTTACTGGATTGCACGTAGTCGCGGATCAATCTTCCGTTTGTCGTCAACAAAAAAAAAAAATTCTTATTTTCTCTAAGGCGCCCTCACCTTTGGGGCACTTCATTAAATGTTCTCTAAAAAGAAAAGACACTCCCGAGTCATAATTTTTGAAAGTTTAAGTAATATTGTGTGTCGGAAGAAATGAGAAAGTTGTCCGGCACTTCGTCATAGTGGCATTACCGATTCAGCCAATTTGAAGTGCCCATACATTTTAGTCGTTACAACTCTCGAATATTCATAACTTTCTTACTTTATGTCCAATTTCGTTCAAACTTTTCAGCTTCTCCGATTATTAGACTTTCTTTTAGACTAGTTTGCTTTTAAGAATCAATGGATTTCCCTTTGATAAATCATGCAGTCTTTCACTTAATTTGACAATTGAGGTGATATGTTATTTGTAATAAATTAGTTTCCGTTTCGTTATGCTGAAGGAGCATGGTGTTTGTTATGCTAGAAAAGTGTGATAACCGTCCCTCACAACTCAAGTACCATTTGTCCATTGCAGGAGGGATTTTAAAATGTGCTTCATTCGTGAGCGCTGTTATTGTGTCTTCGATTAATGGCATTGTCTCGTTAATAGTTTCGCTACAGCGGATAAACAACACATTTGAGATAATGGTGAAGAGGGTGATATTTCTGTACATGAATTGATTGATACTTCCTGGATGACTAGAATATTGTCATGTTTTATAATGAAAGTTTGTTCACAGGATTCTAAATCAATAAACTTTCTGACATTATCAGAAGAAAACAAGAACAAAACCAATCTATGTACTGTAATGGATGCATGATGGCTATCGATTTCACAAGCAAATGCTATGGAATTCTGGGTCAGACCGACTGCCGACGAGACCGGCAAAACAAAGATATTAATTAAATACTACAGGGTTTTATTCAAGTTCTAAGGATCCACGGGACCAATAAAGCAAATAAATACATGCCGGAAAATTCAATACTTCGATCACAGGGGTTGTGGGGCTTGTCATTCTAGTGATCTCTCAAAAACATTCTTGAATATTCCACATCACTGTTCCATTTTACTAACAGAGAGGGAGAGGTGTGAGAGTCTACTGAGAGGGGAGGGGCTAGTGGATGACAGCCAATCACAGGAGGATGAGGTAAGTGACGTCATGCAATTCATTTGGATAGGATTTTGTTTTAAACCCCAAAAAAGAAGATATATATAAATGGTCCGCAGGAAATGAAAATATATGCGCGATAAGTCATAATTATAATTATTCCGGAATATAAATACAGGTTTAAGAGCAAACATTTCCGTACATAATCCCTTGAACCCCTATATACTAAAAACATTAATTTTACATATATTATGTTCACCTGTTTAGTCTAGTACCGACTACACCATTCTCAGAGCACCATCAACCCTGCTGGGCATGTTCCCGTCTAACGCCACGCCGAACTTCGGGCGGCTTCGTCATGTTATGACTGATACCACATCATACTACCAAGTACCAAAGAACAGTGCTGATGATGATATTTACATTGTTGAGGACCATGAGGAGTACGCCGGGCATCGTTTCGAAGACGAGTTAGAAGAGTTGGACACGCCGGGCACAGCAGGTGAAATATCAGAATACTATGGCCACTGCTTAATCCATATTAACAAAAACATCTACCGGACAACTAACCCCCAGACAACTATCCCCAGGATAGTTGTCTAGTGGGTAGTTGTCCTAGAGGATGGTTGTCTTAGGGGGTAGTTGTCTGGGGGTAGTTGTCCTGGGGGGGGGGGGGGTAGTCATCCTAGAGGGTGGTTGTCCTAGGGGCTAGTTGATGGGAATGGTTATCCGGGGGATGGATGTCCAGGGGGTACGGTATCTTAAAACCGCCCCTTTCACCTCCGATGATTGCCCTATTCAAATATGAGAGGTGCCTCTTTTACTACGACAAGTGCACTTTTCCTTTTTACGAAGTGCCCCTTCCCCTTTTAGCAATTTCCCCCAAATGCCTGTTCAGTCTTTCGTTATGAGAATATGCTTAAAACCCCATCACGGCTATATTTTCCTCTTTATAAGAATATTTTCGCTCTAAGATTTTCCTTTGTAGGTGCCCTTTTACCCGGTGCCCCCCCCCCCCCCCACCCCCCCCCCCCCCTCTTTGGAAGTCGCTCGGTCGCCCCTGTGTCATCATCTTCTTTTCTTCTTTTTATTATTCTTCTTCTCTATCATATCCATCAATAACTTCTTTTTCTTTTTCTCCTTATTAAACCATTATTGTCAGTCATTATAAAAACGATTACTCTTTTCTATGCCGTACTTTCAACTTTAGGCCTATATGATTTTTTTGAGGCAAAACGAAATATAATAGAAGATGTTATTCAATTATATGTAATGGAATGTTTAGATGCTTATAACAGGAATGTTTTTTTTCTTCCAACTTTAAATTCCATTAGGAAACTTCCAGGGAAGAAAGACTCTCGGAAGTCGTTGTTCTGACTCGCTTCCTCGGGATGCACCGCCTCCGATTCCAAACCGCTCGTCACTTCGTCATAAAACACTCGACCGAACCGAGTCGACCCCAACACGTGCGAGAGGACTTCCACAGAACACCACTCATACTCTAGGTCCTTCAATGAAGATTGGGTCGACACCTCCTGCCGAAGCGGCAGCCCCTGGTCTTTCATATCGGAAATCGTTAGCCGGACACAAGTTGTTTGCTGACAACAAGATGTCTTCGATGTTACTTGAAATGCGCGCTCGACAAAGTAAGGTGATCGGAGCTGCTCGGGATGAGTCGGAAACTGTCGCACAGATTCCCGAAGTGCAGCCGATCGATGACATACCCCCACCTCTTCCTCCTCCTCGAGAACCGATTGATGAATGTTATGATGACGTCGTATTACCACCACCACCACCACCACTTCCCGCAGGGTCACCACCGCTACCATCGCTATCTCGAGAAAACGATCTGTCGAATTACGCCAGATTCCCCGTCGCTGACTTTCCTCCGCCTCTCCCAGAGAGGTCACCCTCACTCGCTTCCTTGTCTTCGCTGGCATCGATGACATCGGCTTCGGCAGCTTCTCTGGATTCCGCGACCTCAATGAAATCGGCGGCATCAATGACATCTATTGATAGTGTTACAAGTTTATCGTCGACTGTATCAGCGCCAGAAAGTAAGTGGTACTACTTCCTCTTCTAATAATTATATCAACATCTTCGATGCAGAAACTGTACCATTAACCAAGCTTAATGTAAAATAACAGATTATGGATTTCGTTGTCTCATGCGCTTGTGTATATAGCCTACTTTAACAGGCATGTCCAGGTTACATTTACTGGGTTACGATGAGAGGATATAGAACTTAGGGACTAGATTTATGAAAGATATAGACTAAGGAGATTTGGTTTTGAATAATACAGAAACGATTTTAACAATTAAATTTTGTATGATTCCATCTGAAACATAGTCAGTGATTAATTGATAATAATTCTCAGTTAAAATCGTTTTTAATGTTCATTGTTTGGCTTTAAACTAGGGGCTTTTCTTGTACAATAATGCTTTTGATCACATTTAGTTAATGAACCAGTTTGGAAACCCACAGAAGTAGTCAACTTCTGAATGCCTCAAAATCAATTACTTCTCCCTCTCTCTCCCCCTTTCTCTCTCTCTCTTTCTCAAAGACCACTGTTTCCAGGACAGTCTTAAAACGTTGAAACCGAATATGAACGGCAATTTCTTTCCAACATTACCTTACAAACGTCCGGGAACACGGGACAGAATGCAGGTAGGGAGTGTTACGTTAGGTCGTTCTCAATCGTGCTCTCCGCACAGCCTCCGGAATCACGCGGCTGCCAATCGAGAATTGCCTCCACTTCCGATTCCCGAGCAGCGATCCGAAGTGCCGTCGATTACCGACTATACATTCTCAGAACCGACGCCGACAGCCAGACGACCTCGCCCGTCGAGTAGCGGGAACATCCTAGACGATGATCGCGATGCTCCGCCCCGGCGCTCAAAAGACCGTGCTTTGTCCATGGAGAACTTGCTTCATCATGATGGAGGTAGGTTGATGATTGTTTGTAATCGAACTTTACTCTAAGTTGGACTTAACAATAATGGAAAGCCGTTAGCATCTATGAAAATATTGTGTAAAAGTAATTTTAAAAGGCATAGATATGTTGATTCAAATCATTCATATTTTCTATTATCAAGGAGATTTCATGTTCTTGACGTGGAATTAATAAAAAGTCTAAAATAATTGATCTTTGCTTTTTGTGTATATTTTTAAGGCTACAAATGGCTCTCCATAATGTTTAAGTCCAACTTAGAGTTAAGTTCGACGTAGGATCTTTGTGAAACACCCCCAGATTTTGTACACACTATTGAACATCATTTTGCTAAAGACTGGACGGATGATGAAATACGTGTTTATGTTACTCAAATTGAAATTGATGCCGTAACTGATTTTCCACGCGTCTTGGCTTTGTTCTCCCCTAGACAACGGTGGCACACAGAGCGTTCCTCCAACTCCTCCTCGGACTACGTCCTCAAAACCATTTGTAACATCTAAAGGTCGTCGAAGCTACTTCGCTCCCAACCGCAGTAGGCCTAAGACGCCGAACCCCTCTGGACAAATCCCCGTCGCCAACATCTCACCTAGGCCTTCACCACTAGACAGCATGCTACTCTCCCTTACGAAGTCACGTGATGGGGCGCTACCAAGACCACCTGATGTATCGGCTACGTGGCACGTGACTTCACCAGAATCTAGCGACGATGCTGACGATGACGATGATTACCTGCACCCACAGATGGGATACGATGACGCTCGATCTTACTTATCGGAAAGAGTCGGGAGAAATGTGAGTAAAAGTCCGTCTTTTGCAAAAATCTGTAATAACTAAGACAGTGTTTCATATTATACAAAGTGAATGGACTACGGCCATGGCATACACCATCTTTTTAGGCCTACTTTATGCTGCCAGTAATATAGAGTCATTTTAATCTGTGTCATGTTAAACAAAAACATCTCGCTTATAATACAGCAGAGTCCAACCATATATTTTGAACAGAATAATCAGGTCACGAGGAGGATAATCAGACCAGTTAATATGAGAAAGGAATCCACCTAAGAATTTTGATAAGTGAAATTAAGTCAAATTAATACATGAAGTCAAGTATAAGTTTCTCTGTATTTGTTTTGAACACTTTGATAGATACCGACGCCTCCAATCGTACCGAAACGAATTATCACCAAAAAGTCCGCCAGCCTTCCGCGCAACGGTATCAAGTCAATCAAAGACATCCCTGTGGATATTGCTACCCTGAGCTGCGACCAGATCGCCAAGGCACTTGGTCTTCTGAACATCCGTGAAGACATCATCGAGAACCTGAGATCGGTGCAGATGAACGGCGAGCTTCTCAAGTCTATGTCTGAGGAGATACTTCGGACGGAGTTCCAGATGTCACAGTTTCACGCCATCAAAGTCATCAAGTTCGTCAACGGCTGGCGACCTTAACAGATTCTACGACATTAGAGATAAATAGGATAGTAACTCCATGGTCAATAACACTACACATAACACTACACTTAACACTATGCATAACACTACATATAACACTATGCATAATTACAACACTAAACGTAAGCCGAAACCTGACCATAATCTTTGACGAAATAAAGATTGAATGAATTGTCGAAGCGTATGTCGGAGATATGCCTTGTAGAAAGAAAAAAAGTGGCAAAAAACGTCCAGAGGCGTGTCCCGCTTATAGCGAGGCCGCGAGCATAATTCTTTCTCTCACAACCGTTTAATGATCCAGAAAAATCAACTTAGTGAACAAGCGTCGACGATCTTCATCACGCACTGTTATTGGCAGTGACTGTCGTTAATTATTCTTTAGAAATGAACATGTTTTAGACCGACAGCCATGCAGAATGCCAAAAGCATGTTTATTCATTTCTATTCGTTTTTATTGTATTTTATTTATTCATATACATGTGTATTTGCATACGTTTAAAGATACATGCATACTTTTTCTTCTTCTTTTTTAGGGGGGGGGGGGCAGTTTAATGTCTTTTGGAAATATATGATATGGATCGAGATAAGCATGAATAATTGATCCGTATGAGTTATCATGGCGTCCCTGTACCGCTCTTGGGTACTACGACATCTGAGAAACATTCATATACCATCACTTTATAAACATGTATCCCTAATAAAAAAAGTACCAAGGAGATTCAAGGCATCTCTCCTTTTTTAAGCACATAATATATTTAACATTTTCTATGTCATTCGAATATATCATGAACACAAATTTGTACAATAGGCTTAGGTGTTTTAACCATGCAGGAAATTGACATTTTATTTATGAAAATCCAAATGTAAGTTGTCTATAAACTTAGAAATGTATTTGATAATCGTGATGTCATGGTTGTACTGCGCATGAATATTTATTTTTTGAATTAGAAATAACAAGACTGAGAATTTTTGATATATATATAAAAACATGTGATAATGATCGTAATGAAGTGTTCTCCTTATGGCTTATGATGCTAATGTCGATGATTATCTTAGCATGCTTGATACGGAATTGTTTTATTATGATCTATGTGGTGCTGATTGTAGTCTTTTCCACATAGTCTGCTGGTATAGCTTTTTTATAATGATCAATGTATAATTATGATCATACATGTAGCTGAAATCGTTCAGCATCAATGGTGAGAATATAATTATAAGAATACGATCTGCAAAATTATTGATAACGACGAGTCGACGACGATGATCATGATGAAGAAGATGATGTTGGCGATGTTGGTGATAATGATGATGGCGGTGATGATTACGACTAGAATGTTGATGGCAATGATAACGAGCATAATCAAATATGGTAAGGTGATGATTATAATGATGTCGATAATGTTGGAGATGATGATAATGGTAATAATGATCTTGATCGTGATGATAACGAGACAAAGAAGATGATGATCAAATGCAGCAGACACTTGTTTTCACAGCATGCAATGTCACTTCATTCAATTTAAAGATACCATACATGAATTATGCTGAATATTAAGCCTGATGCATCATTTGTTTTGTACTGACATCCATGCTACATCATGATTGTCTGCATAAACAGATATAATTGTAAATTATATTCAAATGTAAAACTTAAATGTAACACTTTTAGTCTAAAAAGCATTTTTTCAAGAAAATGTAAACTTTGCGCTAGTGCACACAAACTACAAGTATCGTATATTACGAAATAACTTTTACTAAAATATTGTTAGTTTGGTATAATTGTTTGATATTATAACTATAATATGAACAAGATTCTATGCATGTAGGCCGCACCTATACACAATGATTAATGGTATACCATCACACAATCTTCAACGTAAAAAATTCGCTAATAATACTGTACTTATAATTTCGCTACAGGCCATCGAGGTGACTCTGACGCAGTGTAGAGAAGTGGTCTCGTATTGATGGTTTCGGGTTCAAAACTAAGTGGTGGACTATTAAGTTGATGCGGTATGACTTAATAGACTCAATTACAAGGACTCTTTCGGATAGGACGTAAATGAGAAGGTCGAATGTTTGCTTGTTTTAGTATACACTCGGCGCTATACTTAGCTTGCATGTACGATATTTACAAAGTCAATGTTTCTTAATTAAAGGACAATATATGCATCAAACGATATTAAGAGAATGGCAATGAACATTATGATCGCATGGTTAAATGTTTAAACAATAATTATATCCGACAGATTCTTGTTCCGTCTAAAATACACATATTCTCACCAAAGCCAAGACTTTGAATAATTATCACTGTACTTAATAACAATAATTTTCATAATTTGATAATGTTATAAAAGGCCTGATCTTCCATTTAGCAAGACACAATACACGTCGTCACACACTTTAAACAAGCTCGTTCTATACTATTTTGTAAAACTGACTATAAGAATAGCGTGAGTAGGATAATTATAAGAGCCTGTGAGGGGAGGGATGGGAGCATAAAGAGAGATAGAGAGAGAGGGAGAGAGAGAGAGAGAGAGAGAGAGGTGATGAATTGGTGGGTGGAGTCGTCTCATCGAGGGAGCAAGAAAGATACCGTATCAGGACCACTACCCCCTGGGCAATCATCCCCGGAAATTTACCCCCCGGAAAACTACCACTCGGAAAAATATCTCCCCCCACCCCCAAGGAAAATTACCCGATTATATAATGGCTTGGCAGGCGCACATATCTATAAGTAACTCAAAATAAAAGTTAAATAGATCTTGAGAAATTACAACGTAAGTTTTTATTATTTTAGGGGGAAAAGGAAATATCTTTAGGTTCTGAAAGGTTTTTTTGTTTGATTGATTTTATTTCTGCGTTCAAACTAATACAAGGTTAAAGTCACAAAAAAGTTATGAAGAGAATGAAAAAAAAGTTAGTGAAAATCCCTTTTTTTTCACCGTAAATTACATTTTGTTGAACTGAAGTGGCACATGTACGTAATAGAAAAATGTTATTTGACTGACATAGATTGGTCGTCCATTTATGGTTGGCATGGCAACCAGAACTTTTTTTTCGGTAGAATTTGATTAAAGGTACTATGTCCCATTTGCAGGCCAAAAAAATGAAAAAGTTAAATTCCAACTGCATTTGAAAGATAATACTAATTTAGAACTTCCCTAAAAAGGGTGGGGCTTGAAAATGTCTTCAAGTGGGAAAATAACGACTATTATTTGTCAAATCGACTTTAGGGCTATAGAGCCCAAAAGTAATAGTTTTGATTTTCAGACAATTGTACCGAATGGTCATACGTTTTATGCTGCGCAAAGATTCAATCAGTTTAATCTTGGCCACCACAAGAAGTGGGTTATTGATGTAGACAAATGCTCATGTACCCTTTACAACTCTTTTCATGTATGTTATTACCAAAGAAGAAAAAAAGTCAGTCAGTCACTCAATAATGTCTGACAGTGAAGTCTAGCAAGTAAACGGGTTTCCTTGCATAATTTGAATATGAGGACACTGCTAACGTTTAAATTACACAGATAGGACATACATGACATATTCATAATTCCTGCAAAGTTCTACAGAATTTGAGGTTGGCTGCAAAAGGGACATGGTACCTTTAAAAGGTGTTACATCAGCCCCCCCCCCCCCCCCCCCCTCCTGGATCCGCCACTGACATCATCATCATTCTTGTCAAAGAGATTCGATCATACACAGTATGTCCTCCGTAGGAGGACTAGAGGGCCAACTAAAATCGTGACCTTTGACATTCCATAGGTTTTGCATTGGATGCATTATGGGGGTTTTGTCCGATTTGAACGACGGTTTTGGAGGGTCAATGAATATTCATGAGCAATGACGTAACAAATACGCCAACTACTGTTTGTTGATTGGCCATCGACAAAATGTTTTATGTATTAGGTCATGCATAAAACATTTTTTGCATTCCCAGAATTCCCTACGATCATGAGCACGAAAATGGCGGTGGTATGAACTGCAACTTTCAAGTTATTCAATTACGAACAATGAAACATTTTTCTTTTAAGTGAATTTCTATTATAATAGAAGTTTGTCAAGTACATCTCAGTGAAGCAGAAAATCTTCAGGCGAACATTGACATCGAAGTGATACCCTATGATATCAAGAAAAGTAAGTAAAGATCCATTTTGTGTGAAGGTCTCTGAAATGATTGTGATGTGTTCGTCATTGCAGTGAGGGGCTCTCCGCATTGTCACAACGTATTACCCGGTTAACCCCCTACCCCATCCTCTTTTCTTTCTTCTGACCAAAGAATCAACTGATTGAATGAACACTATATTATAAGTCATCGACGGTAATATTTTTAGAAACAATCAGGATTTTACCGTAGGTAATTTCATTAGAGCACATCTCATAATTTTAAGTTCAGTTCATAGCTTGATTACCGATAGTAATCGGTCGTAGATGTGGACCTGTTGTAGAATGCTAATCCGAGCCGACGAGATCTCGTCGAGCGGTTTATGATTTTCAATTCGCCGGTGCTAGCCGGCTGTAACACTCCACCAAGAAGCGACTGCGTTTCCTGAGCTGGCGCGGCTATAACTTTACAGTGTGTTACTGTAAAGCCTAGACCTCTAGGCTAGTGACATAGCATAGTCTAGCCCGAATTTTTCTGTCTCTTTCGTTCGTTAGCCTCTGATTTGGGTAGGGTCGGCTCCTCTCTTTAGCCGACCCTACCCAAATCAGAGGCTAACGAACGAAAGAGACAGAAAAATTCGGGCTAAGGCTAAGCAGAGCCTAGGCTAGGCTAGGTCTACCGTCTAGTCTAGATCTAGCACTTAACTAAGTATAATTATAAACAGCATTTAACCCCGCATCTACTAGATCTAGGCCTAGATCTAGGGCTAGATTCTAGGCCTAGGCCTAATGCATTCTAATAATAAAAAAAGACTAAATAAATGCCTGGTTTAGGTGGGTAAATGTGGAAGTTATGGAGGGGGAGTGCACAATCATTCTGTGCCCCCTTATTCAGATGTGGCATAGGGACGGGTCTAGATCTAGGTCTAAAGCCCCCTAGTAGGGTCTACTAATAATATTAAAAATGGGCAATTAGATCTAGATCTATAGCTTGTGTTATGCCATAGCCTAGCAAAAACTTCCATAGCCATGGGTCTAGGCTCGTTTTGCTCCACTACTAGACTAGTCCTGCGCATGTGTCATTATTGTGATCCAGGTCCAGATTCAGCTTAGACTAGTTTGGATGTAGATCTAGGCTAGATCTACCAACAACAACAAAAACAAAACAAAAAAGGTATCTCCTCCCCCCCCCCCCCCACTTCCCCTGATTTCGCTCTTAGTTATGTCATTGTGCCTTGTTTGAAATAATTGGTTTATTTTCAGGATTTTATGCCACCCCTTTTATGTTGGTGAGAATTCTGGATCAAACCCTACATATGACATGGATATTTCTTTCTCTAAAGGACATGAACAAAGTTATAAACTGATAACTAATGCATGCATTTGGTATTAGCAGGAAACTTACTAAGTTTCTGTTTTCTTTTAATTGTAGATCCTATGGAACAAAGAAGCAGATAATGATCACAGAAGTGCAACAAAGAGCACCAGGACCTGATCATCAAATGTTATGGTGTAGATTTCATCAGGAACAAGACACCTAAGTTGAACTCTGGCAAGGTATGTTTGTATGAAGTTCGAAAATATTCAGGCTGTATAATCTAAGCCCATGCGAACACCGCACTCGACTTGGACTATACACAAAGATTTGGGGAACTGTCATCTTGTGTTGCATTATATCTTGTAATTCTCATTTATTCTCTAGCTGTATTATTTAGGTGACAAACTATGGTGTTGCTACAGTTTATTTCTCTCAGCATATTAAAAGACACACTCAAAGGCATTTTTCCTAAATATTACATTATATCTAACAAACTTTTGTTCACAAAAGTCTAGCAAATAATAACTTAAAATAAATTGGAAATTACTTTTAAAATAATTGGAAATACATCTAAACCTTTACTCTTCTCTTTAAAAAAGGACCTATCACTCAGATAGACATACGTTTATCATTTTTTAGTAAAATTAAAATGCAAGACCTAAAAAAAGTGGGGAGGTACTATTTTTGAAAATCCAATATAATGCAGCAGTTTTAATCTTATTTGATTTCTCTCTTTTTGTTTCGATTATTCAGGTTGTCCAGAAGGTTTGATACCCAGGCTTCTTTTGTACAAGTCCCTAGTTCACCCTCATCTTGAGAACTGTAATGTTCCGGTGTCTGGGATCCCTACAACATCTCAGATGTCCAGGACGCTTCTTCACAATGGGGACCACACGAGAAGCAACAGTTTGACTGAGATGATCAGCACCTTTTAGTTGCCTACTATATCTACAACTACAAGGCACTCTGCAAGAAGACTGGGAATGGTGCGCAAGATAGTCAATGGTCTCTCCGCTCTTCCTTGAAAATTTTCCCACTGCACTACTTATAGCTATTTGCGCCCTCTATATAGCAAACAATGCCTAATCTGTGCCTGTTGGTCCCCCATGATCCTCTTTTTCTTATATTAATTGAGAGCTGATTTGATGAGATAACCACCTGTCAGTGACCTTGCAGGGTGGTCTTATCCCCCTGGCCAAACTAGTACAGACAGGCTTTAACAAATCACGAGCAGGAAGTACCATGACATGACCCTCCAGTTGCACCAAGCCAGAAGCGACATAGGTAGACAAGTTTGCATTTGCCCAACACTCTATCCCAAAGTTAATGGAACTGACTTCCAGCAAATATAGTGCATGCTGACAGTCCAGAGAACTGCCAGGGACTACTTCTGAGGCATCTACTCTCCTTATCCCACTTAGAAACCATCTGTCTTCCTCACACCACTTGTAATCTTTAGTATTAGTTCATCCTCGTGATAGGCTACAACGCCTTTTGAAGATTACCAGAAGAAGAAGAAGAAGATATATCGAGGATCATGAAAGTAATCATTTGTTCTTTTAAATGCGTGTACATGTAACATAGTTTTTTGATATTTAATCTTAAGTCAAGTTCTGACAACAATATGAGGGATATGCTGAACTGGATAGTAAATTAAAGGGGGGGGGGGGATAAAGTGATGTAGTTCAATAGTAAGACTGTATTAATATAATTAATATTAATAATAATAACAATATTAAAAATAGTAACAATAATGACAATGATAATGATAATAGCAGTAATAATAATGATAATACAGGTAGTAGTAAAAACAACAATAATAATGTCCAATGTTAGATAAAGTACTCATAAAACTCAGTATATACCTGTGCTTTACATAATAAAATAGCATGTTGGTATTATTGAATATTTTTTTCTTCAAAATCTACAGTAAATTTTTACAACTGAAAGATTTGAATTCAAGAGACAGCATCCCCCCCCCCCCATCCATTTTTCATCCTTTTGTTGATGTCATGTTGGATTTAAAAAGACTTTGTAGAAACAAAATATGTTGATAAATGAGTTCATAAATGTTAATAAATCAGTTAATACTGCTGAATTCTGTTCTTTTCATTTTCTTATTTTGTGAAATATATGTGATGATGCTGGTGATTATGATGATGTAGGCACTCTGTAATGATAATGCTGTATGACTGAGGTGAGATGGGGGCTGATGCAGTCTTGTGTAGAATTGAGTATGGTGTTCGACCTTTTAATTTTGTTTGTTTTTATCTTGAATCAGCGAGATAGATTTAACCATCTTTCCTAATGAGAGAGAAAGCGGAAATGTAACAAGAGAGTGGGCAAGACTAATGAATAAATGCAGTATAAAAAATGGTTTACAATAAAGATGAGGGGGGGGGGGTTAAATAAAGAATAAGTCGATGCCGAAATGATGAAAGCATAGGTAATTGGGGTAATAGAGCCTATGGAAATGTCACTATTAGAAGGGGTCCCTGTATTGAAAATGTTACTGTTGGGGGGGGGGGGGGATTTAAAAAAAAAATCAGTGGCGACGAATGCAAGAATGAAAAGAACGAGACAAAATTGAAATTTCATTGGGGATGGGGCACAATATGAAGATCATTGAAGTCGAGGTGAGAATGATTCGTGAATTGGACACTAAAAATATGAAAATATCACTTGTTAAGTGGGCTAAATGATCAGTGCAATTTGTCTGATTTAAAAAATATTTAAGTTAATAAACGAACAAAAAAAAGAGGTAAAAAATGAATTCAGTGAAATGGGGTCATTATTTTTGCCTTTTAACTGAACTGAATTTTTTAAAATGTACTTTCCATCCTGGTGACAGTGAAGTTTGTGGCCCCAACTAAGTCAACCATTTAAAAGTCTCCCCCCCCCCCCCCCCCACACACACACCTCCCCATCTCTGACCTTTGTTCTACATTTATCCGGCCCAATTATGATTCTGTCGATATAGTAACGCATGCGCATTGTCTTTTTTTCATTGCGATAATATGCTAATAAGTGGAAAAGAGCTCATGAATATTCAAAATTTTAATTTAAATATTTTGCGCGCTGCGCGCAGTCCAAAATCCCCATTTCGCTGGTGCACTAAAAATTTGTCGTCTTCATAGGCTAATACACGATAAATGGAAGCAGTGTGCACTTTTGACCCTCCAAAATCTCCCCATGGCTAGACGGATGCAGAAGCGGAGTTGCACCCCCCTGATTCTTGTGGTGAAGTGAGCCCTCTATCTTTCATATCATTACAGTGTTTATTCAAGCGACTAATTCCAATGACATCATTATCTGTGACTCAAAGATTTTCAATGATTTGATAGAAATAGATCACATTAGTCGGAATACTAACCGAAAAGTAATCATACAGTAACCAGGTGTTATTGAAGAGGGAGAAACTTGTTCAATTTCGGCGTGATTTATTCGAAAATTGGCCTTTGAACATGGGAGGTTCACACAGCGTCTTCACTGAGGCGGAACTAGACGACTATCAGGCAAGTGACGTATCATGTACCCGAGAGGGTCGGCTGTGTTTGTTGTTGATACCCGTTGATACCCGACGCTGCGCGCTAATTAGGCCGGGATAACTAACACTCACTCCCTAATGTTGTAAATGTAGCTTGGGTTAACATATTGTTTACGTTGTGCTTATTAATCATTAAGCTTGTTGCGTTTTTACTTAAAATAGTTGAAAATAGTTGTAAGATATGATTGTAATGGTTTATTTAATATGTACATGTAGTAATGTAGAGGTCTACAGGTCAGTTGTAGTCTAGATCTAGTCTAGATCGATCTACATGCTACATGAAGTATTTTTATAATTCATTGTGATGATGATTTCTTTGGAGAGCACCATGAACATGATGAAATCAGTACCTGGCAGATACCAGAGCTAAATAAATAATAATTTTCGTTATTAATTACAAGTTACAACAAATATTTGTGAATGCTGGCTAGGAAATATGCACCAGCTTAGCTTATTATAGTCTATAGTCAGGGGATTTAAGTTATTTGTGGATGAAGATGATGATTATTACCGATACTCGATAGTGATAGGTCTAGAGAGTAGAGTCGAGACAAGTTGGAGAAGAAATAGAAACCAATAAATATGGAAGACTTTTACCACCGCCAGCCAGTAATTTTCTTGATGGATATTTCTAGAGATAGATCTAGTGTATTACAATGGCAATGAACAAAATAAATTATTTAAGCAGAGTATACAAACAGAAAATATGTATTAGACTAGACTACTGTTAAAAACCTTAATTTTTATGTACAAACAAATATTTAGTTGATTTAGTTATATTTATTAATCTACCGATAGAAACTGGAAGACATGAACCTCTAGACTTTCAGAAAAAATACCTCCACATTTACATGTAAGAACTTGTAATGACTGTAACTTGGGGAGGGTTGGGGATGAATTTCAAACCATAATTGTACTGTATAAGGCTGAAGGGGGGGGGGGGGTATTTCTCAATTAAATGGCTGAAATATCTGGAAGACATACTGTACAGTAGACATCCAGAACAAATACCTTCACATTTAAGAAATTGTAATCAGCATCAGCATCAGCATCAGCATCAGTATACGGAAGTGTGAGGTGATCCTGTTGAAACTTCCGGTCGTTTCATTGAGTGGTGCTTCGTTCGAAAAAGAACCTTAACTATTTTTGCTCGCATGGCGGGTGGACGCACAAATAAATTTTATGGAAGCATTTGGTGCTGAGAGGACCAGTGCTTGTCCAATCTAATCTTGAAAGAAGTGATTGAGGATGAGGAGATGACAGATGTAGGAAGACTATTCCAGGATTCTACTACTCTCTGACTGAAGCTGTTTCTTCTTAGGACTGTGTTGCTCCTTTGCTTATACAGCTTCTGGTGGTGTCCCCTTGTAGCTTCATGAGGTGCAGATGTGAAGAAGGCTGCGGGATCGGAGTTTACGAGTCCGTTCATCAGCTTGTAGACCTCAATCATGTCGCCTCTTATCCTTCTGTATTGCAGTGAATACATTTTGAGGTTCTTTAGTCTGTCTTGATAGGATAGGTGTCTGATCTCGGGAATTAACTTTGTTGCTCTTCTTTGCACCTTCTCAACTTTCACTGCTTCAGCCTTAAACCTTGGATGCCAGATGACATTCCCATATTCAAGGATAGGGCGAACAATGGTCGTGAACAGGATTGGTAATGTGTCTCTTGATATTCTTGTGAAAGTTCTCTTTATAAGTCCTAACGTCTGATTGGCTCTTTTAACTGCAGTGTCAATATGTGTATGAAAAGACAGCTCATCATCTACCATGACACCCAAATCCTTTTCTGCAACAGTTTCTTGAATTATTTGGTTGTTTATGCGGTACAATGACTTGGTGTTACCCTTTCCAATGTGCATAACTTTGGTTTTTGCTGAGTTGAAGGTGAGTTGCCACGATTTGGCCCAGGAAGCTGCTTTGTTCAAATCCTCCTGTATTGAGTCTCGTTGGGTTGATGTACTAACTTCTCCATATATCTTGGTATCATCAGCATAGATTTGAATGCCGTTACTAATCTTGCAGGGCAAGTCATTTACATAGAGGACAAAGAGTTGGGGCCCGAGGACGCTACCTTGAGGCACGCCGCTGATCACTGTAGTCCACTCTGAGAAGTCCCCTCCAATTGCAACCCTCTGAACTCGTCCTATCAAAAAGGCTTCGATCCACTTGAGAACCTGGTGCTCGATGCCGTAGGCTTGGACTTTCTTCAGGAGCCGTTGGTGAGGCACAGTATCAAAGGCCTTACTCACGTCTAGGTAACACACATCTATGGGTTTCCCTAGGTCTAGTAGTCTAGTCCAGTCTTCCATTTGTTTCATAAGTTGTGTGCAGCATGACCGGCCGGGAGTGAAGCCATGTTGGGCATCATGTAGTATGTCATTGTCGATCAGGTGGTCCATTACTTCATTCCTTATAATGGACTCCATAACCTTGCCAATAGTAGAAGTTAAACTTATTGGTCTATAGTTACTAGCAAGTTGTCTGTTGCCTTTCTTGTGGATAGGAATCACGTTTCCCGTCTTCCAGTCCATTGGCAGGAATCCTTCACTTAGGGACCTTTGGAAAATAATTGCCAGTGGGCAACTTATCTCTTTTGATAATTCCTTCAGCACTCTAGGGTGGAATCCATCAGGACCAGCAGATTTGTTTACATCAAGTTTCTTTAGCTGCTTTTCCACTATTTCTTGCGTGATTTCCACCGTTGATAAGCATGGTCCATTGTATTGCCACTCTGGTGCAGGCATATTAATCGCGTCTTCTTTGGTAAAGACTCTTGAAAAAGTGGCATTGAAGGTCTCAGCAATGTCATTGCTTGCAGTTACTTGCTCACCGTTCTCTAACACAAGTTCGTCTATGACTGTAACTTGGGAAGGGTTGGGGATGAATTTCATACCATAATGGATTGTACTGTATATACTGTAAGGCTGAAAGGGGAGTATTTCTCAATGAAATGGCTGAAATATCTGGACAGTTTGAAGATCTTAGCAATGAAGAGAAATTTATGAAACTTGAGAATGAAAATATAATTGATCAATTCTGTAAATATAGTAAAACAATAATAAATACTTGAGGGGAATTTCAACATCCCACCCATGTAAATGCATGCCATTTAAAAAAATAAAAAAATAAAACATATATAAATAGAACATCAATATCAAAATTATCATTATTATTGGTTACACTTGTATGTGTCTTTATTGTCAAAGTAATGTAGGCGTGTACGTGTCATATAATTATTTTTAATAATATCATTTACCACTGTACATGCACATATACATGTATACATGTACAAGCTACATTGTTGATTGTTAATTTGTGATTACAATTAATAGCAAAACTATACCACTCAATGATTTTTCTTGTTTATATTTTGTTTCATTTATGTATTGTGAAACAAAATGTTCATATGAATGAAGTTAACTAATAAAATTCAAATTCAACAAGCGGAATTACAAGTACACTCTGATTTAATTGAACACTTTATAGAATAATATTTCTGATTATCTGTTACAATATCATAATTTTTATAGACTAAGAAGTAAGAATTTATTTTAACTTTTTCAACAATCATTTTGAACATCTACATGATTTTATCTAGACTGAAGGGGATCGGAGATGTGTCAAAAATGTCAAAATCACAACAAATCATGACATTATTGTTGTTGTTATCACTACTATTACTTATTTATTTATTTCCTTATATTCTTTCTTCTCAGGAGTTGACATTCTTCAGCAAGAAAGAAATTCTTCAGTAAGTTTATAGTTTTCTGTTTTCATTTTGGGGTTCAAGTTTTCAGTTAATATATTTGTGCCCAAGTCTTCAATTAATACTACACAGTACACGATATGTAAGCGCAGTAATCTTTACATGTATGAGTAATAATAAATAATTTTTAAAAAAAGTTGACAAACTCGTGTAAAAAATGTTGCTACCGTATGAAGTGCTAAACAATCATTGTTTTTCATATAATTCAACATCAAGCACACTGGACCTTAATACATGTACATGTACAAACTGTACATCCGTCGGTCCACTGTACAAACATAACCTTTGGAAAGCACACACTTGGTCTTTTGATTTGTCAAGTTTCTGCATTAGGTGTTTCCCCTACTTGTTACCTGGGTATCGCACTGTTTGTATAGACTCTAGATGTATCAACATATTTTTTTTACCTCAATAGATTTCCTATATCCTGAATTCATAGAAAGATAAAATCTACTAAGTTAACATTAAGAATTTGCCAACATTTGCTAACAAAAAGATTGCGGTCAATTGCCCTGTTCTA
Organism: Strongylocentrotus droebachiensis; assembly: GCA_035222895.1. Classification (NCBI taxonomy): domain Eukaryota; kingdom Metazoa; phylum Echinodermata; class Echinoidea; order Camarodonta; family Strongylocentrotidae; genus Strongylocentrotus; species Strongylocentrotus droebachiensis. The sequence continues at coordinate 89,478 of JAVYIG010000756.1, read as the reverse complement.
CAGAGATATCTAAAATGAGGAGTAGGATGTGCTGCCGTTCAATGCACATACAATATGCATGTACATGTACATGTTCATCAACTTTGTTAATAGCACAGAAAATGGCAATGTACGCCTTAGGATGATATTTTATTCTGTATAAAGTGTTGGGAAGTGGTAATGTTCATTTCTAAGCACAGTCATGCTTGCAAATTACCTTTGATAAATGTGTGACCATTTTTGTTTCTGTCTTGTATTTTTTTTTTTTTTTTGTGGCTTACCCTCCTTTTTGTTTAAATTTCCCCATCGTAATTTAATTTCCAATGGGCTTCCAGCCTCGATATACATGTAAACATATGATTATTTGATTTCATTCAATGTCTTACATGTACAGTATGTCACTTTCAACCCCTCAATCTCAATAATCGGTGTAAATATCATTGATATTGATCAACTTTAATACATGTACATGTATGTACATATACCATGCAGCTTATGATTGTCTTTTGTTTTGTTTTATTTTTCTTACAGTGTGCACAAGAGGTTTCATTTGTTAGATCCAGAGGCCGTGAGGAGAGATAAGAATGCATGTCTTCCTATGGACACAATTCTGGAGCTGCCTGAATTAAAGGTAAGCTTCGACATTGCATTCCACAACATTCAATATTTTCATCCAGTAAAATTACAATGTTTTTTTCCTTTGAATAAGGTAAAGTGAGGAAAGAAATACATGTACATGGGAGCAGAAAGTTGTACCACACTACATGTAGGAAGCTACATTACAAAATATAACATTGGTTGTTTCTTGGTTTATCTCTCCATGTTTTCACAACAGGTGAATCCCTTCAAGGATTGTCTCTGCAAAGAATTTTCTTCCACCAAGATGGAAGTTTTTCTTCATGCAGGCTGTGTTAAGTGGAAAACACTCCATCCCTAGGATAGGACGTTAAATGGAGGCCCCGTGTAGAGAAGAGTCACCACCTTTGCACATTAAGAACCCACTGCACTATTGGTATAATAGTAGGGGAAACCCAGGTGTAGTGGTGCACCTGCACACCCCAGTATACCAGTATCCCCAGACGGACCTTGTGGAAGATTAGCCCTGTGCTAAACAAGTTGCTTGAAAAAGCCCCCAAAATGAAAAAGGACTTCATATTAACACTAAATCTGGATAAATTACAACTTCTTTTTCAACCCTTCCTGGATTCACAGGTGAATCCCTTCAAGGATCATATCTGCAAAGAATTCTCTTCCACCAAGATTAGAGATATCCTTTATATAGCACAATTGTAAATCTTGAAATAGATCCCAAAATGAAAAAGTATTTTATGTTCACACCGAATTGGATCAAGTACAACTTCAATTCAATTCAATTCATATTTATTTCATTTTAATTCAATTCAATTCATATTTATTTCATTTCAATTCAATTCAATTCATATTTATTTCATTTCCAACAGAAAGATAAACAAAGGTATTACATATATTATTAAAGAAAGTGAACAAAAATGTTTCATTCCTCCCTTTCTTATGTTCCTAGGTAAATCCCTTCAAGGATCGTATCTGCAAGGTGTTCTCCTCCACAGACGATGGGTCACTGACCTTTGAAGACTTCCTAGACATGATGTCAGTCTTCAGTGACTCCGCCCCTAAGAGCATGAAGGCAGAATATGCCTTCAGAATCTATGGTATGTGCATGTACATGTATCTAGTCAGCATAAACTGTATTTAAAGCTGGTGTCTTAAATGTATCAATAGGGACTTTTAGACTCGCACAAAGACAATGGGGATTGCTACAATCGACGTCCTTTTAATGCACTGCCTTGAATGGACGTCACACGTATCAGTCCACGCAAATCTAAAAGTCCCTAATGTGAATGACATAACCAGGTTATCTGTATACATGTTGAAAATGTGCAGTGCTCACCAATTTATGCTAGTTAACCTACAGCACAGATTTCATTGGATCCAATATACACAGACTAATTTATTAGTTATTTTTTCTTTTATAATGAATATATTAATGACATTTAATTTATATACAATATAGTAATGTTCTACTGATTCTGTATGTGCATTGAATGTAAAATTGTTTTAATTTTGTTATTGATGACCACTTATTGACCAGCCCTTTTAGATATTTAAAATGTAGTATCCTGTTTGGGGAACGAAAGAACACACATCTGTAAATGTCAAGATTGTTAATCTTGCAGCAAATGAAGTTATTTTGAATTGCCAAAAACTAAATTATGAATAACTTCTTAAAATACAAGAGCGCCAGCATACATGTAGATGTATTAACATCAAACAATTTACATTTATCATTATGGGCATCGAATTGAAACTGAAGCTATATTTACAGGTACAACGTAAATGACAAATGCGATGGCCAAGCACCATTCAACTTTATTAAATGGAATATTTGGTAACATGGTTGTCCACTGAATACATTTACCTACCAGTACATGTCTGGTACATAATTATAGGTTGTATGTCACATGACACCCATATCGTCTCTCATACGTAATAGTTCTTTGATTTCCTGTGTGTACAAATACATAGATCCACATGATTTATGTATACTGGTAGGTGTTGGTGTTTGGAATGTCTAGAGTCATTACATACACTACAGTCCTGACGTATGTTACCAATTTATAAAGTTCAGCGACATTCAAAGATCCATGTACACCTGTACATGTTTTTGCAGGTGTGTAGTATGCTGAAAGTATGACACCACAACATTTCAATGAAATTTGGAGTGAAGACCCTTCACTTTTATATCCAACAGTACGTACATGTACATGTACCTAATGATATACATGTACTACGGAGTACACTAATTGCTATTATTTGACACTTTGACATTTGGGTATAGTCTAGTCTAGAACTTTGACATTTGTATTAAATTTGTTGTAATCTTTGAAACACTATCTATACATTGTGTAGCTTGATTTAAAAAAAAGAATAACAAATTAAGAAAATGATGGGAATAATTTCATAAAAACATTCCTCTTTTGTTTCTGTTCCTCCTAGATTTTGATGAGGATGATTTTGTGAGCAGCGCAGACCTTCGTGAGATGGTCAACAGACTGACTGGTGAGCAGCAGATAACAGATGATGACATGCAGCATCTCATTAACAATGTGAGTATACCAAGAGAAATAATGTAACAATGTTAAGAAATGGTGTATATTCAATGGTCCCTGATGATAATTGTGTTACGCAGCTAAAGCTACGGTCACAAAGGTTCGTACAAACGATGTTTTCATACAAATCTCCCTGTTTTTCCATGGTCTGAAAATTGTTTGTCCTGCGTTCGTAGCCGTTCATAATGGCATTTGTGACCGAGGCTTGATATACAAATGTGCTTTGTTAGAAATATGTCAAGTTTTTCCTCAAACAAGCTGATATTAAGATATACCATTGAATGAGGGAGGAGCTTCAATTTCAGACTTTTTATTTTTTTTAATCTTTTTTTCATTTAAAAATATTAGAAGTGTTGTGAATTCAGTGGCCCCTGTTTAAAATTATGATAATTTATGAGTTAAAAATAATTAAATAGTTGGGTTTGCCATAAACATGTCAGGTGATCTTTACACTGATGTTAAATAATGATGGAAAGTTATAATGATGTTATTTATAATTATAGGGCATACATTATATTGAATTGAATTGAATTGAATTCGCATTTATTTCTTTATCGATTAAAAATTACATTGATACAAAAGATACCAAATTATTCATGAACAAATGTAGAAATGAAATGGGGAACTACATAAATAAAGCCAATAGGCCTTGTACAAGCATAGGCCCTAAAGCATTCATAGCAAAATGTAAAGCAAAGATAAAAAACAAAACCTTAATAAAAATAATAAAAAAATAAAAAAAATATAACACAAATATAAACATACGATAAGTAAATACCGGTATACATATTTGAGATAAAGAAACTGCTTCAACTTTTTTTTGAAGGAATAATCTATAATCTACATGAAAGCATTTTATCATCTACTTGATTGTCATTACATATCGTTCTATTTAGATCTTTGAGGAAGCTGATCTTGATGACGATGATGCTCTGTCTTTCGCTGAGTTTGAGCATGTCATCTCAAAAGCCCCTGACTTCATGAAGTAAGTTTAAAGGGATTTGGGTAACTTTGCCGCAGATTCTGAAACAAAATCCTTGATTTAGCTCATGCTGCAATAATGATTATGAACCTTTAGGTCAGTCAGGAAGGAACCCCACAACTTTAACAAGCCGATTGGCTGTCTGACGGATTATCAAGATATTTATGATTGGAAATCGAAATTTTAAAATTTGTTTTCTTAACGGTTTTTATAACACCACAGTTTATTGGGGAAAATGAGTATTGTAAAACCCGTCGCTCAAAGATTTTAACTTTTTAAGGGTTAGTTTAGGGCTTCAATATTACACCATATTACAGACACTGATAACACGTACATAATATACTTGTAGGGCCATGCATCTCAAATTTAACATTGTTAAACAATGTCTTTATTAAAGGGAAATCCAACCTTAGTTGCAAACTACTCTAGAGGAAAGCAGAGAAGTGGACCGGTGAAAGTTTGAATGAAATTGGACAAAAGATGAGAAATTTATGAATTTCTTAAAGTTGTAACCACTATAGGTATAGGCTCTTCAAATTTGCTGAATCAGTAATGTCTCTGATGTAGTGGAGGACAACTTTCCCATTTGTTCAAACAAACAAAAATGGTCCTCAAATGTCAATTTTCAAAATGTATTACTCTGGATGGTCTTTTCTTTTTGTTATCCATAATCCATTTACTATTTTAGGTAGTGCCCCAAGAGAGAAGGGCGGTAGGAGAAAAACAAAAAAATTACTGCTATTTTGTACACAACAAACAGAAAAGCTATTCACGACTATGTCGCAATCTACTGACCAAACTGCCAATTTGAGATTTACATAGACTTAGTGATTTATAACTTTCCTATTATGGGTCCGATTATGCTTCAGACTTTTGCCATGCTGTACATCTAATTTGTCTGCTTTCATAGAAATTAACTTATCACAAGGGTTAGATCGCCCTTTAACTGGGCCTTGAAGCCTCATTCAATCCTGAGGCAGTAATATGCTTCAAAAGAACTGCAACAGTAAAATTTAAATGACACAAGATGAAATGCTCTTTACATTTCTTGGCTCAGTGCAGTATATCTGGGTTGTGTCTATACACCTTCATGACTCCATTGTTGCCTCTTGTGTCTTATCATTCAGTTTTACAATTATAGCATAGTATTATCTCCCTCCTTTTATAGTAATGATAGCTTTAGGATCTATTTTAAGCTAACATTTTCTCTCTGGATTTCAGGAAGTAAACACAAAATATTTATTTGTTTAATATATAAAAAATGGAGGGGAAAAAAATGGTTGAAACTCAGCTCAGTTGATTTCTCTACTTGATGTGTTGAGGATCTAAAACACTTCCTTTCTACCACCCCTCACTAAAAATCATTAATCTATTTTCTTCTCTCCTGTTTCTGTCTCCTTTATCTTCCAGTACCTTCCGCATCCGCCTGTAAACAGTCTCAACAGAGCTCTTTGCCCATTGTATGTCTGCTGCCCTCTACTGCCCGATATCTCCCAGTGACCATAGTTGAGCAAGGAAGCAAAACTATGCTTGGTTTGTGACTACTGCTCGTTACCTTCAAAGAAACTGACACCTTGATGAGGAATATGTTGCTTACATACATAGGGGGGGGGGGGGGAGGGGTTGTGAAAATACTGCTATGTCAGGCATACTTAAACAAATACAGGTTACTTTTTCTGAATGAGTTGCATGTATAAATACATCGAGGAGAAGATTTGTTACAGAAATCTTTTTTTTTTATCAGTTGCTGATTTCTAAGAATTATTGCCAGTTTGTAAATAATTCATTTTCTTTCCTCAGTGGTAGTTGTTAATGCTATTCATAAGAGATGCTCATCATGTCTTTTTGGTACAGTATACAGGTGATCTACTTTGACTTTTTTCTCAACGAATTTATTGGCAATACATCAATAACCATTTGAGACATAGATATGAAACTTCATGAGCTTATTCTCTATGAGATGCTCTATCTGTATGTCATGTTTCAGAATGTGTTGTCACTCCATGACTGGCAATCCACTCCTCTCGGCTGAGGAGCACCAAAACAATCTGGCCTTTTTAGGGTTAATATGTAAGATATAAATGTACATGTCCAGTAATTGCTGAGGCTAATGGTGTTGTAACTCTACATCTATCCGACGATTAAAATTGTATGTTACTAGAGGATAGCAGACAAACTGTGTTGATAGTTGTGCTTTAAAAAACAAAATTCTCTGTTAGTGTTGAACTAATGTATTCATTTAAGATTTTTATGCCTCCGTTACGAAGTAGCCGGAGGCATTATGTTTTCGGGTTGTCCGTCCGTCCGTCCGTCCGTACGTCCGTACGTCCGTACGTCCCGTTCTCGTGATCGCGTTATCTGAAGAACCGATCAATGGATTCCTGCCAAACTTTGGTCATGTATGTATACTGCAGAGCCGATGAACTGATTATATTTGGGGGTCACGAGGTCAAAGGTCAAAGGTCACATGGCTCATTATGTATGCAAAAACGGCTCGTGATCGCGTTATCTGAAGAACCAATTGATGGATTCCTGCCAAACTTTGGTCATGTATGTATCTTGCAGAGCCGATGAACTGATTAGATTTTGGGGTCACAAAGTCAAAGGTCAAAGGTCACAGGGCTCATTATGTATGCAAAAACGGCTCGTGATCGCGTTATCTGAAGAACCGATTGATGGATTCCTGCCAAACTTTGGTCATGTATGTATCTTGCAGAGCCGATGAACTGATTAGATTTTGGGGTCACGTGGTCAAAGGTCACAGGGCTCATTATTTAGGCAAAAACAGCTCGTGATCGCGTTATCTCAAGAACCAATTGATGGATTCCTGCCAAACTTAGGTTATGTATGTTACTTGCAGAGCCAATGAACTGAGTAGATTCTTGGGTCATGAGGTCAAAGGTCAAAGGTCATGGACTCATTAAGTATGCAAAAATAGTTTGTGAACGCATTCTCATTAGAACTGACAAATGGATTACTATTTAACTCAGGACATCTTGCAGAGCCAATGAACTGAGTAGAATTTAGGGTCATGAGGTCAAAGATCAAAGGGTCATATATGTATATGAGAAATTGCTTGTAATCACGATATTCTGAGAACCTGTTAATGGATTACAATTGAACCTGAATTTGAAAAATTTCTTCTGTTTTGGTTTGTAAAATTGCTCTATGACGGAGGCATCATTTTCGACTGCGCGCAGTCGAAGTTCCATCTAGTTGATATTTATTTTCTTCTTTTTAAAAGTAAGAGTAGGAAGAGTCTATTTCTTGTATCTAATTTTATTTTGCATGCTTGAATAATGTGAGTGTGATGATGTTCTGTCTTTCAAGTTTGAAAAAAAAATAACTTGTCTATATCAAGAACAATGAATATAAGGAAGTGTACAAATGTATATAATATATATAAAATCTAATATTTTCTGCCCATACCAATCCATTTCTTTTAAATTAATTTATCAATATTTAATCCTTATGTACCTCCTTATAGAAAGAAAGAGTAATGCCTTTATGGGAAGTTTGTAGATCCAAAGCTTTTAATTCTGTACACTACTGAGAATGCTAGAGGTATTTTCAAAGAACTGTTTCAGTGTATGGTGTAAATAACGGGTCAACCAGAAAAAGAAAACAAAGAGAGAGATATATTATTTAGACTTCTCTTGATCGTGAATGTTCAAACTATGCATAGAAATGAATAAAGAAACAAAACTATGAATGAAATGAATAATAATGGGGAATTTCAGTTAATTCCCAGAGCTTGGACAAATTAAGTGCCTTTTAATGGGAGCTCATGGTGCAAGTGACTTTATTTCCCACCATTTCTTATCGAATCTTCCTTTCACGTTGTTTGTTGGATTTACCTTCCACAAGGTTTTAAACAAGTATATGTATATACAATACATACAGCTTTACTTCTACTTGTTCAAGTTGCTGATCCTTAACTTACGAACAGCGGCTGTATATAAGTAGAATATAGATTCTGGAGTGTTACCGGTACATGATTCAAATACCTTCTATTCTACCATCATGTTTCTTCATGAAAACAGATTTTTAAAGAAGAAACAAATATCTGCCTCTCTGTAGATATGTCAGATGCGTGTGATTTTTACTATTTCATAGTCATTTGTTAATAACTTTGAACACGATCATAAGTTCTTTTGAACAAATCAACCTAGGGCAATTGCAATGGCCTTGAACGCTTGAAATGTGAGAACATTACAAAGAAGTATGACGTAATATGATTCTCTTATAGAATATATTGTACATTTGAGTGGTATAATTGCCTGAGTTGATTTCTTCGAAAGTTGTTGCAATTGCGTTTTTGACAATTAAAATTATTTCTTCTATTTTGAGCTAAATGCAAGATTGTAGTGATTGTTCATTTCTTTGTGCTGTCTACAAAAATAGTGAGCCTTTACAGTGAGTGTAAAGTTTTTAGATATAATACAAACACTGGGAATATACACTACATGTTTTGTTAGTTGAAAGACTCGTAAATGAAGTCAATTTACATTATACCGCTAATCTCAATCATTGGATTAAAAGATGAGGAATACAAGTTGAAGAGGGTGAAGGGGGGAATTTAGGGAGCAAGAACGAGATGAGAGAGGAAAAGACTACCGTAGATAAAAATTGGAGTGAAGGAGAAAAAGAATAAGTGAACAGATGATACTTAGACATGGAGAGAAACGAATTAACACGATCAGCGAGAGAACAGTGGGCACTGAAAGATTGAGGAAATATCCTAGGGGGAGATGAGCAAGAGAAAGATCGATACAAGCGTAACTCGTAAATATGAACACCGATTTATACTTGTACAGGTGTACCCAGTATATTTGTACTGACTAGCGTTATTTGATTTTGACATCGATCTAGTCTGTTAGAAGCACATCACATGTGTTTTTACAAAGTCTGTTTCCACAGTTCACATAACTTTGGCTATTGCAGCTTACCGTAAATGATTACATGTACATGGTCTGTCTCTAAAAAAACATACGAACTAAAGGCTCGTTCAGATACGACGGGTCAAAATCGCGGCGAATCGCGGCGTTTTTTTAAAATATTTATGATGACGTTAAGTGTATTATGCTTCACATTTCTTTTTGTTGTAACACAGAGCTCAGTGAATACGCGCAAGGCATTGATTTGCTCTTGCCATTCATTTACACTTTTACAAAATCTGACTGGCAGCGGTTTATATCTAAACAAGCCCACTTGTGTTAACCCGGCAGTGACTCCAGTGAGAACTCCTCTTTTGATGATGATGTAGACCCTACCCACAAGAAAAGGTTAATTAATAAAACTAGGGGAACACATCTGCGATTGAGTATTTATGTGAAGAAATAGATCGCTGCCGTTTCTATTCCATTTCGCTGCTACGTAAGGAAACAATGTATAGAATTTTAGGCGTGTCTATTGTCAGGATATACTTGTTGGTTTTTCTAGTGGCCTTTATATGTCTCACTGGGAACTATTTAATCCACCGAAGACTGTTCATGCCTCCATGGGTCCACTCAGCAGCATCCCTCGCCAAAGACACACGGGGGACAAACGGGAAGATCAGAGAGGGCGAATCTTTGAACACGAGGATAGAAGCTTCGCGGGGAGACGATGGGGAAACGAATCGGAAATCTTCGGAAGTCTTCGTGGTTATCCTCGCACAATGGCGTTTCGGTTCGTCAATCATCGGAGAACTCTTTAATCAGAACCCGAACATGTTCTATGTTTATGAGCCACTCTGGGTATTCTCCAGAGAGGCTATGCTTCCGAATCACAGACTAACGGATACTTACGACTATCAAGTATCTCCCAAGGAAAACTTCAGGCGCGTCTTACGAGGGATACCACGGTGTGATTTCAGTGAGGACTTTGTGAGAATAATGAATACGTCTGGTGGGAAGTTGAGGAACAAACTGATTTGTGAGAATACTGTCGACGTAGACAACTGCAATATGTCAAATTCCAACTGGTTGGATTCGGTGTGCAAGCGAAGTGGCGGTCATGCCGCTACGAAGTTGATTCGCGCGGACCTTAACACCATCAAATCCCTGATCGTTGACGACCACATCAACGTGAAGGTAGTCAACCTTGTCCGCGACCCACGGGGAGCAGCTGCCTCAAGGGTTCACTACGACCTGGTCCTAAATCATAGATCCTTAGACCTTGTCGCGCTCAGTGATCAGATCCCGAAGAAGGGCAGATTGGAGCCGCTGGGGTACCTGAACAACACACGTCCAGCTGCAGAATCACTCCCTGCCATGTGCGATTTGATGCTCGCCAACTTCCGAAAAGCATCGCACCTTCCATCGTGGTTAGCGAATCGATATAAGCTCATCCGCTTTGAAGATTTCGCGGAAGACCCAGTCAATGTCACCCATGAGATATATGACTTCGTAGGGCTTCCTCTCCCGAAGACTGTTCGGGACTGGGTGGCCGAACACACGAATGTCTCACACGACCAGCCGGAGGAGTCCGACATGTTTAGCAGTAGGAGGAACGCGAGGGACGTTGCGAGGCGATGGATGACGGACCTCACCGCCCTAGAGATAAGGCAAGTGGAAGCTATTTGCCATGACACCATGCAGCTTCTAGGGTATAATGCCTACGATGAGCTGAAGAAATCAACGGATGGGTTAACTTCAAAATAACGTGGAAAGATTAAGAGAGTTAGTTGAAATTTATTGAAAGTTTGTGAAATTGTCTTCACTTTGCGATAAGTTTTGTTCAAAGATGTAAATATGTTAAAGCTTATCTGTACTAGTTTATAGGAGGGATTAGACTACCCTGCAAGGTCACTGGACAGGTGGTTATATCTCATCAACTCAGCTCTCAGTTAACATAAGGAAAAGAGGATCACGGGGAACCAATGGTCACCGATTAGGCATTGTTTTCTATATAGAGGGAGCAAGTAGCTACAAGTAGGACAGTGTGGCTTTAAGCTATAACAGGAGTAATATTAAATTTCATGTTTATAATTCCGTATCAGCAGATGGAATTCCAAAGATACAGACTGATTTAAGAAAAAAGTAGTGATAGTTCGTATTTTCCATTTCAGAATTCCCCAAGAGGTAATTAAGATCAGCCTGCCTTTTATTACGGCGATATAAGACAGCCATTACCAAGTCAATAACTCTTGGAGCGTGATACAACACAAAATATTCATGGACTAGAACAAATTGTATGTGTATGTTTATGTTTATTCAGTGCTTTTTTATTTCGCATAATCGTCTCAAAGTTATATACAAGTCTTCCATTAAATTATAATACAAAATAATATAACCTTTTATTTACCCAGGGTAGCCACTTCAGTTATGAAACTGCTCTTCCAGCGGGCTCTGCATAACATAATATGTTATTACTACCCTTCTCCAATCTAATATGCTGAGCGCCTAGCTAGAAGGCAGATGGTCCAATTGTTATAAGTATTTGGTATGACTCGGCCGGGGTTCGAACCCACGACCTCGAGGCGGGCGCTCTAACCACTGAGCCACCATGCCCGGTGCTTACGCATAATGTGATATCAGTATCAATTATCCAGTAATTTAGAATACATCCTTTCGAGACAGTCCTTTCACATTGTAAGGGTTGACTCAATAACTTTTTATTTAGAGCGTTAACAAATAAACTAGAAGCTTGAACGAAAAGGACAAAAGTTTCTGCTCACACTGTGTCCGTGTTTTGTTGCACGAGTGATGACCACATTACGTTTAATACCATTACTTTTGAAAAGGGAAATATAACCCTTTAAATACTTTAGGTGAACTGGCAACACGTTGATAGCATCAAAATCATTGTTCTTCGATCAACATTTTCCATTTTGCGACTTTCTGACAAAATTCACACTTATGTTTTATATTATTTTTAGAGAAATTATTTTTGTTGTTAAAACATTGCAGTACTAAAATACAAATATCAATATTACCAATTTGAAGAAGAACATATGATTAACTTAGCCCTGAAAGAAAAATCCCTGTTCTGAAAGGGTTAGGAAATGTGAACGAGCAAGACAAAGAAGACTGTTAATAACAACATAATTATTTTAACTCTTTACTGTATTTCCTTTTCACGACTATTAATGTAAGTCTGTTTGTATTGGATGGAATCAAATCATCGTTTAAAGAGTAAGTCTAAAAACACTAGAGACAAATGTTTGCATTCATACAAAGGTAAAACACGTTAGGGTATAGCGACAACATCTGGTTCAATATTCCAATAACAAATATTCCCAAATAAAATATTCCAATATCGATTATTTCAATAACCAATAATCATATATCAAATAATCATCTCTGCGAGCAGTGCATGTATTTTTAAACAAGCATATTAAGTCAATTTCTGTTCATTTTTGGTCTTTCCAAAACCGCACTTACAGTGTGAACAATTCTTATGAACTACACATGATAATACCAAAGAGATGTAGTATCTCTTTGATAATACTAGTAATAATACGAGTTATAGTGATGATAATAATAATAATAATATAACAATAATAGTAATGGCAATAATATATCTTAATGCGAAATGCCTTCTCTAAACGCTTTACAGTCATTATCACCCCTGTCATCGGATTCATTCATGCACAATTGTGCACCATCTCCACTCCCTTGGGAGGACTCCTACCATTATGGTCACCGTGAGGGCATATTTCAATAACTAAAACAGAGACTTTCTTTATCCTACCGGGTCCTCTTTTTCTCTGGGGTATGGAGTGGCAATTATAGATTAATGCCTTTTCATATGACATTCGTAACGTGTCAGTCCTCAAACAGACAACATTTGCATATCAAGTGAAGTGGTTAAACCACCTGACTACGAAACCTTGTTTCCATACAGTTCCTTTAAAGGCAGGGTACACGGCTTCCGATATACGTTTACTGCCACCTGCTGCTCACAAAGGCTCAATATGTCGACACACATGTCCCACAGTGCATCACAAATCCATGACGAGCGCGTGATGATGCTTTGGTACAGGAACCGGAAATCGTTCTTTATACGCCTTCACCGAAAGAAGGCTCGATTTGAAATACATTACAGCAGTGATAGCGATGGCGGTAAATAATGTAAGACTGTAATCACGTGACCAGTTCTCATCTCTTTCATCAATGCATCATGCCCAGTGTTTAGTTCAGTTTTTTAGTCATTATTTGCATTGTGTATAATACAACAGATTGTAATTTGCATTATCGTAAACAGCTATCAATCCAAGGGCGCAGACTTGGCAACGACTTGATATTTTCTTGCCCTGGCTCCATTTCATCTATTCTTTTCTTTCCCTTTTTTCTCTTGTATTCAGTTTCTCCATTACAAAGTAATTAGATGACCGTTATTAATATATCATTATCGATTGTACACATTAAAAACAACGAAACAAATATATAATTGAAGAAAGATACAACATATTGTTCATTCATGGTCAACCGCTCGGCATGTTTTGACTAGGAGTAGTTTGCGCATGCCTAGTAGTCATGACGTCCTTGTATGAAGGTAATTCGTAGCCAGTAACCATAACGCTTTCCCATGGAGAAGAATTTTGCGGGGTAAAAAGGTTAATATCTTCATAACATGGGGGTGGTGCTTGTGGAACGTATTTCACATGGTCCGCTGTATTTGGGTGACCGGGAGCATAGTTGGCCTGCGAAGGTAGAACAAAAATCTAAATGCTAAATATATTACTCATTGCGGATATAGTATCGAAAATAATATCGCTAGTGATATTCGTTTGTCTCGCAATGTGGTCAATAAGGAATCTAAAAGATCACGACGTTTCGTATGCTACTGCGATACTTCGTCAGGTGATAAAAACTGACGAAGTATCCAAGGATCCAATTCCTCCACATAGACGGGACGGCATTGTGTACAACATCCCTTGTAAAGGATGTGATAGATCCTACATCGGTGAAACTGCCCGTCCGATAAAAGAAAGAATCACTGAGCATAAGAGGGACGTCAGACTCCGTCGAACTGACAACTCAGCCGTAGCCGAACATGCTTGGGATAACCAGCATCAACCAGACTGGGACGGGGTTCGGTGCCTTCCCAGGAACGGCATTGGTATACACGGAGGGTAAAAGAAGCTATCAATATCCGTCTCAATCCTAATAATTTCAACAGAGACAACGGGATCGATATCCCCGAATTTTGGATGCGGACGATACACCGCCATGACACTCGCCGTCCTGCCAGCCAACAACGGTCGATTCCATTCAGCAGACGGCCCGAGCCAGCGGCTCGTTGATTGGTTGAGTACCGTATGCGTCGGCCAATAGGCCTGGTGCATCAGCCGAACCAGCGGCCGAACCAGCGGCCTTAGTGATTGGTCGATCACCGTGTGCGTCGACCTATAGGCATTGGGTGTTATTGTTCCAATTATCGATCTAATTATAGACCGCTCCGCCGGTCCTCCCGTAAAGTATAAAAGACCCTTGCTTACAATAGTTTTTATCACCTGACGAAGTATCGCAGTAGCATACGAAACGTCGTGATCTTTTAGATTCCTTATTGACCACATTGCGAGACAAACGAATATCACTAGCAAAAATCTAAATGTTTAAGCACTTCTAAATGTTCGTACAGACATGACACGGTAAATTAAACCGCCACATAAAAGAACGGCCAATTATATTTTATGTCTACGTGTAATGAGATTGCAACAACTCGTTTTTACTTAGCTCTGTGTTTAAAACCAGATACATAAAATATGTGAAGCGTATTGCACTATACGTCATCATAAAATACAGCCGCGTTCTTGCCGCGTCATATCTGAACAAGGTTTAAAGGGATTAGATATCTTTGTCTTAGATTCTGAAACAAAATTCTGGATTTAGCTCATGCTGCAATGATAATTATAAACTTTTATGTCAGTCAAGAACCTCATGACTTATACAAGCAGTTTGAGGCACTTCATGATAATTTTGAAGCTCAATTTTTTAAGGCTTCAATATAAAAACAATTCACATATACACTGATAACACGGAGGGGCGTAGGGCCATGCATCTCAGATTTAACATTGTTAAACGATGCCCCTTTAAGAAGGGGAAGATGGTTGAAATTGAAGTTAAACTCTTACGAAATATGTGAAGGATCTGTTATAGTGATTGCACATTATTGATAACCTTGCACAGAAAAGGAGACATAATAGCCCAGGACAAAACATAATAGATACAGGGCATCAAATAATTATTCATCTGAGACAAAAATACTTCTTCAACATAGATGATGTAACTATTTCTATTTTTCAAGTATATTTAAACATTTAAAGGAAGTGATTTCAGAATGTTCATTCCCGGTAATATCAATATTAACAATCTAATGATAATCGTACGTGTACTTTTTCCCTATTTTCCTTCATATAGCTCTCCATTCAATTTAATTCGTCCCTAGTTCGAATAACGAAAAAAACAACATGTGTAAATGTTTTATTTTCACAAACATAAAAAAGACTTACTAAATTTCGCTTTCAACAGGATTGTTTATTATGTGTGTATATTTTTTGTATAAATCTTTAGGCCTATATTCAGCCCCCTCCCCGGTCCTCCGTCCTCTCTATATCTCTTTCTCTGTCTGTATCTGCTTGTCTGTGTCTTTATCAATCTTTCTCGTTCTCTGTCTCTGTCTCTCCCCTCTCTCCGTCTCTGTCGTTCTGTCTGTCTCTCTCTGTCTCTCTCTCTCTCTATCTCTCTATCTCTCTATGTCTCTATCTCTCTCTCTCTCCCCCCCCCCCCTCTCTCTCTCTTTGATAGACTATCGTAGTTGTGATACTCACCACAACATCTACCCTGCCTAATCCGGCAGCTCTAGAAAGCGTCCTTTCTTGTCGAAAATGTCGGTGTGGCATTTTGTTCTTCCAGTATTTCCAACACACAATACAGCATAGCAAATATAGAAAGGTGATGGAAATGGCAATTAACGCGTAGCGATCTGCGATGGACAAACAGATAAAAAAAATATTGGAGTCAGACAAAGGTGAGAAGAGAAAGACAGAGAGAGAGAGAGAGGGGGAGATACACGGAGAGACATATGAGAGAGAGAGTATATAGATGGAAAATGAGAGTGGTGAGAGTGGTGGAGAGGAAGGAGGAAGATAAAGCGAGAGAGAAAGGGAGAGTGGAAAGAGAAACATAGAGACAGATTTATGAGATGGAGTAAAGATGGGAAATGAAAGCGGTGGGAGAGAGAGACAGAATATATAGAAAATGAAAGATTTGGGAGAGAGAGGGAGAAGACAGGGCGAGAGAGAGAGGGAGAGAGAGAGAGAGAGAGAAGGAGGCAGGGGGGCGTAACAGACACAGAAAAAAGAATGGGGGAAAGACAGATTTGGGCGAATGGAAGAGCGAAGGGGAAGTTGGGCGAAGGGATGAGATGAATATCAATAGGACTTAACAGCTGAAGGACATGGAGATAAAAACGGCTGGATAGCCCATATCCAGCTGTACCAGGCACGACACTGCTGGTCTTCCATGGGGTCCAGAAATCATATACATACATATAAAACATGACGTATAATTATTTACTAAATTAACGGATATAAAGAAGGTACAATACACAGTTATAAATGCTTTAAAACTACAAAATGGAAGTTGTGTGAAAGGACTGCGAAAGGGAAAATCATGAAAAAAAGGGAAAGGAAAAGAGACTGTTAGATATCAGGAGAAATGGAAAGCGTCGCCTATTTGTTCACGTGAGAGATCATAAAAGGGCGGGAACATTTCGAGGTTGGTGGATATATTACTTTGAACAGTGCGCACTGCCTCTATTTATGCCGATGCGTGCTGTTCGTACATCGGAAACGATACTCAACATCAGGGATGTAACAAACAGTTTACCGAAGACCAAGATGACACCTTAACAACTCCTAGCTTTCATCGTGATCCTCCTTCAATGGAAACCAGCAAGTGCAGATCAAGGTTAGTTTGTTAGTTTGTTTGTTTGTTTGTTTGTTTGTTTGGTTAGTGGCTAGAGTATTTGAAAGGGATGCATACCAAGCATCACATCGAATTAGGGTGTAATAAGAATATGATAAGACTCTGCAGTTTCAGCACTAATACTGTTTTTAATCTAAAAGCCATATCAAGGCATAACCCGAATGTCACATTTCCCAGGTCGATAAATAAAAAATTACACTTGAGGTTACGTTTTAACAAAATAACCTGGCAATGCCTTTATTAGCTCGAGTAAACCAAATTCGGTAGCTTCTCAACACAAAGTAATGACCTAGGTGACCTGGATTTATATTTCATAGTAAGAGGTAAATAATATCCTGTTTGATTAAATGTTATTCATACTGTGCTGCCACGAATGACTGAGCAGCAACATTTATTGTCAAAATCACCCTTTACTAAGTTTGGGCTGAAGCAAGAAAAGTGGTCGAAAATCCCTTCCGCAATTTTTTGTTCATTTCGTAAGCAATGATTTGTAGAATGAAATGCATGGCAATATTAGCGAGGTATAAAGCAAAGGGTCTTTTTTAGGAAAACTGTTTATGTTATAAAGTATACCAATATTCCTAGAAATGCATGAAAAGATATGTCATGTGTGTTCATTCCAGCTAAGATTTCCATCAATAAGGATACTTAACATGTGTGTACATTTCTTACGTTCGTAGGGTATATTATGAATTACAATGATAAAAGGAAAATCCTGAGAATGTGCATTTGTATGTTTGAAGTGTATAAAGTTCTTTCTATTAATATTAAGAGATACTTTATTAATTTTAATCCAATATAATACTTTTGGTTATCCTAAATTAAGTGTATGAATACGGGCATCCATTCTAATGAGGATAACAAATACCGGGGTAGTCTGCAAATAGTATAGACAATGAAAGGGACGAGACATTTAATAGTTATATCATTAATATAAAAAAAGAAAAGGGGACTTAATATTGATCCCTGTGGGACTCCACATTTTATAGTAAGATATTCTAATGAAAACTCTTTATGCACCACATACTGTTGAAGGAAGGATAATCTCTTTACCACGAAACTCTTCGGATTCCTATATTTGACCATTGCATAAGCATTTAATCTATTTTAAAAATAGAAGCCCTATACGTTATAGCAAATGAACGGAATCAAGAATATGGTGGTTGCAATTAATGTAAGAATCATTCCACTTAAAGTAGAGGTGTCGTGGTCGAGTGGATACGTCGCCGGACTGTCCATCAGGTCCGCGGTTCGAGTCCCGCCACGGCACTAATGTCCTTTGGCAAGACATTGATCTACACTTGCCACACTCCACCCATGTGAAGTAAATGGGGACTTGGTAGGAATTTATTCTTTAAAACGCAGCGCTCGTATGAACTGCACTGTTAAGCCAGGGTAATTATGCTGCATTATATACCTCACTTTAGAAATCCAGCCATCTGATTGGTCGAAATTGGAGTCGTAATTTTATCCAGTCCCTTTAGGAAACGTAAAATGCCAAAATCGGTCAATAGTCTTTTGAAAAACGCCCTAGCCACTTTCCAAAAGACTATTGACTGGTAAGCGGGTATGAGTACTGCGATCCCCTTTGGTTTACGTGTTATTAACTTAGTTTGTGCCGAGCGTGACTACCATACATTTTTGAGCTGTTAATTTGGTTGCTAGAAGTCACACATGTATTCTGTGACACTTTTCGGTATATATAAAAGTTATAATGACTGCTTTAATATTCGAGGCAAGGTTGTTTTTATAGGCTCTCGGGGAGGTTACATCGTGCTATCACCCCTCGGCACGCCTCGTGGCGATAGCACGATGTAACCTCCCCTTGAGCGTACACAAACAACTATGTCTCTCATAGCAGTCATTATTACTATATTATTGTAGAGCGCTTAGAGACTTCTGATAAGGTAAGTGTTGGGCGCTATATGAGCAATTATATTTATTAAAACATTAATGATCTAACAAATATACTGAAAGGAACTTAAAATCATGTTCAGAATCAATAGTGACGTCACACCAATCGCACGATTGTGAACGATGTTAAAGGTATTACAAAGTTTTGGTATGCATGGGTCATGAATTTGGTTCAAATTAACATATTGGAAGCATATGCGTTCCTACAATATTCATTGATCGTTGTCCCGGTTGAAATCGAGTCTAAAGTTATGAAATTATAAATAATAAACTCTTTATGTTGTATAGCTCCCTCTAAAGGTCAATATATCAATTTAGCTATGAAACAATGTTTCTTGACTAAAATCGACCGATTAGCTATTCCTGTTTGGAAATTATATATCACAACTATATACATATTCTGAGATTTTCATGGTCGCAGCTACCATTGTACGGCCGTAGGCGCTCTTTGAAATTTATCAAAATTTACCGGGAGCACCGGTACATTTTTATATTCAATTTTTCTCGAAAACAGAAGTGTTTTAGGGGTTAATTTTATTAGTGCTTATAAAACATCCAAAGGGGCATCCAAATATATCAAAATTGTAAAGATTTACTATCCACCCAATTTTCAAAATTTTCCAAAACTTTGTATTACCTTTAATCTTTGTATGTAAGCATGACAATATTCCCCATATCAATGCCTAGAAATATAACTGTAATAGTACCCACAAAAAACACCAACTATGAACATTTGACAAACATTATATCCCGATAATAAGCACATTCGCTAGAACCACAAAAGTCATACGTTCAAAGTAAGCAATACTAGAGACACTCCTCAATTCTCTGACAAGCAAAAACAAAAAACAACATGTTCTCACATGTTTGATATTCCCTTTTCACTACCAGAAATGATATACAGGTTCTGATGGGGAGCGGGCGGGGTACGATCACTTGAACACCTCCGTTTATGAGCCTGTCAGCAAGGTTAATTCGCTTTGTAAGAGCTAATAAAATGAGGTAATAGATCTGTTTTTATGACAATCCTCGATGCATATATCCTTATAATTATGACATTGACCGTAAAGGTAATTTTTTGTTGTTGTATACAGGATCTCTTGCAGAGCATTAATTATGTACTGAAGGTACATCACTGTCTCTAGGACACAGAATGAATGAATGAATAAATGATAGGGACGCAAAGTATATAAAAGTTCGAATGTTTGCAAACTTTATACAGCTGAGAACTCATATTCGATTTTTTTCCCCCTCTTTTTTTTTAGGGGAGAATGAAGGTATTTTGGAGGCGTCGCTGATAACATGCGCACGTTATATTCCTATAAACCAGGCCTTCTCAACTGGTGGCGCGCGCGCCACTTGTGGCGCTTTCGGTCAGTCGGAGTGGCGCGCGACTGTTGCAACAACAAAACAAAAGAAAGAAGACAGACAGCCTAAAGTGCCTGCTTAACAAACAAGAAGAAAGGGGAATTTATTGTTTTTTACCATTTTATACGAATCTAAACCTAAGCTCTTAACAACAATTAGCTTACGATGGGATACCAATTTTAACATTGCCAATCTCTAGAAACATCTTGTTTTTGTTTGTTTGATTTTCAATTTATTTTGACATTTCCCGTGTATATTGCACACAAAAAAACTACATATACTCTAGACTAAATATACTTGCAGTGTAATTGTCCCCAGGAATCGTACTATTTTTTTTACATCAATATGAAACTATGATTGATTATATTGTGGAATGAAATGGTGTTAAAAATGCCCCATTTGGGCCTTTAGAAAGCCTTAAATCCACCAGCTTCAGGGGGCTCTGCCACCTGCTACCCCCCATTAGGGCTTCGCCACTGGGCCCCACCCATTTTCGGCTCGGTCGCTACGCTCCCTCGCAGCACAGTCAACCATACAGGGTGGCACTTCAACTACAATTTTTTTCGTTTTGGCACTTCTAATAAACTAGTTGAGAAGGCCTGCTATAAACACACATTCACGCACTCACGCTCATAAAATAGAAATAAACTACTCCACTTCTTCTCTGTCTCTCTTCAATTATCTCCTTTCCTGTTACCTATAATATTTTTTCCACAGAAACATACTCTTTCCTTTCACTTTACCCATTTATTATCGTGCAGTATATTGTTCATCGAAAATAGTGAGATACTTGTTTATGCAATGATAATGCCTTTAACGCTTACAGTCTTTTATATGTTTGTTTTATTGATTGAACTGACTGAAATTGTATTTTCTTTTTTAATTTGAGGGAACAATCATAATGATTATAATTCGGATCCACTGTTTGTCATAGCCTCCTCAAACATGAAAACATACATTATTACGATCTTTATAACGGTAAGAGTAAAGAAATAAGAGAATGACATCAGCATGCTTACCAAAATGGACCATGGTGTCAAAGTTTCCTTGGAAATATAATTTGATGACGAATTCCTCATGACCCCACTGGATTATAGGAATAAAACAGGAATTAAGTGCAAGATAAAACAAAAAGGAATTTCACAAAGAGTGAAGAAAAAAAAATGAATAAGAATATTAATAACAATCGATATTGATTTTTAATAAAGCGCAATAACGAAAGTGTTCAAAGTATTTTTAAAGAACATTTGTTGCACTTTTGTGCAAGTCTGTAAACCAACCTAGCTAATAAAACAGAGGAAAAAAACCCGTGAACATTAAATTATGAAATTCCATCCTGTCTCTAAAGTTGTTCTCTAAAGCTATGGTCACAAATCAGAGCAGCGACCGACCGATCAGTAGCCTGCTCGGTCGCTGCTGGAATTAGGCATCGCCCAGCAATTAGGTCGATGCCCGCGCGGCGACCGCCCAGGCACCGAGCGTATTTTGGGCGGCGAGTGAAAAGTGAGCAGGCGCCGCCCAAATTTTAACTCCGCGCTAAAACTTCAGCGGCGACCGAGCGATGCCCTAAAAACGAGCGGTGCCTGGGAGGGCGCCGCTCGGTTGCCGGGCAGCCGTCGGCCAGAATTGGTTAAAAACTCGCCGCTCGGCCGCCGAGCAGGCTACTTTTGGGTAATGTGACCATAGCATAAGATAATTAATTATGTTCTTAGTAGCGTAGGCGTATTATGATAGAGTATAAACTTCAATGTATTTTACGTAATATATTGCAGAATTAGTGTGTTTTTGTTGTGTATATACAATTTACAGTTATATATAGTTTTGTTTAATTTAATGTAAAGCGCATTGAAATGTATTATGTAATGCGTTATAAACATTTGATATACTTTTAGTATTAGTAACGTTCTTTGGCAAGACGTTGAGCTCTAATTGCCGCTCTCTACTCCGGTATAAATGGATTCTTTACATGCTGGAGAGTTAGTTACTTTGGCAGCTCATGCAGCTATAATCCAGGGTTATGTCTAAACGCGCCCATGAGCGTCTGTGAATGAACGATTTGAGCGCTTAACATTTGCCATTGTTATTATCATGATTATTGTTATTAAGATTATCATTTTCATCATCATTATCATTATTATTACTAATATTATTATTAGTAGTAGTAGTAGCAGTAGAAGTAGTAGTATTATAAATTCCCAGTTTTTAGCAATGGCAATCTAAGTGTCTCAGCTTCAACCAAGCGAATGTTTTTGAGATGCAGTGTACAAGTATTACAACATTGGCTGCATTGGCATTTTTCTTGAAATTCATATCATTTGGGAAGGTAATGAGAAAATATTGAGATGTATCTTAAATCAATCAAGGCTTTTATTTGTCATCCGTGTGTGTGTGTGTGTGTGTGTGTGTGGGTGAGTGTGTGTGTGTGTGTGTGTGCGCGCGCTTGTGCCTATAGCACGTCAGTTAGGGGGAGCTCTAGCAGGAAAAATTGCATTTGTAATGTTAAAAAATAGACATATCAGAGCAACGTATTACCTTTGACCCTGCTGCAATTGTATGTACATTAGAACGAATTATTTATTGTCATATCTGACATTTGTTTAAAGATCCTAAAGTTCATTATGCTATTTTTTTCTTTAACCTACCATTATTACAATTATAATCTCAAAATGACTAACAAATTTGATTCATTGAGGTTGGATCACAACAGTAACTGACTTTTACTAATACTAGCTCTAACGAATTCACCGTTACCCACAAATACAAAAAGCAGGTATAAATAATACTCATTAGAAGGTAAAGGAATAGCGGAGAGGAACTTGAAATACGCCATATTCCTTGTATTAAAACTGTTGCTATGGTATATTGCTAATGCCATTATTTATGAATACATTCATTACTTTTGTTGATATAGGGAAATCATTTGAAGAAAATGAATGTTACTTTGAATTGAACAAAATAAAATACAAAAACCCTATTAAGATAATATAACGTGGCCATATACTCTGATTTAAACCGCCATGGGCCGCCGGAAAACCTTCCAAATCCAATATTCAATAGCTCAATAATTCATGAAAAAGATTATTATTTGTTACCATTGGTTTACTCGGCAAGGACAAATCAAGAAACATGTATGACAAAAACAGTAACATTTGAGGTGAGTCACATGGATGCCGGTAAAACAAGTTTTAACTTAATATAATATAATCTGAAGGTCTTCTTTCCCAATCAATATTACTTACATAATTAATAGCACAAAATAGCAAGCTACAACAAATAATGAATTGCAAGTATATTAACGAATAATTATGTTCTTATTTTGCTGTAAGTTTTCCTTACTTCTGTACTACCTATTTTCATGTTTCTATGTCTATAGGGACCCCTCTGTAAAGGCCCGGTCACACAGCCTTTCGCGTCTGTATCGCGGGTAAAATTTCGCGATTTTTTTTTGCCCGCGGTTGCCCGTGGTGGAAAATGTGCAAAATTGGCTTACCCGCGGTTTACCCGTGGTATGCCCGCGGAACAGACGCCGGCGACTGTTCCGCGTCCTTATCGCGGGTGAAGCGCGGCGGTACCGCGGCCTACCACGCTTACACGCGGTACACACGCTAATGCACGTGATAACAACGCGGTACAGACGCGGAACAAACGTGCTATGACCGTGCTCCACCCGCGATTACCCGCTAAAATTTCGCGTCCAATTCCGCGTGTAACCACGTCTTAACCGCGGCCGTAGCACGTCCTAGCACGTTCGTTCCGCGTCTGTACCGCGTCTTTACCGCGTGTGTACCACGTGTACCACGTGTACCGCCCGCGATTACCCGCGGTCTAAATTTTTGGGCAGCCCAAAACTTTAGACCGCGGGTAATCGCGGGCGGTACACGTGGTACACGTGGTACACACGCGGTAAAGACGCGGTACAGACGCGGTAAAGACGCGGTACAGACGCGGTACAGACGCGGAACGAACGTGCTAGGACGTGCTACGGCCGCGGTTAAGACGTGGTTACACGCGGTAGGACGCGAAATTTTAGCGGGTAATCGCGGGTGGAGCACGGTCATAGCACGTTTGTTCCGCGTCTGTACCGCGGCGTTGTTATCACGTGCATTAGCGTGTGTACCACGTGTAAGCACGGAGCGGTTATGATTTCTACAGCCCGGTTCGGCTGCTTTATTATACCCGTGGTAGGCCGCGGTACCGCCGCGCTTCACCCGCGATAAGGACGCGGAACAGTCGCCGGCGTCTGTTCCGCGGGCATACCACGGGTAAACCGCGGGTAAACCAATTTTGCACATTTTCCACCACGGGCAACCGCGGGCAAAACAAAATCACGAAATTTTACCCGCGATACAGACGCGAAAGGCTGTGTGACCGGGCCTTAAACTAGCATTGTTATGCTAACAACGCTGAGTAGGGCCATCCCTCCGTCTTCCTTTTTTTATAAATGTGTCTTTATGATTGTAAATATATATATATATATGTTGATGTATTTTTAAATGACGGAAAATAAATACAATACAATACAACTTAGAAGAAGAAAAAAAAAGTATGTCTAAGAAATTATGAATGTTTGGAGGCTTACCTGTTACAATAATTGTTAGTAAATGATCCTAAATTATCGATGGAACGTAACACCTGCACAGTCAAATTCGTATTCAGACAGGCCCGTCATCAGCTGTTTTCCTACCTACTTAACATACTATCCAAACAGACACATTTAGCTACGAAACGGTAGTGTTGTTTCAAAACGTTGTGTATATACCAGTGGCATGTATATACCTTGTTCTCAGGGCAAATCATATCACCTTGTGGAGAAATTATACAAAGATCAGTAGGATATGACTATATTAGGGGATAAGAGTTTGGCGAATAATTATGTCTCTATCTCGTGCATTCCCATTGTGTCCGTGTGCAAGCTTACATTTATTGACTAACAAATGATTTCCCTAACCTGACAAGTCAAGTGGCTTGATTATTTTATCTTGGTGTGAAATCTGTCAAAATGGCAAATTACCCCTCTGGCCCTTCCTTCGAACGCACCGTTCGTATTTGCTATTCCAAACTTCAGCCGTGCCTAATGACAAGGAAACACGTGGAGATAGGCTTTCCGACAAGAATATAATGCATAAAATACGATAAAGATAGATCATTAAATACTATGAACTTTAATCTTCGGATTGAAGCCATGAATGTCAATATGAAAGCCAAAGACCAAGTACGACTATTTTGGTATTGTCTTATGAGTGACTAGACAACATTATGACTATAATTCTGTAGGCCCCCATCGCACCAAACTAGTTCTCACTACGTTTTGGGAAATGTTACCAAACGAGCTCAAACTGTGTGCGAACGGAGTGAACGTACGATGTCGCTTATAAAGTTGGAATATTTTTTTTTTACCCCAATTTATGGAATTATTTTAACAATGATTTATTCCTAATAGCTGTAGATAATAGTATACACTCTCAGATTTTATTGAATAATAATTTGCCAGTGTTTGTTTTGCGTGACCGCTAAAGCATGTGTATGCTAATATGCTTATCAACTAGGGGAACTAAGCCCTTAGGTCATAAATGACAGTAATGAGGGTCAATGCCCCACAAAATGGCACTAATGTAGCACATCGACACGGTTTTTATCCTGGGGCTTCACAGTTACGAGGCCATTGCTAAGCCACTGAACCATGACTGTACGCAGCGGGGGCTAAGGTAGGGGGCAGTTCCAACGAATGAAAAGAAATGGAATAGATTATCAATAATTCATTGCATTTTACCCCGGTACCCAAAATAAACAAATCCTCTTTACGGCCATGCATTATGGCTTAAAGTAGATATTCATTGATTTTTAAAAACTTACTTTATTTTCATTATTACAAAGTTGAAACTTTGATTCGACAAGGTTATCAAAAGTCATTGCTTGGACACATTCGAAGTAATGATCATTATAAATTACAAAACGCTTAAATACAGCCCCGGTATAGCACCTGAAGAGCTCTCCGAACGCTTCTGAGATAGTGTCCGCTTACCCCCCCCCCCCTCCCCCTCCCCCTCCCCCCTCCCCCCCCCCCCCCCGCTTATTCAGCGGCTGGCTGAGTCGTTGCAATTTTTTGGGCCCGATTTCAAATTTGTTTATAACACCAATATGTCGTGAAACAAGTCGGCAGAGTATATCGATGTGTGTTTTCCATGAAAGTTTGTTGTCGATGTATATTCCAAGAAATTGTGTATATTGAACACAGTCAAGGGCTGCTCCATTTATGAATTCTTCACTCGAAAGTGAGTCAATAATATTGCTTAACAACATGTGATTGGTTTTGTTAATCTATTCTAGATTCTGTACTGATAGCCGTTTCTGATGAGGATAGTAACCTACAACTTGCTGATGGGTCGGCTGTTCGGTTGGTAACATCAAGCGTTAAGAGAATCACTAAGGGACCCCTGATAAACATTCTAAGCGACCATCTTATCTGCACACTACCGGATAGGTGGAAGTCAAAGAGTTACTTATAGTCTAACATCCTAAACTTTGCGGTCCATATTCTCCGATTTAGATTTAACATGACTTATCTATCACTTTAACAAAGGAAAACTTAGAACTCTGATTAACTTAATTTCTTATTCTGATTTTGAAAAAAAGTTTAAAACCAACAGCAGGATTAAATTTTAGTAGAAATACGGGCTTGCAAATTAATGTATAAACAAAGCATGAAGCCTTAATACCTAAAACAAATTGAGCTGACAAAAATCGCCTCGGACATTTCGTAAGTATTTCTTAAATAATTATCGGAACTCTTTTTCACGGATTTTCAAAACACATGTGTTTGAAGTCGAATATTGATGACAGAAAAAAAAATTACCAAAGATTTCTGAGTAAAACAGAAAACCCAAATTAAGTATTGTCTTATCATATTTGTCTTCAACCTTTTTTTTTTGCTTTTTTTTTTTGTTTGGGGGGGGGGGAGAAATTTTTGCAGAAATGTCTCTTAATTTACACCCTCTTTCACATTATGATACAATTTTATTGAAATGTTGCCATAAAATTTGTTTGCTAATTTGGGGCTCCCAATTTTTCCTTTTTCTTTATATATACCATGTCCTTATCATACATCTAAAGTTATAAGATAGTAAATATAAAGTTGTTGATGTATATTGAATAAAATAAATGTAAACCTAGACATTAACTAGTGAAAGAAATGGCTTGTGGTGGGTATGCATTCATTATTCTTCCTTCTCATTCTCAAAACAAATGAATACCGATGTGTTCCATGTTTTAAGACCTTGTACTTGAGTTATTATTGTCAAAAACAAGGATAATTTCCAACGTTTACCATTTTTACTGCGTTTCTGTTCAGACTATTACCAAGGAAAGGGACGCAGTAACGAATTCAAAGCAGAGCAGGTTTCATGTGTTTGCCCCCGAAGTCAAGTTGGAAAACACTTTAAACTTGGTGAGATATACATCTATCTTGGATGCAAATATTTAAGAAACACTCTAGAAGTTTCTTTGTTTTATGGTACACATTTATTTACATATAAAGAGAACGCGCCCCCAAATCAAAAAGTGAAAAAAATGTGCAAAAGGGAAATGAAAGGAAAATGAGAGAAACTAGTGAAAACAGGAGGTGGCAGGACCCCTTTTCTCTCCATCTTTACAATCAGTGCCTATTTATTTCGAGAGATAATTCAAAGACTACCAAGTGATTTACTAAAAAAAAATATGGTGAGATTTGTGGAAATGGTTCATGAACATTTTCCAGAGAGTGTGGGCCAAAAGATGTATACAGCTGATTGTCATCTGTATAGCAGACGTATTCAAGAGGATACTTGTGGATTATGTCAGAGATGGAGTTGATGTATTGGGTAAAGAATATCGGTCAAAGCACGGACCCTTGCGGTACCCTTAAATCTGAAACGCATTGCTCTGATAGTTCCCTAGCTATGTTTGCTCTAGATTTGTATTGTATCTGAGCAAGATCTGGTTCAATGATCTTGATTAATTTCGTTAGTTGAGAGTTCATGGTTCCGCCTCTTATAGCTCAACCCTTATATATTTCGTTTGTATGTAAACAATTCAGCTGGGAAAGAAAGATCCTACTTAGTCATCTTAGACATCTTTCGTGCCCGTTCATCACTCCATTGTCCCTTAAAACATGAATAATTCTTTCCTTGCAGTGATAGTCCTCGAACTTGTAATGACATTTTGGATTTCGGTTCAGATGTAAACGGATGCGAGATATCTCCTTGCCTCAATGGAGGGCATTGCGTGGAATTTGATGAAGGATTCTTCTGTTCTTGCGGTCTTGGATATGAGGGGGTTACTTGTGAAATAGGTGCGAATCTCAAATTGGCAATTTTGGTCAGTGGATGGTGATGTTTTCACGGACTACTCTCTCTCGTTTGTAAAGTACAAATATATAATAATTTGTTTCTTCACATAAACACCCTCTCGCTTTAGGCATTTCCTAAAATACATTATATAGATTATGGATGACACATTAGTATAGGTCCTCTAAAAAGAAAAGACCCTCCCGAGTAATATATTTTGAAACTTGACATTATGGTAACGTGTTTGGTCTTTGTGTTTGAACAAATGAGAGAGTTATCCGCCACAACATGACATTAGCGATTTGGCCAATTTTAATACATTTCCATTTCATAAAGTGATTACAACTTTTCTAAATTCGTAACTCTCTTGATTTTGTGCGATGTCGTTCCATAAATTGACATCACCGTTCTCGTGTTCATAGTAATCCACAGTCTTTCGGTGTATTCTGTCAATTCCATTATCTCAGAAACGCCGATTGTATTCCTATTGAAAGAACGGGATATTCTTGCCGGAAACCTGTCTCCTAGTTTTTCTCTGTTAGATGCCACAGTCTCAAGGCTGCCAATCGATCACCTGAAGAGTTGCCGTTCGATCGCCTATGACCCAAGAGACAACATGGTATACTGGACCGAAAGTGATCACTCCATATCGAGAGCTACGTTGGACGGATCTCTGCGAGAAGTTATTTTGTCAAATGTGACAGGTATTCACCAGTCCCTTTTTCATCGATGTGGCACCAAAATTCCATCACTATTTAAACAAGAGCTTTTATAGGGCACATAATTTTTTAGTCATTAATATACATAAGATAATAATCGTTGCCAAGAATCATCCCGATTCATCAAGAAGTAAAGCGAACTAGGGAAAACATTGTTATTTTTGGACGTTATGCTGCGCTATTCAAGACGATAATCGGACAGTGAGGTGCCCCAATATCGTTTTATCATTTCCATTTCATCTCATTCCATCTTTATCTATTTTTCTTTTCTGCTATACACTACATCAAAGGCGCAGATCGGATCACCCAAAAAGCATTTTTCCGCTAATCGTTTGATTCACCTCTGGCAACATATTTCATTTAGAACGCATCATGTTGTCCTCAAATTACTGATTTACATGATAAAAGAGCGTTTTCGAGCAATCTATCTCCTATACGTTCTTTTTTCATCTTCCTTCGTCTCTCCTCTAACTTTGATTTTTGTGTTGCAATCTGATTTTATTCCCTGTAACTACGCCTCTATGTTGAGATATTGTGCGGTAAACCGTCGCGAAATACCCGCCACTGCGACACTGTTTCTGCGTTTAATTGAGTGGCAGCTGCGCCGATCGAAGGACTTGTCAGTATTCACTGAGTTTGTGTTATACGATACAGAACTGTGAAGCTTATAACGCTTTACGTAATTATACCCCAAAAATGTTTTGCCTCGTCATTTCTGTACCAGAATTTAAAAGGCCATAAGGGAGAGGTCCACATTAATATATTATTGATTTTAATAGAAGCAGAAATATTAGAGATACAATTCAGTGAAAGTTTGAGAAAAGTCGGATAACAAATAAGAAAGGTATGAATCTTTAAAAACCATGAAAATCATGACAAATTGACAACGCGGTCAAACAATTTCATGTCATCCCCTAATAAATTCACAACTGATCTGAATGACAGAATGACCCTAAATCTAAATTTCTCTAAATGTTAATGGAATATTAGACCTATTTCTTATATGGGGGTGCATGAAAAACATGTTATACGTGAAATTGTGATGGAGAGAGGCATGAAGAGGATATATCTTTTGATCAATTTGATCTTGAAAGTGGAATTTAATAACATTTCTTGCATTCAACTAAGGATAAAATGTTAGGGGGTGATTTCATATTTAGATACCGTGTTGCCAATCCGACTCACAGATTTGAAGTATTTCATGAGTTATGGATTTAAAAAAACATAATTTTCTTGTCCGATTTGTTCTCACCTCTTTTCATTTTTCTCCTTGTATTAAAACAAACTTATTTTCAGGGTGGATTTCCCCTTTAGGTTACTTTGTGTACTTTTGTAGCTTAACTGGGGCTTCAGGATATTCTCATGTTAATATATTGGCCTTTCCGTTACCCTCTTGAGGCCTTACGGCTCGTTCAGATTTGACAACTTATTCCGCAGCAAAAAAGCCCCGAATTTTTAACGCAATGGTCCCCCCCCCCCCCAACTCAGTGTTATTTAGGGTACGCATATGCGTGTTCCCTCCTTTTGAAAACACCCCCCTATTAAAGGTCCGGTGTGTAAAGTCAATTTTGTGTATGTACGAGCCAGACTTTGGTACGTGAAAAAACCCTTTACCGGACATTTTGGTAACACGCATGCGGTCAATCCGACCCCGGAGTGGGGGGGGGGGGGCGAGGATGGTCCTACCCGTATTTTATACTTAGATCTGTCTTAAAAGAAGCAGAAATGTGAAGCGTGTACCCTTTCTACATTATAAATGAAAGGACCGCGTCGGGTTACCGCTTTATATCTGAACGGGGCTAGCTTTACATTGCTGACCTTACTATACTGCTTTGATGTTAACAGGCAGGCGCGGATCTACGGGGGGGTTAGGGGGTTTAAACCCCCCTTGGGTGGCCCAGAAAAAAAAAAAAAAAAGGGGAAAAAAAAGAAAAAAAGAAAGAAAAAAAGAAAGAAAAAAGAACGCACGCTGGAGAGAAACCCTTTCAAGTGCAAATATTGTGAGAAGATATTCAACTCATCTGGTAACTTAACCAAACACATGATAACTCTGGATATAACTAATAATAATAATAATACATAACATTTATTAGGCGCTTAATACTGATGTTTCTAAGCGCACAGTGTTCTGATTAAGAGAAGACTATAACCCGTAGAATTAAATTAGAAGAAAAAGCAAAAATACAAAAGTAACATAGATAAGGTAAGAAAAACAGTGGCAATCAACTAAATAAAGACAAATATGGTGCGCACCTCCATTGACCGACGCACAACTGCAATTTACAATTTGAAAAGATAGGTTTTGAGTAGAGATTTGAATTGAGATACAGAGGGGGCGCAGTGAATAAAGGCGGGCAGTTTGTTCCAGAGAGCGGGGGCAATAACTGAAAAGGCGCGGTCACCATACCGGGTGTTATAACTGTGTATTAAACTGTTACTTGATTTAAAAAGACGTTATCATGCACTGCTTTTTATGGTCTCCATTGTGTTAATAGATGCCAGGAAAACATCACTTACGGGGTTCAAATAAACACCCCCCAAAAAATCGGCTCGCCGCTTTGCGGCTCGTGGACGATGCTCCGCATCGTCATTATTTTGGTCAAACCCCTCCCTTAGCAAAAAGCTAGATCCGCCCCTGACAGGAGTAGGTGCAGGTGAATTGAGACTGGAGCTGCATCGGGAAAGAAAGATGTACTTGACCACGGGTTCGGTCGGTACAGTGGAACGGGCCAACTTTGATGGGAGTCAGAGAGAAGTCTTATTCAAATTCAAAACTGATACAAATCCAATTGGCATTTGCACTGATCGCGAAAATGGGTACGCTATCACATTGTATTGTTATGTTGTGATAAATATCTATCATATTACTTAAAATCTAACCCCAGGGACGGACCCATGAGATGGGGGGGGGGGGGGGGCCGAGCCCGCTTTTTTAAAGTAAAAAAATAAAAATAAAGCTCCATACCCCCCTCCCGGTCGAGCCCCCTCCCCCTAAACAAATATATTACTCACTACACCCCCCCTCCCCTTATTAAATATTTTGTCACGAATTAGGCCCAATGTCCTTGGCTGGATCCGCCCTGCCTTGCCCTTAAGGCCCGGCCCCCACTCAGTGTTATTTAGGGTACGCACATGCGTGTTCCCTCCTTTTGAAAACACCCCTTAAGTCCGGTGTGTGAAGCAAATTTTGTGTATGTACGAGCCGGACTTTGGTGCGTGAAAAGTACCCCTTTACCGGACATTTTGGTAACACCTATACGGTCATTCCGACCCCGGAGTGGAGGGAGGGGGCGGGCCTCAAGGTTAGTGTTTGTTAATATTTTTAACTGAAGAGGCAACCCTTTTTATAACTCCTGGGTCAGAATATAACTCTTCTTTCTCTCCTCTTTGTATTTATTTTATTACATCTTCTTCTTGTTTTCTGTTTATTGTGGTTGTTTTTTAATTTTAATTTTTCACTGTTTGGTTCAATCAGGATATATGGCATTTACATATTGGTATCATATACATATTACTCATTTCGTTGTTCGCTGTGTTCAAATCCTTATTTATAACCTGGTTTGCAATTTTTTGTTTGTTAAAGTCGTATTTTGTCATTTTTCTATATTTATTTATATTTTGATGTGTCGATAAAATGTATAACTTGTTTGTGTCATGAAGGGCCTCAACGAAAACCAGTATTTATTTGCTGATTGGGCTACCCTTCTTTTTAAAGATGTGTAATAATTAAATTTAACTTAAAAAAAAAAGCAACGTACCTAAAACATATATTTAATTATCATCAAAACATCTGTTCAGAGGCAGAAAGGCTGTTCGTTAAAGTGACACCCTTCATGCCATTTTCATTTATTATTTCAATATACAACTTCAGATTTCTCTTTTGGAGGACAGACAATGCTGTGATGAGATCCTGCCTAAATGGAAAACGACCTTTACGATTAGTTTCTACGTCCACTTACCCATATTCAAATTTATTCTATGACACAACAGGTATGCACTTTACTCTTTTTTCGGAGAATTTAGGTTCATTGAAATTTTGATTTAGCAACAGAACATATACAAATTTAAGACGCAATATCATCGTACCTACGATTGTGTTAGTCTTTTTTATTTTATTAATATTGATTCAATTGTTTTTCTCTTTTTTTGTCAAGTAAAATTATAAAAGGTAATAACAAAGCTATCATTAAGGAACAAAAAGCAATAAAAATACAAGTACGATAATTTTTAAAAATAATTATCTACTTTTTGGGCCTACAACTTTTTTTCTTCATCAGTTTATTCGTAGATGAATGTGACATTTTAGAGAAGAAGAATACAAACTAGGTTTGGAAATTTTCCGGGAAATGCCGGGAAATACTGGGAAATACTCGTACTTTTGTGCAGTAATGGACGGGTAAATGTTATTTATTTATTTATTCTACATTCATTCAGTTTTTCATCTATATATCACGTTGTATTTTCATCAGATATGGTCTTTAAACTGAATTGCATGTAAGTGTACACGAACTTAGAAAGACCGTTTTCCCCAAAAATGTGCAATGTAGACCATTTTGTCATATACATTTGTTT
The DNA here is from genome assembly GCA_035222895.1 of Strongylocentrotus droebachiensis. Lineage (NCBI taxonomy): Eukaryota > Metazoa > Echinodermata > Echinoidea > Camarodonta > Strongylocentrotidae > Strongylocentrotus > Strongylocentrotus droebachiensis. The sequence continues at coordinate 55,560 of JAVYIG010000756.1, read as the reverse complement.
AATGATTTGTATTATATGCAATTTGTCAAATCCTACAAATTATTATGCAGACAAATGTGATAATATTACAATTGATATACTAAAATATATTAGTTTGAACATATTTGTGGCTTACACCCAGTAAATAAGATCGATTGATCGATCTGTAATTGAAAAACAAGTCAGACAAAATCTTGGAACCAGCGGGATTTGAACCTGCCATCTACTGCTTGCCGAGCAGCGACTCTACCACCAGGCCATCACTGGTCCATGGCACAGTCACGATGAACTAGAAAAAAATACCCAAGCTCTCCATTCATTAGTCCGCCATAGGACAATAACATTTATAAATGTAATGCTTCCTGGGAGAAATTTCAATAGTTTGAACATATTTGTGGCTTACATTTGTTTCTAGTTCATCGTGACTGTGCCATGGACCAGTGATGTCCTGTTGGTAGAGTCGCTGCCCGGCAAGCAGTAGATGGCAGGTTCAAATCCCGCTGGTACCAAGATTTTTTCTGACTTGTTTTTCAATTACAGATCGATCAATCGATCTTATTTACTGGGTGTAAGCCACAAATATGTTCAAACTATTGAAATTTCTCCCAGGAAGCATTACATTTATAAATAAAATATATTAATGTTTAATTTTGGAAAAAATATACTACTTAAATATTACCAGTGCATGTACACTCTAAAAGTTCACTATGACAAATGCAAATATTGTCCAATATTATTTTATCATAGTGGGAATTTGTTGGAAGTTGGATTGACTTAAACAAAAATTAAAACTGTATTTCTCATTAAAATCCATAGCGTGAATATTCATACTTGCATGCAGTTGTATGCGTGCCCCCTCCCCCCCCCCCCTGTGCCCCCCCCCATGCCCCCGTGGCTACGGGCCTGGTTGTATGACCCTACCTTGAATTTAAGTCACCTTTCCATTGCTCTGTGAAGTTTGATAATGACTTTTAATCAATCATCGAAACATCTTAAGGTTTTTCATTGATGTAAATATTGTTTCGGAGTATTTCCCGTTATTTCCAGGTATAATTTCCCGTTCTTGTCAAAATTTGCTAGGCCGTATACACCGGCCAACCCAGACAAACATCTAGATAAGGAAGTGCTAAATAGATTCTATTCCAATCTATCCCGACTGTCATCATGGTATATTCAGGGATGTCTAGCGTATAATAATCAGTATTCGCCTTTTCATCTTTACATCCTACAACCACCCACCGCCACTCTCCACTCCACCCCAGGATCGCGCTTACTCTTTACCGATGACCACGAGCTTACATCGGTTTGGCCGCTTACCGCGAGACGAGCAGAGCTGATCGGTTGGGAACTAATGTCCATCACTCGCATGTACGGTAGCAGTTCTATGATCTACTTCATTACATCGGAGAAGGGGGTGGGCGAAGTTCCTTTACGCAACCTCTCAGCTGTACAGTTTGTCAACAAATATAATGACCTGGTGAACATGTACATTTACAATCTCGACTACACACAAAAACACAAAACTAAGTATTGTGATTAAAAATCGTAGCTAACTCATTCAGTCGAGAGAATATATCTAATAAATGCATTATTTTCACATTTGGTGAATACACCACCTTTCTCTAAGTGAAATTTTACACACATGATATTTAAAACGAGTATGTGATCCGATTATTTTCTCGATGAGTCTTTTACTCATTAAAGTACATGTAAGTTAATATTGGATGAGTATTCTCCAGCTTTATTGACCGAATGAGTAAAAAATATTCACAAGTGTGTAGAGTGGCTTTTTGCTCCCTAATGTGTCACAGATTCTTTATTCGTTGGATGAGAAAAAAAAAACAACAACCTCAGTCTCTTCGAAGCTGTACTCGTCTTAGGAGCTATCTAACTCTTTGCATGCGTATAAATATTTCGCTGATGAATATTCGTACGCGTTCGTGATCGTACGTACGTACCCGATCGTCACGTTTTTTTGAAGCTATTCTTGTGCACGACCGAAGTGTATGGCAGGCGCGGATCCAGGATTTCTTAGGGGGGGGGGCCCAAATTTGAAATTATGCTAGCCAAATATTGGTACGTAATGGTGACCAACAGTGACGTGATGCGGGGGGGGGGGGGTCGGTGCAGGGAGGGGCGAATTTCCCCCTCCCTCCTCCGCGAAATGCGGAAGCTTTGAAGTTTCCTTTAATTATTAGAAATAGAAGACGGTTCGTTGTAGAGTTCTCGACTCTAAATTCTCGTCTGAATTCAGGTTCCCCCCCTACCGGAAGCTTTTAAGTTTCCTTAAATCATTAGAGAAAAAAGACGATTCGTTGTACCGTTTTCGAAAACAATCCTCGTCTGAATTTAGATTCTCCCCCCCCCCTCCCGCGCGAAGCGCGGAAGCTTTTACGTTTAATTAAATCATTAGAGAAACAAGACGATTCTTTGTACAGTTCTCGACTCTTAATCCTCGTCTGAATTTAGTTTACCCCCTCCCCCTCCTGCGCGAAGCGCGGAAGCGTTGACGTGTCATTAAACTATTGAAGACAGAAGGCGATTCGTTGGACCGTTCTCGACTCTTAATACTCGTCTGAATTCAGGTTCCCCCCTCCCGCGCGAGGCGCGGAAGCTTTTAATTCTCATTAAATCATTAGAGAAAGAAGACGATTCGTTGTACCGCTCTCGAAAATAATCCTCGTCGGAATTAAGTTCCCCCCTCCATCCCGCGCAAAGCGCGGAAGCTTTTACGTTTTATTAAATCATAAAAGATTGGTTACCGCTCTCGCCTCTGAATCCTTGTCTGAATTCAGGTTCCCCCTCCCGCGCAAAGCGCGGAAGCTTCACGTTTCATAAGATTATGAGAGAAAGAAGACGATTCGCTGTACCGTTCTCGATTGTTAATCCTTGTCTGGGGCGGCGGCGAAGCCGGCCCCGGATGCTCAGAGGTTTTAGGCGTTTAATTAAGGTCATATAAGCATATTTTTTATTGTATACCTTATTATTTCGTGACACTGGCAGGTAACTATTTGGCGTTGGGTCCAGGGGGCAGAGCCCCCCCCCCCCAAAAAAAAAAAAAAAAAATCAGGGGTTTTAGGCATTAAATTACCGTCAGATGAGCATCTAAGGGCCCGCCGTAGGGCCCTTGGTGGGATCCAGGGGGCAGAGCCCACGGAAGCTTAGGGGTTTTAGGCATTTAATCACGGTCAGATGAGCATATTTTGATGCCTCATTATTTGTTAACACTGGCAGTTAACTAATTTTTCTTTCTTGCTCTCATTCTATTTTATTTCTCTTTAATATACTTTTTCAAAAAAAAGTGTGTGTGGGGGGGGGGGGGGGGGGAGCTCGAGGCTCGCGATCCCCGCTGTACCTCGGGCCCTGACATGTAGGAATCTCAAGAATCATATTTCTTGCCTGGCTGCAAATTTAGGAATTTGTCATTTTCCAACAAACACATACAAACGTATAATTTACTAAAAAATGAGGAAAAATCTCGGAAATGATGTCATTTCAGCATTTTTTGTAATCCACCGTTATGGAATTAGAAATAAACCACGTTTGAATTTGATTTCCACTAATCCCCCCCCCCCCTATCAGTACGCCAGTATCTCCTCTTTTCGTTTCCCTTTCCTTCCTTCTCTCTTATTTGTTTCATGGGGGGGGGGGGGGGGGGGGGGGGAGGTCAACAGCCTGGGAGGCAAAGCCCTCCTTCTTCCACCTTTTCTTTTCTTCTTCCTCTTCTTTCTTTCCCTTTCTCTCCTCCTTCCCTTTCGCTTCTTTTCCTTTTTTCTCTCTTTTTTTTTTTTTTTTTTTTTTTGCGGGGGGGGGGGGGGGCAAGGCCCGCTCGGCCCCCCCCCCCCTGGATCCGCGCCTGGTGTATGGAGTGCATGGCGAAGGACTTCCATTTTTACAGTGACAAACATACAAACTCACAATTTCACTTCATAATTCTCGTTCGAGAATATATGAGAACCCGCCGCGTCCGCGCATGCACAGATCATTATCTCTCCGCAATTTTTCTTGGTGAAAAACACTAGGATTTCGTCACACAGAATCCGTCGAAATCTCCGCAATCGAACGTTATTCGAATTATATTTGATATACATTTGTTGATTGGACCTCGGTCTTTATTACCAGACGTCAATTTTGAACTTTTGTGAATCATCTTGGTGGTTTTTTATCGTATTTCTCGACATGGAAAAACATGGTTTTGACGCTACAGTGACCGGCACCACTGACGACACCACTGACGACAGCTCCGGCGCGGCCGGGAAGGATCAGCGGCATTACTCAGTTGAGTTGGAGTGATTTACTCACAACATAAGGTTAAATAACTCACTTATTTAAAATACTCATTTGCCATGTCACTATAATCAGGGGCGTCGCCAAAGGGGGGGGGGGGGGGGTGTGGGGGGGGGGGGGTGCGACACTCCCCCACCTGTCAGGATTTTGTCGGTAAAATTGCGCTGCCGTCGGGAAAAAAGAGAAAAGGGGGAGGGAAAAAAAGAGAGGGAAAGGGAAAGAAAGGAAAAAAGAAAAGGAAAAGAAAAGAAAGAAAAGAAAAGAAAGGAAAGAAAGGAAAAGAAAGGAAAGAAAAGAGAAGAAAGAGAGAGAGAGAAAAGAAAAAGAGGGAGGAGAGGAAAGAAAGGAAAAGAAAGAAAAGAAAGAAAAAAAAGAGTAAAAGGGAAACAAAAGAAACGGGGGATGAAAGAGAAGAGAGAGGGGGGAGGTAAGAGCCTGAGAGAAGAGGAGTTGGAGTAAAAGAGAGAAGGGGGTTGTTGGGTGGAGTCGTCTCGTCGAGGGAGCAAGAAAGACACGGTCAAATATGTTGCTGTGTCGGGTCAGCTGTGTCGGTATTCTTGCTCGATCCTCGTGTACTAATATCAATGCAGAAGTTTGAAGTCGGTGAGATGTATATTGTCGGTCGGCCGACAAGTTTTTTTCCCTACGAACTGTGACTTTTTATCTGCTGTGACGACTTCGAGAGTGACTACAACTACAATACTTGTATTTTCTCGAAGTTTCACTTTCCTATAATATCAGCTAAAGAAATCAGAGGTTTAAAATGTTCGGGGAAACTAAATTCAAACAAGGTTTAAAAGTCAACAACGGTACGACGAATCGTTTTCCTTTCTCTATATTGTGATGAAACGCCAAAGATTCCGCGCTTCGCGCGGAAGGGGAATACTTAATTTCACGAGTCGAGAACGGTACAACGAATCGTCTTCTTTCTCTAATAATTTAAGGAACCGTCAAAGCTTCCGGGCTTCGCGCGAGAGGGGGGGAACTGAATTCAGACAAATAGGGCTTATTTAGAGTCGAAAACGGTACAACGAATCGTCTTCTTTCTCTAATAATTTAAGGAAACGTCAAAGCTTCCGCGCTTCGCGCGAGAGGGGGAAACTGAATTCAGACAAATATGGCTCATTAAGAGTCGAAAACGGTACGACAACTCGTCTTCCTTTCTCTATATTGTGATGAAACGCCAAAAATTCCGCGCTTCGCGCGAAAGGGGAAAACTTCATTTAGACGAGCGGAGAACGGTACAACGAACCGTCTTATTTCTCTAATAATTTAAGGAAACGTCAAAACTTCCGCGCTTCGCGCGGGAGGGGGAAGCTTCATTCAGACAAGGATTAAGAGTCGAGCACGGTTCAACGAATCGTCTACTTTCTCTAATAATTTAAGGAAACGTCAAAGCTTCCGGGCTTCGCGCGAGAGGGGGGGAACTGAATTCAGACAAATAGGGCTTATTTAGAGTCGAAAACGGTACAACGAATCGTCTTCTTTCTCTAATAATTTAAGGAAACGTCAAAGCTTCCGCGCTTCGCGCGAGAGGGGGAAACTGAATTCAGACAAATATGGCTCATTAAGAGTCGAAAACGGTACGACAACTCGTCTTCCTTTCTCTATATTGTGATGAAACGCCAAAAATTCCGCGCTTCGCGCGAAAGGGGAAAACTTCATTTAGACGAGCGGAGAACGGTACAACGAACCGTCTTATTTCTCTAATAATTTAAGGAAACGTCAAAACTTCCGCGCTTCGCGCGGGAGGGGGAAGCTTCATTCAGACAAGGATTAAGAGTCGAGCACGGTTCAACGAATCGTCTACTTTCTCTAATAATTTAAGGAAACGTCAAAGCTTCCGGGCTTCGCGCGAGAGGGGGGAACTGAATTCAGACAAATAGGGCTTATTTAGAGTCGAAAACGGTACAACGAATCGTCTTCTTTCTCTAATAATTTAAGGAAACGTCAAAGCTTCCGCGCTTCGCGCGAGAGGGGGAAACTGAATTCAGACAAATATGGCTCATTAAGAGTCGAAAACGGTACGACAACTCGTCTTCCTTTCTCTATATTGTGATGAAACGCCAAAAATTCCGCGCTTCGCGCGAAAGGGGAAAACTTCATTTAGACGAGTCGAGCACGATTCAACGAATCGTCTACTTTCTCTAATACTTTAATGAAACGCCAAAACTTCCGCGCTTCGCGCGGGAGGGGGAAGCTTCATTCAGACAAGGATTAAAGTCAAGCACGGTTCAACGAATACTTTCTATAATAATTTAATGAAACGCCAAAACTTCCGCGCTTTGCGCGGGAGGGGGAGAACTGAATTCAGATAAGGATTCAGAGTCGAGAACAGTACACCGAATCGTCTGCTTTTTTCTCATAATTTAATGGAACGTCAAAGCTTCCGCGCTTCGCGCGGGAGGGGAAAAAAACAAGGATTAAGAGTCGAGCACGATTTAACGAATCGTCTACTTTTTCTTATAATTTAATGAAACGCCAAAACTTCCGCGCTTCGCGCGGGAGGGGGAAGCTTCATTCAGACAAGGATTAACAGTCGAGAACGGTACAGCAAATCTTCTTCTTTTTATAATAATATAATGAAACGTCAAAGCTTTCGTGCTTCGCGCGGGAAGGGGGGGGGGGGACTTCATTCATACAAGGATTAACAGTCGAGAACGGTACAATAAATCGTCTTCCTTTCCTAATAATTTAAGGTAACGCCTATCACCCACCCCCCCCCCCCTAATGAGCGCGTTTCGCGCGCTCTTTAAGTGATTCGCTTGCTCTCTACCGCCCCTCCCTAAAATAAGATACTAGCTCCGCGCCTGCATTAAAATATAGCTATGATGCCGACTAAGTTGACGAAATAATTCATATATTTATGTCGTCGAGGAAAATTACCATTTGCGCATACGCAAGTCCTATAGATAGTCCATGGGAAAAATAATTTAGCCTTCGGCCCCGGGTTTATAGGGTTAAATTTGTAGATATTGGACATTTAATTTTGTCGGTAATTGGTGGCTGGTTTTGTCGGTAATCGTTGGCCTCTACACCCCCCCCCACTGAAAAAGGTCTAGCGACGCCCCTGACTATAATGTCAAATTAACAAAACTCATTCCTGTGCGTTATTAAACTCAATTTAATGAGTTAATGCATTCAGTTATAAGTGTGTCACTATAGTGTCAACATTTATTTGCCTATTTGAGTAAGATTACCCAAATATTTCTTTGTGTGTAGAATATCAAATACAGGCAGTGACTGTCATGAGCATGTTTTGGGCATACAGCCAATATGGCGAGAGCCTTAAATTCATTTATATGTATTTATTTATATTGGGGGGGGGGCAATATAACGTCGGTACAAAACTCTCCCAGTCGTTTAGAAGTATATGATATGCATGGACCTCAGAATCTAGGAGTTATCATGGCGCCCCTATACCCCTCATGGTTATCTGAGAAAGATCAACCATCACTTTACAGACGTGTATCTCTCTCTCTAAAAAATAAGCACCAAGGATATTCGAGGCATCTCTCCTTTGTTATTAGCACATGCAATAAATGTTTTATGTGTTGTTAGCACGAACACAAATTTGTGCCATGAGCTTCAGGGTTATTTAACAGGGAAATTGACATATTATTTATGTAAATCAAAATCTATTAAAATGTAAGTTTTCTAGAAACTGAGAAATGTATCTGAGACTCGTGATTTCATGATTTTACTGTGTATAACGATTCTGTTTTTATAGAAATAATAAGAATTTGAAATGTCAACCTTTTTTAACACGTGATAATGATCGTAATGATGGGCAATTATCATGATGTTGATGTTGATGTTGATGATTATCATAGCATGCTTTATACATAATTATTTTGTAATGTTTTCTATTAAATGTGCTGCTTGTAGTCTTTCCCATATAGCCTGCTGGTATAGCTGGTAACAATGATATGATATGATCAATATAATATATATATATATATATATATATATATATTTGTTCATACATGTAGCGAAAATCGTTCAGCGTCGATGGTGAGAATATTGGCGAATACGATCTGCAAACATTATTGATAACGACATAGATGTTGACGATTATGATGAAGATGATGACGGTGATATTGGTCATAATAACGAAGGCGGTGATGATTACGACAAGGATGGTGATGACGGTGATAGTAGTAATAATAGAGGAGTCTTGTATAAAGCTTATGTCATGCACCTTGCCACTCCCGCGCTCCGTTATTGCTGTCGGGGACGTTATATCCCGCCTTGTGCCTATAAAATCAACTATCCCTCCTTTAGCAGTCATTATATCTATGTATTATTACTTTTATATGGACATGATTCTTATGTATGTACACCACACCTTACACAATGATTGATGTAATGATGTGTTGTGTGATGTTGTGTGATGGTAATACCAATTATTACCATCACACAACCTTTAAAGTTACTATGTCCCTTTTGCAGCCAACATCAAATTATGTAGAACTTTGCAGGAATTATGAATATGTGATGTACGGTACTATCTGTGAAATTTAAACGTTAGCAGTGTCCTACTATACACAATACACGTCGTAAGACAAATTAAACAAGCTGGTTTCTATGGTATTTTGTCAAACTGGGTTTGTAAAGACAGCGAGTGGGACAGAGAAAAAGAGAACAAAATGGCAGGGCGACTCCGAAAGAGAGAGAGGAAGAGAAAGGGGGCAAGTAATGATTAATAATAATACTTTCTTATGTAGCGCTTTTCAAGACCGAAAGCCCTCTCAAAGCGCTTTACAGATATATATATATATATATATATATATTTACCCCGGTCATCAGATTCAGGCTTACCTGCACACGATGTATGCACATTCCCCACTCCCTGGGGAGCATGCCAGCCAGGCGTCACCTCTTTTTTTTACAAGCGCACACTTGCTGATCTAACCACATTAGCTTTCGTATCTTAACGGGTACCCATTTAAGAGAGTGGAGAGTGGCAAATGTAGATCAATGTCTTGCCAAAGGACATTAGTGCCGCAGCGGGTCTTAAACCGCGGACCTTGTAATCCACAGTCCGGTGACATATCCACTCGACCACGACACCTCTACACAGGTGCCCCTTTTTCTTTAACAAATGCCCCTTTTTCATTTCCATAAGTGCCCCTTGTCATATCTGAACATTGCGCTTTTGTTATTTTTCCTTTGACACGCGTCCCCTTTTCCTTTCAAATAAGTGCCCTTTTATCTTTTGATATTTGCCCCTCCCCCCCTTTTTTTTTGGGGGGGGGAGTAATCGAAGAAAAGGTTACTCTTAGTCTCTTCAAAATTAAGGCACATGTTATGGAGAAATGAAAAGGGGCACTCAGAATGAAAAGGGTACTTACAAGAAAAGAAAAGGAGGTTTGTGTCAAAGGGACAATAATGAGAAAGGGAAAGGGCTCTAATTAAAAATGGAAAGGGGTAAATATCAAAAGATAGAAGGGCACTTTTTTATTAAAAGGAAAAGGGGACGCGTGTCGAATTTAAAAAAAAGCGCAATGTTCAGATATGACAGGGGCACTTATGAAAATGGAAAAGGGGCATTTGTTGAAGCAAAAGGGGCTCCTGTCGTATTTGAATAGGTTGTAATTATCAGAGGTGGTAGGGGCAACTATTAGAAAGAAAAAGTGGAACATACCTGAAGTTAAAAGAGGGCACTTTGCTGATGTGAGAAGGGTGCACTTTGGGGGTACCTCATACCGGTGCCCCCATCCCTCTCCTTACCGGAAGCGCCGCCTCCCAATATATTCATGAACAAATGCATAAAGGAAGGAATGAATGAATAAAAAAGAAAAGAATGAAAGAAAGAGTGGATGATTGATTGATCAATATATTTGTCACAAAATTTCATATTTCAGGTTCTCTTTTTCATCAAAAACTTTTTCTGTTCTTCCATGTTCTAGTTTGTTTGTCTCTCTTTGTCTTATCATCATGCGTGGGATCTGTGGTCGCTGGGTTTCTGCAGCAACTCTTCAATTTTGTTCTTCAGTGGGTGCATATAACCCATGACATTTTGTGTAAACCTTTAAATAATGAGTTATCATTTACCTCCCCCCCCTCATTTTTAATTTGTCAGCTCGTGACAGAACCCATATTAGTAGATCTACGTTTTGTTCGAAGGCGAGGACGATTTTCCCTTTCTATTGTTTTCTTTACTCGATCGGGCACCTCTGGCTTAGGGAATGTGATTTTCCTTGTTTGTAGGCACCCCGCACCCTCAGTAAAATCATTTCTCAGGCCCTGCATATCATTCCTACTCAGGCGCGGATCCAGGATTTCTTAGGGGTGGGGGCCCAAATTTGAAATCAATTTGAATTTTGGTGTGCTGAAATATGAAAATCCAATTCTCTTCCCTCCCCGTCATCTTCTTATCAATGTCATACCTTTTATAGCAAACGATAAGTTATCATTACACAACTCTGCATGCGCGTGCTAGCAATGGACAAACAGATGAGGAACAATACTTCATTCCTATTAAATTGATTGGAGTCAGACACAGGGTGAGAGAGAAGGGAGATACAAGAGGAGACATGCGAGAGAGAGAGAGAGAGAAAAAAAAAGAGAGTATATAGGTGGAAAATTAGCGAGAGCGATGGAGGGGTGGAAAAGAAGGAAGATAGAGCAAGAGAGAGAGAGAGTGAGTGAGAGAAGAGGGGGAGCGGGATGTAAAAAAGACAAGAACAGGGAGACGGGGAAAAAGAACAGATTTGGGCGAATGGAAGAGAGAGGGGGAAGTTGGGCGGAGGGATGAGACACATGTCAATAGGACCAGACTATACAGCAGAAAGGTACAGAGATGAAGATAGAAGAAAGGAACGATTATGAAAAGGGAAATGAGAATAGAATATTAGATATCAGGAGAAATGAAAAGCGTTGCCTATTTATTCACGTGAGAGATCATGAAAGGGCTGGAGCATTTCGAGGTTGGTTGATATATTACTTGAACAGTGAGCACTGCCTCTATTCATGCCGATGCGTGCTGTTCGTACATCGGATACGATACTCAACTCAACGTCAACAAATAGTTTACCGAAGACCAAGATGACACCTCAACAACTCCTAGCTTTCTTCGTGATCCTCCTTCAATGGCAACGAGCAAGTGCAGATCAAGGTTAGTTTGTTTGTTTGTTTGTTTGGTGGCTAGATTATTTGAAAGGGATGCATACCGAGCATCACATCGATTTATTCAAACTTTAAGCCATAACAATGCCTATTTATTTTAATAAAGCATTTGAATTGGACATGTGTTATCCATGTCAATCCAAATTTAGAAAACAGTAATATTACCTGCACAACTTATATTCTCTTCGATAGTATTAACAACGTTTGTATAAGGTAGGCATAAGCGACATTTATTTGGGATGCTACCTTTATTTTATAAATTGGGAGCCATTATAGTTTTGAAGCACTTTCTTTTGGAATGAATAAATAGGGTTAATTTCTGTCTTTGTACTTGAAGCCCACACCCATTTACAAAAAGAAATATATAGCAAGATGAGCGAGTTATAAAGCATTACAATTATCTTTTAAGGAAGATAACTTTTTTGTCTTATAAAGTATACCAATATTCCTAGAAATTCATGAACTAATATGTCATATGTGTCCTTGGGGGTCAATTATCAATTACAATGGTATAAGGAAAATATGGGGTGTGTGCATATGTATTTTTGAAGTGTATGAAGCTCTTTTTTATTAATATTAAGATATAGTTCATTACTTTAAAGGCACACTGTCCTACTTGTAGCTACTTGCTCCCTCTATATAGGAAACTTCCCCGATCGGTGCTTGTTGGTCCCCCATGATCCTCTTTTTCTTATGTTAAATGAGAGCTGAGTTAATGAGATAGCCACCTGTCACAGTGACCTCGCTATCTCGCTGGGTGGTATAATAAATTCTGGCTGAAGTAGTAAAGCCTGCCTTTAAAGGCATTGTTTAACAATGTTTCCAGATGAGATGCATGGCCTTCCTTCCTAGTGTCTGTGATAAACAAATCTTAAGTAAAATTATAAGTGCCTTCAACAAAGTAAAAATCTTTGAGTGACCGGTTTTACCAAACTCAATTCGCCAATAGACTGTAGGCCTAGTGTTATAAAAACCGTTGGGAAAACGGTTTTCAAAATTTCAGAGGCAAAGATACACAATCCCTTTGAACCAGTATAATACTTTTGGTAATTCTAAATAAAGTGTATGATATGGGCAACCGAATTCTGAAATTAGTATAAACGATATAAGGGATGATGCATTAGTTGTATCTTTAACAAACAAACAAAAAAGAAGGGGACATAATATTGATCCGTGTGGGACTCAACATTTTGTTAGATATTGCGATGATAACCCATTATGCATCACATATTGTTTCTGGAATGATAAATAATCTCAATACAACGAGAGAGAAACTCTTCGAATTCCATAAATTTGAAGCCATTTAAGCAAAATATTGCGAATTAGGGTATCAAACGCTTTCAATAAATCCATAATAATTCCCATTGCAAGTTTTTTTTTATTGGCCCTTGCATTCGATTTGTTATCAAATATTTGAACCAAAGCTAGGGCAGTCTAATATGATTTACTGAAACAATATTGATATAACTTCGATATTAATGGTTGTTCAAAAAATGTACATAATTTATTATGAATAATTTTTTTCGAGAACTTTGAATATGCTAGGAAAAATTGAGATGGGCCAATAGTTGCTTAATTATTTAATTGGGGTTAGCAGGTTTGGAAAACGGTGATGAAGATGTAGGTTCAGGAAGAAATCTAGAAAATCTTTAAAAATTTTCATTCAGTTTATTGGCAAGATTATTCCCTATTTTAAAACAAAAAAGGAGTTAAAATTATTAGCTTCATCGTTATTATCAATAACGGTTTCGTTCATTACAGAACTTTCCTTTGATAAATGTTGCCTTTTCTTTCAAAGAATTTCATTTATAATTCCCCAAGTTAATTTAATGTTAGATTGTGCATTGTTCAATTGTTCTGAGTAATGCATTTTACAGGAAGTTCGAATAACGTCGGTTAAAAGTAGTATACCCCATTTGCAGGCCAACACAAAGTAAAGGTTAAATTCCAGTGGCATTGACAAATATTACTAATTTAGAACTTCCCTCAAAACGAAAGGGCTTGGAAATGTCTTTAATTGGTAAAATAACGACCATAAGCTGTCGAATCTACTTTAGTGATTGCAATCCTTTTAGTAATATTCTGATTTTCAGATCCTTGTACCGAATGGTCGTACGTTTTGTGCTGCACAAACATTCAATCAGTTTAATTTTGTCCATTACAAGAATTGGGTTATTGATGTAAACAAATGGTCATGTACCCTTTACAGCTCATTTTATGTATGTTAATACCAAAGCAAAAGGAAGTCAGTGAGTCACTCACTAGTTTCTGACAGTTAGGTCTAGAAAGTAAACAGATTTCCTTGCATAATTTGAATACTAGGACACGGTTGACGTTTAAATTTCACAAATAGGACATACGTGATATATTCATAATTCCTGCAAAGTTCTACATAAATTGATGCTGACTAAAAATGGAACTTGGAGCACCTTTATTTGTGTATCCATTTAAATTATGATTGGTTGCGTCACATAAATGAATTTTGTATAGCCTATTTCTCGTGTGAATAGATCTTAACATGGTCTTAGTTATCCATGGCATTTTACCACGTGTATTATTAAATGGACTTGTTACCATAGGAATTTTCGGGATAGTTCTCTTGACCCCTCCCCCCCCCCCCCCCCAGTTTTATGAGCATGTCAGCTTGGATAATTCGCTTTGTAAGAGCTAATAAAACGAAGTAATGGGTATTTTTGTTATGACAACGCTTGTCGTATATATCCTTTCAAACTTGACCATAAAGGAAATTATTAAAGCGTGTTTTTATCTGTTTACAGGGCTCTTTTGCAGAGCAGTATTTATTTCGAGTGTTTGTCAACTTTAATCAGCTTAGTACTCATTTTCAATTTTGTTATCTCTTTTTTTATTTTTCTATTTTTTGAGGGGAGAACGAAGGTATTTTCAAGGCGCCGTTTGTCAATACGCGCACGTAAATTCCTATACCGAATTCACGCTCATAAAATAAAGTAAAAATGAATTACTTCACTTTCTTTCTGTCTCTCTTCAATCTCCTTTCCTATCACCTATAATATTTTTTCCCCTGAAACACACTCTTTCCTTTACCTTTACCTTTTAACTATCGTGCAATATATTGCTCAATGATAACAGTGAGATAATTGTATATGCAATAATAATGCCGTTCACATTACTGTCTATTTCTGTTTATTTCTATTGAATTGAATTGAATTGGATTGAATTGGATTTTCTTTTAATTTGAGGGAACAATCATAATATTCATAATTCGGATCCAGTGTTTGTCAAAGCCTCCTCAAATATGAAATATCAAATATGTTGTTACATATTCAAGGACACAAGGACGATTTGGACCTGCTTTTTCATGCGATTGGAGCACTTAAATCAACGTACCACTACATAATTGGGCATCCACATTTCAAACAATTTACAGGGTTCTGAAACTGAGAACGCCCTCGTTTTGCAAGTGGTCCTCTAAGTGAATGTACACACACACACACACATACCCTAACCCACACCCGCACACGCCCTCACTCATTTCCTATGAGCTATTTGTAGTTGTCGCATCAAAGGAATTCGTTTCGCGTGCCTCGCAAAATCCGAGCAAACATTTACACAACCAAAACACTTTTTTTTTTATTTTTTATATTTTTTAATTCCTTCAATAGTGTAATACAAACATACAATTGAATAAAATAAAAGCGTTTTCAATACCTAGTATACATACAGTATGCCGAAATGGAATGTAGTTGATAATAATACTAATAAGAGCACCAAAAAAAAAAACCTTTGGCATGCGTGTAGCTTGACACAATGCCTTCAGGAATACTTAAGCCTCTACACACTACCACTCTGTGCAAAAACAGCTCCATATAGCTCCAAATAGTCTGGTCTAGCCTACATGCTATTGAAAGAAATCTTCTCGTATTCCTCCTTTTATTCAACCGATTATCGGTTGTTTTGCATGAGTGAATGTATTGGTCTTAGTATCTTTCTCTCTTCTAGAATCTGTACTGATAGCCGTTTCTGATGAGTGTGGAAGCCTACAACTCTCTGATGGTTTGACTGTTCGGTTGGTAACAGCAAGCGTTAAGAGAACCACTGAGAAGCCCCTGATAAAACTTTCGAGCAACCATCTTATCTGCACACTACCGGGTAGGTGGAAGTAAAATAATTCTTTATAGTCTGATATCCTAAACTTTGTGGTCCGTAATCTCCTATTTCAATTTAACATGTCTACCACGTTTTGGAAAGGAAAACTTAGACCTCGGATTAACTTAATTTCTTATTTTGATATTGAAGAAAAGTTTAAATCGAACAGCAGGATTAAATTTTAGTAGAAATACGGGCACACAAAATATTGTTTAAGCAAAGCATGAAGCCGTAAAACCTGAAACGAATTCAGCTGAGATGAACCGTCCCGGAGATTTCTTTAGTATTTCTTAAATAATTATTGGTACTTTTCTTCACAAAATCTTCCATTAGTGTCTCCGAGTACTGACGTTGCATGCCCTGTATGATGGGAGATGAATGTTCGACAAATATGATACTAAGGCCTATTTTCTTCCCATCAATAATTATAATATAAAGAAAATCAATCATATAATTCATTTCTTCCTGATCTTATTTATATGCATCGCTTCAAATTGTATGTATTCGTATTTCCATTCGCGAAAGGTGCCACTTTAAGCTTATGCTGAAAGCCACTCTAAAGTGTTGGGAACCCCATAAATTTGATAGCAAAATTTCACTTAAATTGTATCATAATGTCACAGAATATGTCATTTAGACACACTTCTGCAAGGATTGTCGAAACAAATGTGTTTGAAGTAAAATATTAAAGTTGATACTCTAAGACAATCCCAAATACTGAGATAATTACATAAATAGAAAGCTTTTAACCCCCATAATAACACCAAATGGTGTCCACCCGACAAAACAAGTTTAGAATAATGAATTTATTCGAGTAAACTCTACCAAAATATCTAAGTCTGAAACCCGGAAGTGCACGTAGAGTCGGGCCTCTATCCGTGACGTCACGAACGGGAGTCATGGGCTCAATGAGAGTGAAAGGCAGTGATATCCCTACGTAAATGCTATCCTGTCAGAGCTTAGATTTGTTGTTGTTAAGGAGTATATTTGATGGATTTTCTGTTTTCATTTGAATGAAGAATAACGAAGCAACATTTTCCAGTCGCTGATTTCTTTTTATATCCTCATATTCACCTATTTGGTAGAGATTTAAGACGAGTTTACTGCTTAGGAATTAAAGTTAAATCGTGCACTCATGAATAGGCGGGTGCATTATATTGTCATCAGATGTACATGAGCAGTTTTGTAAAACGAATAGGTCTAGAACTATGACAGTACTTATCATAGATGTGTGTGACTGCCTCAAAAAAGGATACAGTACCAGTTAAACATTTTATGTTGTAAAATATCAAACTTGAACGAGATCATGCAAGCGCGCTTCCTCTATAATATTTTGGCGAGTGATGCGGCTCTTGCATGAACGTTCGTGAAGCGAGCAGAATCGGGAGGTAAGACCAAGCCGCTGCTCTAGGCGCTGCATGCTTGCTTGTGATGGAACGTACGTGCGCTATATGTTTATCGGCAATTGCAAGAGAATGAAAGCGACGTTGCCAGCTAAGAAAAACAACTAACAAAGACTTGCTCCTGACTACCGGTGTCAGAATTGGTAGATGAAGGATGTTCAGGGCCAAGGAAGGCGAAAGACATGGGAAAAAGGAAGAAGAAACCATCGGGAGATCGCTGTAGTGTATGGTAATGAACTGTGCATGGGTAGACAGCTACTGTTCACTCCGTGCCTGGGCCGATTTCAACACCAAAACAAAAATTACATGGTGAAAATATCGACTAAAAGCACATCGTTGGCATGTTATGTCATAATTTTTAAAAGGGGAATTGATATGAATACTATGAAGTACTAGGGGAAGGTAAAGAATTGTACATAGAATTATGATTTATTAGACTTTTCAGCCTTTGAAACAAAAATATGCAGAAAATCGTATCACTCTGCACATGTTTGCTATGGAACATCCGGGTACGTGAATATACTCTCTCCCGGACGTGAGGTCATAAATAGTAGACCAGCGCCGTGACTGATTTTCTATGCAAAGAGAGGCGGATATTTTAGACATTTCAATTGAGGATTTCGAGTAGACAGAATTTTTTTGTGATATACTAAGTAATTGAAAAACTTAAAAATAACATATCCTTGCCGTAGGTAACAAATTAAGGGACATTTATTTGCTTAGAGTATCAACTTACAACATTTAGATTTTCAGCGTACAACACAAAACCCGAATGATGTATTCTTTCATGAATATTTGTCTCCAAACACATTTTTGGGGGGAAATCTTATTAAGAGAAATATGTCTTAAATTACATCCTCTTTTTAATTATGATACAATTAAAGTTAAATTTTGCCATCCAAATTTTTGGCGAATTTGGGGCTCCCAACACTTTAAAGGGGCTTTAAGACTATCCCTTTTCTGTATGTACCATCTCATTATCATACATTTAAAGTTATAATATTGTTAATATAAATATGTTAATGGTTATGGAATAAATAAACGTAAACATAACTATAAACAAATGAAAGGAAATGGCATAATATATGCATGCAATTATTTATCCTTCTTATTTAAAGAACAAATGTACACTGATGTGGTCCATACTTTTAGACTTTGTACTTGACTTGTAATTGTCAAATAATAAGGACAAATATCAACGTCTACCATGTTTACTGCGTTCCTGTTCAGACTATTGCCAAGGAAATGGACGCAGTAACGGATTAAAAGCAGAGCAGGTTTCATGTGTTTGCCCTCGAGGTCAAGTCGGAGAACACTTTAAACTTGGTGAGATATACATCTATCTTGGATACCATTTTTTACGAAACACTCTAGAAGTTTCTTTCTTTAATGGTATATCTTTACATTTATATACACATAAAGAGAACATGCCCCCTCCCCAATCAAATGGCGAAAAAGTGTGCAAAATGGGGAATGAAAGGAAAAGGAGGGGGAAACAGGCGAAAACAGAAGGTGGTATAGGACCCCCTTTCGCTACATCTGAACAATCAGTGGCTACTTAAATTCATATGTCAAGAGACAATTCAAAGACAACCAAGTGCTTTCCTAAAGACAGTAATGCACGATGAGATTAGGTGAAGTGGTTCTTGAATATTTTCCGGAGAGTGTGGGCAAAAAGATGTATACAGCTGAATGTCATCAGTGTAGCAGATGTATTCAAGAGGATACTTATGGATTATGTCAGAGATGGAGATGACCTATTAGCTAAAGAATATCGGTCAGAGTACGGACCCTTGCAGTACCACGAAATCTGAAACGCATTGCTCTGATAGTTCACCATCTAATATGTTTGCTCTTGATGACCAGGAATTGTATTGTATCTGAGCAAGATTTGGTTCAATGATCTTGATGAATTTCTTTAGTTGTGAGTTAACGGTTCCTCCTCTTTATAGCTCAACCATGCTACATTTTGTGTATGTTAATATATCAGCTGAGAGTAACAAAATCCCAAATCTTTAACATCTTTCATGCTCTTCCACCTCTCTGTTACCCTTTTAAAACATGGATTATTCTATGCTTGCCTTGCTTGTCTTCGAACTTGTCATGGCATTTTGGTTTTCGTTTCAGATGTAATCGGATGCGAGATATTCCCTTGCCTCAATGGAGGGCACTGCGTGGAGTTTGATAAAGGGTTCTTCTGTTCTTGCAGTCTTGGATTTGGGGGAGTTACTTGTGAAACAGGTGCGAATCTCAATTTTGGTCAGTGGATGGTGATGTTCTCACGGACTACTCTCTCTCGTTTGTAAAGTACAAAAATATAATAATTTTTTTCTTCTCATAAGCACCCTCTCGCTTGGAGCATTTTTCTTTTTTCTATTTTTCTTTTTTGAGAGACACATTTGAAGATCATGTCTAAAAGGATGGATAATGGGTTTGTCCGCATACAATCCATAGATTAACATCATCGTTCTCCTGTTCATAGTATTAATCCAGACTCTTTCGGTGTTTTCTGTTAATTCCATTTAATATCTCAGAAACACCGATCGCATTCCTATTGAAGGAACGGGATATTCTTGCCGGGAACATGTTTCCTAGTTTTTCTCTGCTCGATGCCACAGTCTCAAGGCTGCCAATCGATCGCCTGAAGAGTTGCTGTTCAATCGCCTATGACCCAAGAGACAATATGGTCTACTGGACCGAAAGTGATCACTCCATTTCGAGAGCTAAGCTGGACGGATCTCTGCGAGAAGTTATCTTGTCAAATGAGACAGGTATTTCCCACACCCTTTATTTTTTGATGTGGCACCAAAATCCTATCACTGTTTGAACAAGAACAATGTCAATTTCGCCAAAAGGAAATGAACTTTATAATGGACAATGTTTTTTAGTCTTCAATATACATTAGATAAAACTCGTTGCCAAAAATCATCCCGATTTATCAATTTTTGCGAGAAGTGGGGGAAAAACCAATTTATGGTGTCATACATTTTATTTCAATATACAATTTAAAAAATACAACAAATATGGTAATTTTTGGACGCCATGCTGCTCGATTCATGAAGATAATCAGGCAGTGAGGTGCTCGAATATAGTTATATCATTATGGTGATATTAATTTCCATTTCATCTCATTACATCTCCAACTATTTTTGTCTTTTCTGCTGTATACTACATCAAGGACGCAGATCGGATCACCCCAAAGCAAATTTTCGATAATCTCTTTATAGTACCTTACGTTCTTTATTCATTTTCCTTCGTTTCACCTCGCGCTCTCAATTTTGTGTTACCATTTGATTTTGTAGCCCCCCGTAGCTACGCCTCTGTGTTCAGATATTACGCGGTACACCGTCGCGAAATACCAGCCACTGTGACAGTTTTTCTGCGTTTAAATGAGTGGCAGCTGCGCCGACCAAAGGACTAGGCAGTATCCACTGAGTTCTGTGTTATAAGATAAAGAACTGTGAAGCTTATTACACTTAATTAAATTATACAAAATATGTTTTGCCACGTCATATCTGTTCGATACTTTAGAAGGCTTTAAAGATACTATGTTCCTTTTGCAGGCAACCTCAAATTGATTCTGTAGAACTTTGCAGGAATTATAAATATGTCATGTATGTCCTAACTGTGACATTTATACGTTAGCGGTGTCCTAATATTCAAATTATGCAAGGAAACCCGTTTACTTGCTAGACTTCACTGTCAGACACTATTGTCAGTATTGAGTGACTGACTGGCTTTTTCTTCTTCTTTGGTAATAACATACATAAAACCAGCTGTAAAGGATTTGTCTACATCAATACCCCACTTCTTGTAATGGCCAAAATTAAACTGATTGAATCTTTGCGCAACATAAAACGTACGACCATACGTTACAATGGTATGAAAATCAAGACTATTACTTATTGGCTCTATAGCTCCTAAGCTGATTTGACAACTAATAGTCGTTATTTTCCCACTTAAAGACATTTTCAAGCCCCATTTTTTTAAGAGGAGTTCTAAATTAGTATTATCTTTCAAATGCCATTGGAATTTAACCTTTTGATTTATTTGGCCTGCAAAAGGGACATAATACCTTTAAGGGAGATGTCCTCCCTAATATTAAACTGGTTTTAATAGAAGCAGCAAAATTAGAGAACCAATTCAGCGAAAGTTTGAGAAAAATCGGACAATAAATATTAAAAAGAAAGTTATGAATCTTTCAAAATCATAAAAGTCATTTAATCTTTGAGACAAATTGGCAATGCGGTCAGAAATTGTGCTGTCATCCCCTAACAATTCACCACTGATTGAAATGACAGAATGACCCAAAATCTCCATTTTTCTGAATTATAATGGAATAGTAGACCTACCTTATATGGGGGTGCATGAAAACCATGTTATCCGTGACATCATATTTAAAGACGGCGTTGCCAATTAGACTCACAGATTTCATGACAAGTTATGGACTAAATCAAATCCATAACTTTCTTAATTATTGTCCGATTTTTCTCAAACCTTCACTTCTTCTCATTTTTCTCCTTATATCAATTTAATATTTACTTAGATCTGTTTTTTTAAAAAGCAGAAATGTGAAGCGTATACCCTTTCTCCATTATAAAAAAAGGGACTGTGTCGGTTTACCGTTTAATATCTGAACGAGGCTAGCTTTATATTGCTGACCTTACTATACTGCTATGGCGTAATAACAGGAGTAGGTGCAGATGAATTTACACTGGAGCTGCGGGAAAGAAAGATGTACTGGACCACAGGTTCCGCCGGTACAGTGGAACGAGCCAACTTTGATGGGAGTCAGAAGCAAACCGTTTTAAGAAAGGTTGAATATCGTGGAGGACTTGCCACTGATAGCAAGAATAGGTACTCTATCATCGATCGCATTGTTTTGTTTTAAGATACGTATGTAATTATCTCTATTCAGTTCATACTCATATTACCTTAACCCTAACTCTAACCCTAACATGTGCCCTCAAGGACAGTATTTCTTAAGAACTGAAAATGAAATAAATAAATGAATAATATATAACTACCAATACTACTACTAGTCTAGTAGTACTATTATATTACTACTATAATATACTACTACTTTTGTGCATGTATGCATCTACAATGTATATTAAGGTCATTTACATTATTTGCAACGGTAAACTGACTGTTGCTCTTTATGGCTCGTTCAGATATGTAGCGGTATAAACCGCTGCAAAAATACTGCGGTTCTTTAACGAGTAAATAAATATATATTTTTTTTGTGGGGGGGGGGGGGGGTGGGGGGTTTGTGTTCTTTATCGCACAGCAAAGTGAGCACGCGAAGAACCAAAGCTTGGCATCTACCTTATCATACCCATATGCCATTCATTCTTACAAAACACACTACTGCAGAGATCCGCACCAGTTTTTTACTGCAGTATATATTTAAAGCATGTGAGCGAGCCTTTACAGATATCTATTAGCCGGTTGATTGGATTTAGGCTTGTTCACCTTACTCGCTTACACAAATCCTTATTCTCCACTCCATGGGGAGTATTCCAGCCAGCACTCTTTTACAGACGCTCAGAAAGTGGCGCCATTGTACAGCTGCTCGTGATACTGAACAATCCATAATTACTTCTACCTGGTACCCATTTATACTCCTGGATGAAGAGAAGCAATGTATTTAAACATAAATATTGAATTGTCATTCATTTATATATCAAAACGTCATTTCAGAGGCAGAAAAGCTGTCCGTTATTAAAAGTGACACTATTCAGCCTTTCGAAGAAAAAAAAACAATCTGAACCTTTTAAATAAACTTTTTATGCCATTTTCATTCATGATTTCAATTTGGAACTTCAGCTATCTCTATTGGAGGACTAACACGTCTGTGATGAGATCCGACCTGGATGGCGGACGAATTGTAGGATTAGCAACGACATCCACTTACCCATATTCAAGTTTATTCTTTGACACAACAGGTAATTCATTTTACTTTTTTCGGATAATTTAGTTTCATTAACATTTTGATTTAACGAGAACGAGAAAACGTATAGAATCCATAACGCAATATCATCGCGCCTAGAATTGTGTTAGTCATAGTTTCCTTTTTTCATATTAATTCAATTGTTTTCAATTACTTTTTTGGTGAAGTAATATTATGAAAGGATTTTAAAAAAGTGTTTATTCGTAGATGAATGTGACATTTTGAAAGAAGAAAATAATTGCTCAATTATCAAAACATCTGCAGCTTTTTCATTGATGGCGGTAATGACCGGCCAGCCCAGATAACCAACTAGAAAAGGAAGAGCTAAAATAGATTCTATTCCTATTTATCCAGACTGCCAACATGAAATATTCAGGGATTTCCAGCGTATAATGATCAGTTCTCGCATTTTCATCTTTTCATCCCCCCCCCACCCCACCACACTCCACTCCACCCCAGAATTGCGCCTATTCTTTACCGATGACCACGTGCTTATATCAGTTGGGCCGCTTACCGGGAAACGAGAAGAGCTGATCGGTTGGGAGCTCATGACCATCACTCGCATGTACGGTAGCAGTTCTATGATCTACTTCATTACATCCGAGAAGGAGTTGGGCGAAGTTCCTTTCCGCAACCTCTCAGATGTACAGTTTGTCAACAAACACCATGACCTCGTGAATATGTACATTTACAATCTCGACTAGAATCCAAATATGGATTTTTTTTTTTAAACTCATAGCCTGCCATAAGGCTGCATGCACGCTATCGTTATGCTGCTTCGTTCATGCGAGAGAGCTACCGCTTGAGTGCCATGTGCGTGCAATGCAGCATTCGTAATAGCAGTTATTGTTCATGCTCATTGGACTGTGCTGTGTATTTTGCACTCGCTATTCATAGAACCATCGCGTTAATCATCTCCAAAACAACCTGGCATCGGGGGATTCGGGGCTTGGCACAATGGGGATTAGCCCTGTGGCATGATAAGAGTTAATAGACAACTTGTTGCAATGTAATCAAATTTAGTAAAGTGGTTCGTTACAAATCATTTCAGTCACCTGTTACAATAATTGCATTTCGAAAGTCAGAAGGCAAACAGCATGCATTACGTGTTGTCAGGTAGGGTGAGCCATAATGTTTGCCCTACCTAGCAACAACTAATTCATACAATTAAATGTCTTTTTACCAACAATTCGATTTTTGTTTGGTTGGCTTTGACAATAATTCTCTATCTTTAGGTGTAGTATTATGTTTTATTGAAAGATTATAATCATTTTTATGTACATCATGTTAAGATTTTGTTTCAATTTACAAAAAAAACATATAAATTTAAATAATATTCTTCTTTATTTACTGTATTGGATGAAAAAGAAAATCTACGAATTTAGTTTTGACTTATATATACTATATGTTTTGATTTCTACTGCTTCTGTTTGGTAAAATAAAACATATCATATATATAACAAACGAAAAACAATGGGTAACATGATATCCACCGACAACTGGGAAATAAATACTCATTGGTACTTATTCCCAACCGTTAGTGAAAAATGTAATGCTCAACTTCAATTTACCCACCCTTTTTCCATTGGATGGTTTGGGATGATATGTTAGACAAGTACTGACCAACACTGATTTACCTATAAGAACACTGGGCAATCTGCATATCGCTAAATTCATCTTCTTTCAAAAATGCCCATTGTGTATATTGATGCTTGGTATGTTATTAGCATATATAAATTGATATTGTGATCAAATAAGTGGAAAAATTTAACTGTTCGGACACCTTAATTTTTTAACCATTTACTAAGGGAATGATTCGTTCGCACTGCCAGTGATTGATATTTGTTGTATTGCCTATGGGAAAATAATTAGAAATGTGGCGTATCTATCATATTACAGGAGCGGGCAGTGCCATTGAATTGGAGAGTTTGGCCCACCCGGTTCGACATACGCTATGTTGGTACCAACTGAAACCAAGTTGGCCAAACTCTGTTTATATGGCTCTGGGAATAGGGTAAGCATAGCGCCCACTCGTGTGTGTGTTTTTATTATAGGGGTGAGAAGACATGAGCCCATGAACACTGGCGTCATGATGGGGAAGGGGGGGGGGGTGGGCTTGGGGGCAGTTGCCCCCCCCCCCCCGTCCAATAAAATTCAAATGTGGTTCATTTCCAATTCGATACCTCAAGTGATTTACAAATGTTGCTGAATTGACATGATTTCCGGGATTTTTTTGTAAATTATACTTTTGTATAATAATAATAATAATAATAATCCGTTTTTTTATATAGCGCTCAATACACCGATCCAACGATGTGCCTAAGCGCTTTACAGATATATTATTACCCCGGTCATCGGATTCAGGCTTACCCGCACACAATGTGTGCACATTTTCCACTCCCTGGGGAGCATTCCAGCCAGTCGCCATTTTACAAGCGCACACTTGCTCGTCCAACCACATGAACGTTCGCATCCTACCGGGTACCCATTTAACACCTGGGTGGAGAGTAGCAAGTGCAGGTAAATATCTTGCCAAAGGATATTAGTGTCGTGTCGGGATTCGAACCCTCGACCTTCGCATACACAGTCAAGCGCCTTAAACCACTCGACCACGACACTCCCACGTATGCGTTTCTTGGACAATTACAAATTCCTAAATTTACAGACAGGCAAAAAGTATGCTTAGTTAGAAGCCGTCATGTCAGGGCATGTAGACCGGCGGGGCTCGGGGGCTCGAGCACCCCTCACTTTTTTGAAAAGTATGTTAAAGGGCCCTAGATGCTCATCTGACCGTAATTTAATACCTAAAACCCCTGAGCTTCCGGGGGATCTGCCCCCTGGACTCCACCAAGGGCCCTATGGCGGGCCCCTGGATGCTTATCTGACCGTAATCAAATGCCTAAACGGTGAGCTTCTGGAGGCTCCGCCTCGGAAGCCCACGCGAATTTACGCTCCACTCACTTCGCTCGCTACGCTCTACCGGGTCGTTAATAATCCACTTTGAAAAACGTTCCGCGGGGCCTGCATGTAATATGTAAGAGGAGTGGTGATGCAGATTTTTCTTCTGCCCCCGAAACGTTTTTGCTCACTACGCCACTGCCACTGAGAGTTGAGCCCCCTGGAATGTCCCCCCCCCCCCCCATCCCAAACTGCTTCTGGCGCGCCTGGCCCTCTTCCCCTCTCCCTCCCCCACCTCATTACATCCTGTTGCAGGCTCGGGAAGACATACAACGTGCAGTGTGCCAACGGTATGCAAACCTGACCAATTAATATCTCCTCCCTCATTTCTTGAGACTGTCAGTATACTTTTATTTTCACTTCACCATTTCCAACTAACACACGGCAATACAAGATGACCTTATCATCTCACCACATCGTTTGACGTAAAAGTAACGAAACAAAAATATGACTAAGAGTCGTATTTTCCTTTTAAATATTGCATGAAAATATAATTTAGTTGCATATTATTTCAGGGCACAAATCGCATGCTTCAAACTACGTAAAAATGTACAACTGGGTTCACTATCAAGAGATAAAATCAAATCAATTCAAATTATAAACCAATACAACCCCATGTTAATAAACAAAGTTACTGACTAAAACGGCAGTGTAATAATTGTGTACAACAAATCGAATTTTGTTTAAAAGAAATTCATTTGATTGCACTTTGATCATATAATTTATAAAAATTAATAAATAAAGCAAGGAAATTTCTAAAAGATAATTCCAATACGATGAAACAGAATGGTACTTCAATAATGACTATACATGAATTTCGTAATTTAAATCCTGAATCATAACAAGTATTACAGTTTAGACTGTACGCAAAGGCGAGTATAAAACTATGATGTGTTATACCAAATATTACTTTAAATAAACGTTATACCAGTAATATATTAAATAACGTTAAAAGGTAGAATTACACAGTCTTATTAGCAATATCATACACTAACAATCAGCGACGAGGGGGCTAATACAAACAATATTTGGGAAGGTAACTCTAAATATTTTTAAACAATATTACTGATGATAAGTGTATGTTCTTGTATAATCCTACATGTGTTTTGGAAGACTTTATTAAATATCGGGAGGTTTACACATATCTATTTTGTGATCTTGTTCTCTTATTTTGACGTACATGTTTCTTGCAAAATGATATATAATCATTGCCTTTTTTTGTATACTGTGTATTTTCTTTTAAGTAATGGATTCCTGTATAATAACAAATAATACATATTACCTAAATAAGATGTTCTTCTCTTTAATGAAATGGACATTATGCGAGTTAAAATAATTGTTGTAAAGTGCTAAAGGCCTATGCGTTTGTAATGGGCTTATTACAGACGTGCATCAATTAAATATATGATTATTTTACTTCTGGGAATGACCGTTTGATGCCACCATTCGAAAGACCTGGCCCAGCTTTGAACCTGGGTCCGATTAAAACCAGATTGTAGGTGAAGACAGAGAGCTGACCGTATCAAGGACGTAACCGCTAGACCAACTTTCATCTTCCTTGGAATCGCTTTCTACCAATAAAGGCGGTCGGTGTGCCGTTTACCAAAGTACAGTTGGCATATGATCTATCATTTCGTCCTACTCCACCCCGGTAAGAGGGATTGTATTTCATTGTTCAAATTGAGGACAATGATAATATAGCACCATGGGAGTCACCTTGATCTATTTAGCAATGTCATTGAAATAAACCAATGCACAATAGTTCTAGACCCGATTATCTATAGACTGATCGGAGCATAACATGTCAGTGATGGAGTATTATGCCGAAATCATGTCGGAATGATATTTGAAAAGACTAAAAAGGGTATAAATTATTAATGAATTCGCGCCTTTTTCCTTTCAGTTTCCGTTTATATTGTTCGATTTCGGCTTTCTGTTATTCTGACATTTTGTATAAACCTATGTATCCTCGACCGATGACATGCGTCGTTGCAACACTTCTACTTTCATAATCATACTCATAATTTCGTGTCTTCGGTTTCGACGTTCTCTCTTGTTCTACTACGCGACGTGTGCCTGAAATCCGCCTTGATGACGTCATCATATGAGGGTGGAGGTTCAACGCTGTCTTGTCCATGATTAGTCAGTCCATGACCAGAACCAATTTCATTTTCAAAAGTAAAGGGTGAAGGCTCACTGCTCAAGTAAAGCGGTGGAGGCGAAAAGTCACTGGGCCGGATACCCGGTGAAGGCAGCGTATATGTGGCTTCGACGTTAAGTATTCGGGCACGATTCGGACTGGTTTGACCCGTTCCGGGTGGACCGGTTTCAGCAGTCTGATTTGCATTGGAATTGTTTCGGAATTTTCTACTCCAGGTGGCACAGCAGCATACTATCAGCAGCAGTCCGAGGATGATGAAAACCCACAGATAGTCACCTTGGTGAGAGAAAAATTGAGGGAAACAGGGTGATTTTTATTTCGTGTTTGATAATAAAAGGATAAACATAGAAAAAAGCAAGCTATGATATAGTCGATTTCTGGATTATGATTATAGTCCTATATATTTGATGTATATACTGTAAATATTAAAGAGAGAAATTTATTTCAAATCCATCAATTTATTAGGCAATAGTAGCAAAAGGAAACACAAACATAAGAAAGTATAATATATAGACAATGATCTCACATAGTGTTCATAAAAAAAAAAATCCACTTTCATTTTGTTTAATGATACAAATCTGAGTTTCAGTAGTTCTAAATTGTGCATAGCGTATTTTCATTATTTCATCTCAAAATCCAAAAGTAGTAAATATCTTTAGCTTGTTTTCGAACAAATATTATTATTTGTATAGCCTTACTATTAAGGCTAAACAAGGAAACAGCACATTTCACCATACACTCTCATGTTATTACTGGGTATAACAAGAGATAGTGATTGAAACAATGTAATAGTAACGTTAAATCAGAGGAATGGGAACACTGTCGTAAAATAAAGCTGTTTGCCCATTTGTATAATTCTATTGATTCATAGATTCATGACAAATTATATATAGGAAAGTAAATAGAATTTCAAGTACGACGCACTCTGAATGTTGTTTAAAGCCAGTCTGCACTAGTTTAGCCAGGAGAGATTAGACCACACAGCGTGGTCACTGACAGGTGGTTATCTCATCAAATCAGCTCTCAACTAACATAATAAAAAGGGGATCATGGGACACCAACAGGCATCAATTCGGCATTGTTTGCTATGTAGAGGGCGCAAGTAGCTATAAGTAGTACAGTGGGGCTTTAATACATACAGGCAAATAACTAGAACATGGTGAAATCAAAATGTCTATACTTACTAACATTCACCATCTTGGCTCTATTAGTTCCTCCTATCTATTAATCTGAAACAGAAAACAGAAAGGGAAACTTACATAATAATACAACAATAACAATCATAACAAACAATAATTTCAATGTGTAATAACTCCATCGAAACTTGTTTATCAAATGAAATTTCCTCGCTTTTTTTATTAACGTGAATTTCATGACCTAACTCCTACTCTGTTTGATTTGCGTGGTACGTTCACGAGAGGGCGACGGATGCGTTTATCATGAAGGAAAGAAGCACATTCTTTTATTTCAACTCTAGCTCTTAGCAATCCAATCAACAATATTCGTTTAATGTTTGTTTGGCATTCGATAATTGGATAGACATAATAGAACCAAAATTGGGCTTCCAAATTCTAAATATCAAAGCATTGTACCCTCGTTAACATAACTGTTCCAGTTTGTATGCAATACATGTATTAATTGACAACGTAAATGTACAGTTAACAACTAAATTATTCATACCCCTAGTTAATTAGATTTTTTTTTTCGTAACCCAAGAATAAAAGGTTGACTGGTTGCATACTTTTAAATGTAAGCTTTAATGTGCTAAATTCTCAATAGTACAAAACTACACAACTTGGTAAGAGTATTAATAATTTATTTTTTAACTGTAAGTCTGGTTGGACTAAAGTCTAGATATAGTCGTAACGATGCTTTGTCAATAACAACAAAAGAGTATACCGCTATTCCTCAGTCTTACAAATTATCCTATGTCGATAGCTTTTTTCGTAAATGATGAGCTATTATTACTTTATTTTTTTGTTTTGTTATAATGGCTCTTCACTCTTTGCTATCATCAATATTCCTTCCTTCATATCATCCATAAATGTCCATTCCTTTCCTGTGTATAATTTATTTGAAGAACTTTATTGAGTCTATGGACCCCTCTCGGGGTATGAGAGTACAAATAAACATAACAGCTGACTTGTACTGTCTTCAATATTTCGATTGTTTTCTCCGCCTCTCTGCACAGTCGCTCATTTGTCATACGTGCAAATTTACACAAGACAGTACGCACCGATTGACAGAAGGAATGCTTTGTGCAACCCAATGGCTTTGCAAAAATACCTATTTGCGGTCTCGATTAGCCTCATTTTGACACCGGTATATGATAATCCTGTAGGCCTACTAGAAACAGTTAACTAAACTTTAGACCTTTCGTATATCTATCCCATTATAAATACATTGTGGCACAAAGAGATAATTTGCGTAGCATATTAAGATTTAACACTCATTCCTTTCTTTGAAAATACACATACAACAACACATCAATTCACTATTTACCGTTTTTTGTATTACCTTGCCTATTAGAGCGTTACAGTGCGATTGTCATTATTCGTAGTCAATGAGATCACATTAAGTATTCCATTAATTTTGTTTGTGAATACTATTTCTGGTTGTCTAATGTTTATTTTCATTTGACTCGGGGTGCGTGCTCACAAATCCAACATGCCTTACACGATCAGAAATTGTGAGAAGTCATAGACTGTTATTATGTGTAAAAGGGAATATTCATCTCATGATATTCAAAATAACCTGGAAATATGATATTGATCATCGTCTGTAAATGTGTTTCTATCTCTTTTAAATTATGAACTAAAAATTACCCTGTTTGGTTTCTTTAGCCTTGGGAACGTGTTATAAACTCTGTTACACTTTCATGTCGAAAAATGGCGTTCGAAAATAAATGACCATGTTGGTGTTCTCTGCTACAGGCTAATGGATTTTCTCTCCATATATATTCATACGGGCTTTGTAACTGCAAGGAAAGGGGCCGCACCAAAAACGAGACACAATGACTCAGTGTTCTTTGGTAAGGCACTAGGGACTTTTAGATTCGCACGAAGACAATAGGTCTATGCTACGATCGACATCCTTTTAATGCACTGCCTTGAATGGACGTCACACGTATCAGTCCACGCAAATCTAAAAGTCCCTAATAATACTTTTTACCAAGCCGTTGGTCCACTGTTTGCTTGTTAACAAGCATACACAATCCTTTCTTTAATAGAAGTCAGGTATTAAAAACAATCTTCATAAACGAACATGCCCAATGAAAGTACATGTACTTTGTAGTGGGTAAGCATGGATAAGCATATATATAGCTGTTTTAATCACTCCTGACTGAAGCAGTAGTATTTGCATCGTATGATCACAACAGCACTTAAACCCACCAGCACAAACACACAATAAAAGGTTATTTTATTATCTGATATGGGCCAACGGAACGATACAATAAAGAGTCCTTCCTTTTGAAATTGCTCGTGCATACCATGCACAGATAGGCACCAGGCAAAAAGAAAACAAGTTTATGTACGTTTAGTGACGTATTTAGGTATAACAATCGCCAGGAAAGCAGAATAAAATGAAAATAACTTCTCACAAATTTCATTTTCTTTCGTTTCGAGGCTGCCTTCTCGCCTTGAATATATAGTATACGATCTGAAATGTCATCCGGGTTATTATGGCAGGATATGTTGAATAATTGTATAATGATAATGATATGTTTTTACTATATCAGATAGGGCTCTCTCTGTTTCTCTCTCTCTCTCTCTCTCTCTCTCTCTATCTCTCTATACATTTATATTGTAGACATGACAGAGATTGTTTTGTACATGTAAAACAATGGCATTGTGATATCAACTAATTGATACGTATTATAAATGATTTATTATGTAATAAGTTTACGATGTTATGTTATACGATTTATCTATCACCCTAAATCTTGGACTAGCTGAATATTACAAACAGTGAAAAATAGCGGTACATCGTATTTTAGATACATGGGAAAACACATGTACGAGACTGCAAAAGTTGGCTAGCGCAATTTCATTTTCATCTTTAGTAGAATCAGTTGTAAAATAAAAGAAGCAAATTTTCGTCTGAATTGTTTGTACATGTATCACAGTTGTATGGATTTAAAAGCAAGTCGTATACTCTGTTTTGCTATTATTCATTTGTTTGTACTATGCTAATCCTGCATCATAGTGGTATAGTAACATAAACAATTCAGATCAAAAGAAGTTGAAAATTATACAGAACAAAATGGTGAGATACACTGACATCAACTGTTTTGGTCCAAGAACTCATGTTGGCTACAGCGAACTTTTTAAAGCTGGTTTTCTTGAAGTCAACCAAAGATCAAAACAACTCGTATTGTATTCTAGGTCGAATCATTATATTCGATCAAACTTCGATCTTGTTACTGACTTACATGATTGTAATACAGGAAATAGCCGATTCAACTTTAACTTACCAGAAAGAGTAGGTAGTATTGGAAATTCATTTGATTACAATACCATAAAACATTGGAATTATCTTCCCAATGGCGTAAAGGAAATAGAAAACTATGCTAATTTTTAAGAGGATATTGAAGGAATACCTAATACTCGTGACTTGACAGTCAGAGAAGAGAAGCAAATGACATTTTATATGATTGAAATTTGTATTCTTCTGCTGGTTCATACTTTTTTTATTTTGTATATACTTATGTTTGTGTACGTATTATAATTTCTATGTATTCATCATTATTTTCCCCTTTTTCCTCCTCCTCCTCCTCCTCTTTTTCTTCTTGTGCTAATTATCATTTCAATCATCAGTTTAATGTTGTTATTACTTTTGTCTCTACTTAGATTTTTTCTTCCTCTTTTTCTTATCCGTCTGTCAATTTTACTATTCTAACTTATTCATTTTGTACATGTTTGTAGGGGAACCCCACTGAATATAAGCTCTCTTGATTTCGTTGGTCATCCTGTTCAAGCTGACTTAATTTTGATCTGTTATTCTTGTATGCTGCTGTATGTTGGAAGCTTGGCGAATAAAAATAATTCAAAAAAATTTCTTTGAGCTATCAGTGAAATATTTAAGTATTACAAGGCCAGTCCTCTTCATTTGAAGTTACTCGCTTCATATTCTTTTACATGGGGATAAGAAAAATTAAAATTCTTAACTTTTCCAAGAATGCAGCATCATGTTTTACAAATATTACTAGTTAGCAATGGTGGATTATTGTACAGCGTTCATGTCTGTCACAATGGCCACTCGTGGTGCTCTACAGTAACTATAACCTCGACTTTATCATGATTAGGGCGATCTAGGATTCCAAGGCATTTTAAAAAGGGGAATATACCCCGGCATGCCAAGATTGTTTGTATTTTGTTCCCCTATTTATTTCTGAAAATTATATTTCTCTCACTCCTCTGAATGTTGAGCCACCACCTCAGTTAATGGTATTAAAGGTGACATGGTGCTTATTTCTAACGCGAATTCTAACGTTGAGGATGGGGGGGGGGGAGTAGATCAAGAAGATCAGAACATGTGC
The DNA here is from genome assembly GCA_035222895.1 of Strongylocentrotus droebachiensis. Lineage (NCBI taxonomy): Eukaryota > Metazoa > Echinodermata > Echinoidea > Camarodonta > Strongylocentrotidae > Strongylocentrotus > Strongylocentrotus droebachiensis. The sequence continues at coordinate 22,024 of JAVYIG010000756.1, read as the reverse complement.
ACAGAAGCGGAAATGCAAAGAAAATCACAACATGAGTAAGAATTAATAAAAAAGGATATTTCAAAAAGTAAAACAAAAATATATATATATACAGTCAAGCCTGTCTATAGCGACCACCCAAGGAAAACAAAAAAAGTGGCATTTGAAGACAGGTGGTCACTAAAGCAGGTTTGACTGTACATATATATATATATATATATACGAATAAATAAAGACTTAATAACTGCACGAAGACAAGAGTTTTATGATTACAAGATAGATGAACCTCTGCCGAACCCTTGGCTTGAATACGGTCAAAGTTCTGTAAGTGTCTATACATGAAAATATACGGGTTATCAAAATAGTACTCACAAACAATTTACATAACTCACCGTATAATATATACATGTGCTGCAGCTATGGAAGATAAGTACAGTCATCTGTGTAGTATAACCATTATGAAGCGAGGGCGATAAAGGCCTCAATTGCTTTTAAGTCAGAAGTCAGCCCTTGCTCCAGATCATAGTAAAATGTAATATTCTGAAGCTAGTTACATCAGTCAAATGGATCTTGGTAGTTCATCTGTACAAATGACAGATCATGATTTCCCCGTCTAGGCCTATAGCATGACAGAGGGGATTTAATATCGGACTTTGTACCTTTTCACGCTCGAAACGTTACGAAATCCTCACCTCAATCAGAAGAATAAACACGAGGTATGCAGCGCTGTGCGGCGCCAGGCACACCGACGAGTAGGATACCAGGCAGAACGGAACGGTGTAACTCAGGCACACTGACGAGCAGGCGCGGATCCAGGATTTCTTAGGGGAGGGGGCCCAACTTTCTTCATTTTTTTTTGCTCCCGAAAATTTGAAAATCGCGCCGGCCGAAAAGTCGCTCAGTGGGGGGGGGGGGGGGGGGGGGGGGGGGGGGGGGGGTAGTGAACACTTTTTTTTTTTTTTGGTCCTCGAAAAATTTTCGATTTGCACCCCCCCCCCCCCCCCCCCCTTGAGCGCCAGGGGGGGGGGGGCCCAACCCCCCAAAAAAGGTAAAAATCACGTGATTTTACATGATTTTTTTTCTCAAGGGGGGGGGGCCCGGGCCCCCCGGGCCCCCCCCCCTGGATCCGCCACTGCTGACGAGTAGGATACCAGATAGAACGGAACGCTATAGCTCAGGCACACTGACGAGTAGGATACCAGACAGAACGGAACGCTATAGCCCAGGCACACTGACGAGTAGGATACCAGACAGATCGGAACGCTATAGCTCAGGCACACTGACGAGTAGGACACCGGATAGAACGGAACGCTATAGCTCAGGCACACTGACGAGTAGGATACCAGACAGATCGGAACGCTATAGCTCAGGCACACTGACGAGTAGGATACCAGACAGATCGGAACGCTTTAGCACAGGCACACCGCCAAAGAGACTCCACACCGTTCTATCAGTGTAATATGAGAAAGTAAAATATTAGTATTACAAGGCCAGTCCTCTTCATTTGAAGTTACTCGTGACGTATTCTTTTACACCAGGATAAGAAATATGAACATTCTTCACGTTTCCCACTTTGTACATGTTTGATTGGTCTGCAGGTGTTTGTCTGTTGTTTTGTGTTGGTCTTGGTAGTATGAATGGGATATTACAATTACAGTGTTCCTCGACTGTTGAAACGATAAAAGTAGGTCGGTTAAGGTCGGTATGGAGTCGGTATAGAGTCGTTATGGAGTCGGCGTGACCCCCACAGTCACATCAATGAGACCGATACCATACCAAGGAACTGTCGGTTTAGAGTCGGTGTAGAGTCGACCTGACCCCACAGTCACACCAAGGAGACCGACACCATACCAAGGAACTGTCGATTTAGAGTCGGTGTAGAGTCGACCTGATCCCACAGTCACACCAAGGAGACCAACACCATACCAAGGAACTGTCGGTTTAGAGTCGGTGTAGAGTCGGCGTGACCCCCACAGTCACACCAAGGAGACCGACACCATACCGAGAACTCAAGTTACATTACTTCAATGGCCAAGAAATCGGTAGGTTTGGAGGGCAGTGTGACTGAGGTATTAATGGACGTATTACCATACCATGTTCACACGCTCTCCTCATGTTTAACCCGTTTTTTTTTCTTCTGTGGCTATGCAGAAGTACTAGAATTATTCTATTTAGGTACGTGCATTATGAATAGAGCATTGAAATCTATTGATGCGTTTAGATCAAAGGTTAATTTGCTAGAACAAACATAATTTCTGATAAAGATATGATATTATGACCAAATTCTGACTAAGTCATAAGAGGATGTTCCGGTTTAATCTGGAATAGATAACACAAAGGATATTCTACGTTTTGATAGCAGACAAATTTAGACGAAATGAAATGAAAATGTTTTTTATTTTTGTAAAAATGAGCAATGTAAACAAAGTTCATCACGGGGAAGACGAAAGGGATGTAAGATACGGATACAGAATTTATTGTTATAATAAAAAACAGATATGAAGAGGAAAAGAAAGATATATTTACGTTCCAAAATACGGAGAGCACCAGCTTATAAGATAAAAAAACAAAAAAACAAAACAATATAATATCACCTGTATTTGATTATACGGGTAGGATAGATTACTTGAATATATTGAAGTATAATGTGACTTCATCCCTTTCGATATACAACACTGTGAAGATAATAGATTGTACTAAGATTCCTAAAGGATACAAACGTTTAAAATGTATAAAGAACTTGAGTTGTGAAGTTTGAACTTGAGTTTATATCTATTTAAGGAAATCAAACCCTTCTACATCATTGGAGTTATCTCTACATAAGAAAGGAAATATATTTCAAAGTCAATCGTACATGTATACAAAAAATGAAGACATTTATTCATTGAAATAGGGAAAACGGTCGTTATTCTCACAGCGCAAAGCGATTAGATTATAACGTTCATAGAAAACCTTAGTATATATGTTCTAATCGAATTACAGTTTCATTATGAATGGATTTGGCCATTTAATTTCTTGGGATTTAAATGTTTTAAATGTATATTTCCTTACTTTGTGGTATAGGAAGAAAAGAAATAAGAGAATTCAACGGAATTGGCGTACAAGGATATTCTTCTGTCGAGGTCATTGAAAACCCGACAGTCATTGGCACAGTAATGACAAGAAGATTTCCTTTCTACACGAAGCAGACCGGATCCGGAAGAGATTTTGACACGTAACCTGAATACAATTAGGTAATAACAGGCAGCTGGAGTACCGAGAAATGTCAATAATTCCCCATTGTTAGTTGTGAATCGGGAGATGAGTAAAGCGAAATATAGGGAAATATGTTGTCAGTGTTAGTTTTATAAAAACCTTCACCTCTCCCCACCAACACCCAACCCCTCTGTCTGTCTCTCTCTCTCTCTCTCTCTCTCTGTCTCCCTCTCTGTCTGTCTGTCTCGCTCTCTATCTCCTTCTCGCCGCTTATCTCTGTCAATTTTGAGAAATATAAAGACATAATACGTAATCAGAACACGATCATGACTTCTAAGAAAAATACAACAAGGCAATAAAGGGAAACCCAACCAAAGTAGACAACTACTCTTAAAGAAAGAAGAAATTCAGAGAAACAAAACAACTGATGACAGTTTTAATTAAATCTGATCAAATATAAGAAAGTTATGACATTTTGAAAGTTGTAATCAGAATACATATGGGTACTTCAAATTTGCTGAAGCGGTAATGTCAATATGATGTAGTGCCGGACTACTTTCCCATCTTTTCCAACCCACAAAATGAGTACAATTTAAATTTGTCAAAAATTCATTGCTCAAGGGGTCTATTATTTTTAGATGACCTATATTAATATAGTATTAATGACTGCTTTGAGAGAAATAGTTGTTTTTATACGCTCAAGGGAAGGTTAGAATTGTGCTATTGCCCGAGGCGTGCCGAGGGCAATAGCCCAATTGTAACCTTCCCGAGAGCGTATAAAAACAACTATTTCTCGAATATATAAGCAGTCATTAATACTTTTATATGCCGAAAACAAAAGAGTCAACTTATGACACCACCTTGGCCTTTCTCTAGTTTATCTGCACAGTTGTTTTTTATGAGTGTATCTTTGAGAGTAGACTAGATCTAGATTCTGGTCTAAGCAAGATATTTTTACAATTTTGGGGGTGGGCCGGCCCTGTGGGGAATATGGAGAAGAACCTGCGCTTTCATATGACACCTCACTTATTGAGTATCACCTTCAGAATCACGAGCAATATTAGTTTGCAATGCAAATGCATAATGCAATGCAATGCCAGTGCGCAATGCCAATGCATAGGGGTGTGCGCAATCTGAATTCCGTGCAATCTCTACAGGAAGAATTTGAGCACTGAACTATTTTACCGGTAACCATGGTAACTGGGATTTGAGAACTATTATTTTAGAACTAAAACATGGGTTTGGAATTTTACCGGGAATTTTACAGGAATAGTTAAAGTTTATGAATGCAATTTCGACCAATCAGATGGCTGGATTTCTTAAGTGAGGTTTATAATATGCTATATATTACATGTTGAGTAGTGCCCCAAGGGAGAAGAAACTAATACGAGAAAAATAAAAAAATTAATGATATTTTTGTACACGGCAAATTCGAGAGTTATCCACGTTCTACATCACAATCCACTAACCGAACTACCAATTTGTGATTGCATATACTTAGTGATCTCATATTTCAAACATTCATGACTTCCTCACTATTGGTCCGATTGATTTCAAACTTTTGCCATTCCGGCTGTTTCTGTTTTTTGTCTGCTTACACATACCAATCAACTTATTACTATGGTTGGATTGCCCTTTAAAAACAACGCTGACGTGATCTTTCGAAAGAAGTTGGGATCATTTGGAAACTGGGAAGAGATGAATTGCGCCTGGCACCCATATGATTATATGATCTACCTGGAATGAAGCAGATAGTCTACTGTGCTTAATTGTCTTGTAAAAAATGCAGAGACCAAAATTCAAAAAATTACGTCAGAATTTTCTGAAAAGAAAATACTCACTCGTTTTATAACCTTCACAGTTGAGCAGGTGAGCAAAGTTTGCAACGAGACGGGGAAAGGGTCGTCTGTTAACATGGTAGGCTCGATGAAGACCTTGTGGCCCGAATTCACAAAGGAGGTTTGTCGACAAACCTTGGTGCTCGTGCGTCATATGACGCATTTCGACGCGTTTTTACAAACCAGGTTTGTAAAAAGAAACGCGTCAAAACGCGTCATATGACGTACATAAACCTCCTTTGTGAATTCGGGCCTGTTTGTTTCCCTATTTTCTTCACTTCTCACAGCTACGTTAGATCAGATGCCTCAAAATGTTTGCTGGGCTACATTATGCGAAACTGAATGCAAAACGACATGAAAACCTATATCCTGAGATCATGCGTGTTTAAACCACAAATACATGAAATGTATTTTAATTTGTTGAAAGATGCCTATTTCATATGAAAGAGAAGCTACAATGTTCATTTCCTTAAATAGTTTTACCACATCACCAAAAACAAAAAAAATATCTGTAGCAATGTGTCAATATATTTCGTGCGTGACCAAGGCTCAGCGGACTCTCAGTCTCTCGAAAACTAAATAGTAGGCCTATACGCCGACAATGAAGTAACGCCAAAGGAAGGAAAACCCTTTATCTGCCATGAAAGAAAGTTCTAGAGATATTGAGTGACATATTATGAAAAAAAGCAACAGATCCACATTTGTTTTGATTTTTTTTTTTATAGATTTTGCAATCTTTCTGAAATAAGGGAATAATTATAATGGCAGGGATTGAACTATTCACAATTTCTCTCATAAACCATACGAATATATGACTCTTATAATAATATTTATCGACGAAGCATGCTATATTCACAACATAATACGGCGTTTGTAGTTATAGGAAAACAGCCACCTATGCAGAGGTGAATCAAGGATTTTTGAAAAGGGGAGGGGTCGAGGCAACTTGTGAAGCGTACTGCGACCGAGTAAACAAGATCCGATATGGGTACGTTGCTCTCGAGATTTAGCAATTCAGAAACAGAACCTCGAATCGATCAACGGATATCTTAGGAGGCTCGTATTGATTACAAAATGTTACCTACTTTTCTTTATAATGTATTCAAATATTCAAATGCTGAAAAAAAATACAAATCTAAATTATCTTTGTACATATACAAATATACACTGCCCTCCCCCAAAATTGGGTACACCTCTCATGGTAACTGATATATCAAAATCACCAGCACTTTATTTATCATCAGAATAAGTTCTGAAATAGATCTGCAGACTAGTTTAGAAAGCCAATTCATAGTTTTCAGGACCCCTTTCTTAATACAATTTTTCTCCACGTAGTTTTACACAGCCTTGAGGAATGTTTAGAGTCTTTGTCCTGCTGGAAGACAAAACGTCTGAATCAGGACCATTTGTTTTCATCAAGCAGGACAACGACCCTATAAATCAGTTCTGATTACAGGCTTGCCCTTACTCTGGAGGACAGGGTAGATATACGTGGCATCATATAAATATATAACATATAACCTTTACTCGAATTTTATGAAATTAAATAGTTGATTGGGCGCCCAGTCTACCCCATATAAATTTATCACACCACTTAAACTACTGATTTCAGGTTAAAGTTTTCGAGTACAAAGTAATATTTAGTAAAGTTATGTAATTATTTTTAAAAGTATTCAAGTAACCTTGACACGGTAACACAAAAACAAGCTTGTCCATTTTTTGAGTACACAACCAAAAGGGAGTTTTGTTTGCTTTATATCGTTAACAGCCTACAATTTTTTTCTTTACTTGGAGCGTTGCCTGGATAAGATAAACATGAACAAAGGGGCAACTATCTCTACCGGGTTCGAAAATACATATATATAATATACAGCTAACAACAACATTATGCATACCCTTACCAAGTTTACATCTAAAAGTATTCAACCTTTCATTCTTGAGTTAAGAAAAACACAAAAACATCAAATTCACAAGGGGTATTAATAACTTAGTTCTTAACTGTATATATATATATATATCTATAATACATTAATTTGTATCTTTTTCAAAGAAATTGTACCTGAAATGTAGTTCTCTTTGTATAGTTCTAAATACCTCACTTATTTCTTACAAAGAGAAATTGTCACTTAAAGATGTACCTTTATTAATCTCAAGAGATTCATTTGAACAAAAATTTGCTTTTTTGTACCTGGCTGAGTGATCTATACAGACTGTCCCTAAAAAGTGGAAACCAAAGTTTTGTTGGTAAATTACTCAAAAATTCACATTTTCCCGATAATTTGTACATCTCTGGAAAGACCATGATCACGCAAGACCAATTTAAGACAGCATAAAGTAAAAATGTCTTAGAAACCTAGTTGTCCAAAATAAAAGAATGGCTACTACATTTGATTTATTATTACTTTTGTTAAAGAAAGAAAGGCAAAATTAAATTGTTCATCATTGTAAATAAACATCATTTGAAAGCCCATTATTTCATCTTCCACATGACGCCACTATCATGATGGAAGAATCTTGCTGGGACCAAACAGACACAAATTGTATTAGGTATGGCAAAGTGTTTTGTTCTTCCTCCTATCAAACAAAATCAATCATAAAATGATGATCAAAGATATTCGTTGATGTAACCTTCGCAAAGTTGAAAGATTTGTTATATTTGAATAAAGGTCATCAATCTGTTGATCAAATTGTGAAATGTGAGAAACAGTTTGTGAAATATTATCGGTCAATATGAGGGGAACTATTTGACTGACTTACACAGCAAAGCTTAGAAGTCTAAGCTGACCTTTAGGTTAATGTTTTTTCAAATTAGTAAAATTCGTAAGATATACGTTGTCCAGAGATAGAAATGCTACAGAGGGGAGGAGGAGGGGGAGAATAACAGAAGAAAATCCCCATATTTCTTTTCCCATCTCACCTGTATAGTTGTATATCAGACTTTGATCACGGTCCAGTGATAAGTGCATACAAAAATAAAAAAATACATTTATTGGTTATGTGACCCAATGCCATAATTTCGCTCTCTGCAAGGTCAAATCTGTCATTAATCGTTAATCCCACCAGATTTATCTCCCTGGATTGATCCATTGAAACAAAATCGCCATACATGACCTCCTCCTATGATAAAGAAGGGAATGGAATATCCCTGCGTAGTGAGGTTGCGCAGTGATTCTGCTCAGCAACTCCACGAATGATGTTTAGCCAGATCATCAGTTTACCATTTCAACTGGACTGGAGCTGCAAGCTGAGCAATAGCTTCCTTTCAACTGTTTACTTTCAAGGTACGTAACAAATATAACTGACTATTGCACTTCTTTATTTTAAATCACATTGAATATAAACTTCAAGAACTGTGATTACATTTTCTTCATTTAAAAGTTTCCCATCAATATACAACAGTTGGTGAGTTTGAGTTGTCTAATACCATTAATGAACAATTTGTATCTGTCTCTTCTGAGGGGCGTTTCACAAAACTTGTCATCAGTTACAAATGACAATTTGTGTTATAAGCTCCTGAAATCCTTGCTTCTGATTGGTTATCAGCAGATTTGTCACTGATTTTCGTCATTTGTCATTGAAGAAAGGCTTTGTGAAACGGGTCCCAGATCTGCAACAACTTTATCTCGCAGCTCCAACATCATACTTGCCTTCATCGCGAAGTCTTCCAGTAGTCCAACCGTGGCAAGTTAACGGAGCTCTTTATCAAATTAAAAGTTCAAATTCAAGTGGCCCAGATGGCAACTCTGCGCGGCTCATTTGCCAGTTTTCCGTGGAACTTGCAGAGCCATTGACTCGCAAAATCAACACTTCCTTTAACTGCGGAAAGGTTTCTGATGTTTGGAAGCATGTAATTGCTTTTACAATCCCCAAAACAAGTCCACCGAGTAAATTATGTTCATTAACTTTTTTTGATAGTTTATGGCATTTAGGCAATTGCAACATGATATGTTTAATAATTTTTTAGCTAAATGTTAAAAAAGTTTTGACAATGTATATATTTCCAATTTGTGTAACTCATTTGCAATTTAGAAGTGAAACTGCCATACACGAAAGATGCAACAAACTATCATTCATCAATCTATCTATCTAACAACTTGACAAAAGGCATCATTTTTTTAAGATTTGGTTCACATCAGGATCATTAAAATCGCCTACTCCAGTGAATCTGCCTCTTAATATTGTATCTATAAATGATCAAAAGTGGAAACTATATGATCAATATATATATGTATATATATATATATAATATCGGAAGTCGGTTGCTTAGGAGGGTAGTATACGACACAAACTATGATGCTCGAGATTCTCCTAGGTAATCGCGGTGGTTGCAGGTGAATCCAGATGACTTTCAGCCAATCAGGTACGTCGATCGGGAGGGACCCGTGGTTTGAAGCGATGCTTGATGTAGGCTGCTACTCCTCCGCATTTTTTCCCAACTCTTGGCTTGGAGAAAGACATGTATCCGGTCATCGTGAAGTAATCAATCGGTGTATTTGGATCCAGCCAGGTTTCCGTGAACGCCAAAAAATCAGCATTTTAATTGTTAGCTTCAACAACAATTTCATCAAATTTGTTTTTCATTGATCTCGCGTTTATCAAATAAAGAGTTGGTAGATCGTAATTTCTCTTCACATTAAATGAGACAGAGGGTTCGATATGAATTCGATTGCTTACACAGCTTCTTCTCTAAAATGTATAACATTCAGAAATCGAACAATGCTGGTTACGTTTCACAAAGACTGGACCAATTTAGGTGTATGTCACCACACACCAAAATATCAATGTGGAAACATGCTGAAGAAGAGTTTGAATAATATATAATTGGTGCCTTTGAATACTTGTGATGGTGAAAGCAACTTTCCAGCTACTATTGGATAGTATAATAACTAGATTTACTCGTAATGTTAATTGTACATACTTGTTTATTGCAACATACAAGTAGTGTAAACAAGATGGCGGTACAAGGCCAGTACATAATGAGTAGCTGTATAGAGTTAGACGCACATGAAACAAAAATGCAATTTGTCTTCCCTTTTTGTTTACTATGGTGATATAATTTATGGAACAGCCTGTGCTAAATAGGTCAACTTTTACAGTAACTTAAAAACAGGGCATGTTGAACCATACTTGGATGAGTCCCTACAGTCATGTGCCAATCAGGGAAATATATGCTCGCTTAGGCTGAATCTTTGACACTAGACATTGCTGTCATCTGAATACTATAGTTTTTAAGGCTTTACATGACCTTGCTCCTCCGCATTTAAAAGTCTGCTTCCAGTATTGTCAAAACAACTATTCTCTTAGGTCTCCTATTGTTGACAAAACCCAGAACAGATTATTGTAAACGTACAAAGGGGCTATTCAATGAAATAATCTCCCCGCAAATCTAAATCTCCCAGATTACTAAAGTACTTTCATAAAGGCAAATTGCCTCGTCCCTGATCTCATGTAAGCTGTCAACTGGATTTAGGATATATATCATTTTTAATAGTCACGTATTCCTCACTAAACAATATGTATTATACAAATAACGCATGGCCCAGCGTGCGTTAGGTGCGTTAGTGGTAAAAGCAGTGCACGCGAGGTTTCTTTAGATTGGTGCCGCTGTGACCGCGTAGAATGTTACCCGCACCGATCGTCCGCCTATTAGAGATCGATCGAGAGCGGACGATCGGTGCGGATTTTATCCGCGCAGAATGTCCGTGTCAGACATTCCGTGCGCGCCTCAAATGTCCGACGGACAATCTGTGCGGAAGAGGTCTCGCACCAATAGTCCGCCTGCCGCACCGAATGTCCGTACTCTAGTCCACACGTATACATATTCAATACAAGTATAAATATACTTAATGAATGAAACGACTGGATAACCCATATTCAGCTTTGCCAGCTAGCTAGGGATGACACTACAGGTCTTCCCGGCGCGGATCAGGGGGGGGGGGGGGGGGCCTTGACCCCCTACCGCCAACAAAAAATGAAGAGAGAGAGAGAGAGAGAGAGAAGGTAAAGCGGAGAGTAAGGGAAAGGAAGAAGAGGAAGAAGAAAAGAAAAGGGGGAACAAAGGAGATCTGGGGCGAAAGGCCTTCGCCACCCCCCCCCCCCCCTCAGCAAAAGAGAGAGAGAGAGAGAGAGAGAGAGAAGGAAGGAAAATAAGGGAAAGAAGAGACAAAGGGAAAGGAAGAAGAAGAAGAAAAAGGGGAAAGAAGAAGATCGGGGGGCGAAAGGGCTTTGCCTCCCAGGCTGTTGCCCCCCCCCCCCCCCCAGCAAAAGGAAAGAGAGAAGGAAGAGAAGGGAAAGAAAAAAGGGAAAAGACGAGATAAAGGGAAAAAGAAGAAAGAAGGGGGATATCAGTTGCAGTTTTCCCGCCAACAAGTTGGGGATCGGGGGGGGGGGCAAATGGCCCTTGTCTCCTCCCCCCCCCCCCCTTCTACAGCAAACTTAAAAGAGAGAGAAAAGAAGAGAAGGGGAAGGGAAAGAAAAGAAAGGTACGGAGATCAATTGTGATTTTTCCCACCAACGCGGTGTGGATCGGGGGCGAAAGGCCTTCGCCTGCCCTCCCCTGGCCCCTCAGCAAACAAAAAGAGAGAGAGAGAGAAGGAAGGAAAAGAAGGGAAAGGGAAAGAAGAGAGAAGAGGAAAGGAAATAGAAAAGAAAAAGGGGTCCGACAGGGCCTTGCCGCCCATGCTGTTGCCTCCCCCCCCCCCCCCCCGCAAAACAAGAGAGAAGGAAGGAAAGGGAAAGAAACAAAAGAAGAAAAGAAAAGAAGGGATATCAGTTGCAATTTTCCTGCAAACAAGATGTGGATCGCGGAGAAAGGCCTTTCCCTCTTCCCCCCCCCCCCCTCCCCCCCCCCCCGACCACCCCCACCCCCTCCCCACCAAAAAAAAGAGAGAAAGAATGGAAAGGGAAAGAGGAGAGCCAAAATGGAACACAAAAGAGGAAGAAGAAAAGAAAAGGGTGAAAAAAGGCAGAGATCAGTTGCGATTAATCCCACCAACATCGTGTGGATTGGGGGGAGGGGGCGAAAGGCCCCTGCCTCCCTCAGCAAACTTAAATGAGAGAGAGAGAGAGCGAAGTAAGGGAAGGGAAAGGGGGGGGGGGAAGAGTAAGAAGAAAGGTAGGGGAGCTCAGTTGCAATTTGTCCCGATTTGTACCCCTACCCCCCCCCCCCCCCTCAGCAAAGAGAGAGAGAGAGAGAGAGAGAGAAGGAGAAGGGAAGTGAAAGGGAAAGAGGAGAGAAAGGGACAGAAAACAAAGAGGAAGAAAATAAAAAGAAATTAAGGAAGATCAGTTGCGATTTGCATTGGTTCTTCTATCATCATTGTACAACTATCATTGTACAAATGTATTTATATATTCATTTATTTATTCCTGTTTGATAACACAAATATGAATATAAACTCACAACAGCAACAAAATTAAATGTAGAAGGAAACTATCTTGCTGGGAGCAAGAAGCGCAAAAATGATCATGCATTTGCATGGACATGTAAGTGTATCATTAATATCATTCATATTGTTTAATTACATCTTGTGAAATAGTATGCATTCAAGCTTTTGGGATTTTTTTTGGGGGTGTATTTGTATGAAAGAAAGCATTTTGAGCTTATAATGCACATGTTGCAATTTCAGGTGCAACTTTGACCCCGTTCTCATTCACTTCGTTGGAGCGGTCTAACTAAGACCCGTTCCTCAGGAGCAGTTCTTAGATGAGTGAGAACGGTCAAAGTGGTCCAGGAAGTGGACTTCTGGACCGCTCCAGAAGACCACCTCTGGAGATGGTCTTGAGGAACGGGTCTTATTAAGAGCGGTTTGGACCGCTCTAACGTGCAATGTGAACGGAAGCGTACTTTGAGCGGAAGTGAGCTAGTGACGTTCCGTGCGAAACATGTAGTACGGTACATACGGTTTGTATTCTTCGCGCGAAAAAATTGACCTGCTGACCTAAGCTGCCATAGCAACAAGACCACTTTGACTCGTGGAGCGGTTTGAGCCATAAAAAACTGCTCGGAGTGTGAACGCTCGCAAACCGTTCCTCAAGACCCGTTCCTCTGGAGCGGTCTAACTTTCAAAGTGAGTGAGAACGGGGTCTTAGTGTTCAAATATGGGTTACGCACGGCCAGGCATTAGTGTAGGAAATCTTCAAATGTTAATCAGGTATATGACTAAATTACTTGTCTGTTGCCTTACGAAAAAAATTATATTTAGTCAGGCCTGAATTGAGTCGCAAAACAATCATTGTGTTAAAAGGAAAAAAACATATTTGATGACATTCGAAATTCCCAAATAACCAATACGATTGGAGAACGAGTACTCCTTTTGTTTTTCTTCAAAAATTACTCAACTATAAATAGCTGGCCCGGATACTTGAGCCTCTCACAAAACGCAAGTATAGGCCTGATGTGTCGCCAGGGGCGTCGCTAGACCTTTTTCAGTGGGGGGGGGGGGGGGGGAGGGGTACAGAGGCCAACGATTACCGACAAAACAAGCCACCAATTACCGACAAAATTAAAAGTCCCAATATCTACAAATGTAACCCTATAAACCCGAGGCCAAAGGCTAAATTGTTATGCGCAAATGGTCATTTTCATCGACGACATAAATATACAAATTATTTCGTCAACTTAGTAAGCATCATAGCTATATATTTTAATGCAGGCGCGTAGGTAGGATCTTATTTAAGGGAGGGGCGGTATTGAGCAAGCGAATCACTTAAAGAGCACGCAAAGCGCTCCTTAGGTGGGGTAGGGGGTGGGTGAAAGGCCTCCCGCGCGAAGCGCGGTAGCTTAGACGTTTCATTAAATTATTATGAAAAGAAGACGATTTGTTGTACCATTCTCGACTCTTAATCCTTGTCTGAATTCAGTTTCCCCGTCCCACGCGAAGCGCGGAAGCTTAGACGTTTCATTAAATTATTATAGAAAGAAGACGATTTGTTGTATACCGTTCTCTACTCTTAACCCTAATTGTCTGAATTCAGTTTTCCCCCTCTCGCGCGAAGCGCGGGAGCTTCGACGTTTCATTGAATTATTAGAAAAAGAAGACGATTCATTGTACCGACTCTAAATCATTGTCTGAATTTTCAAAAATGTTTCTTTGTCCGATAAAAAGTCACAGTTCGAAGGGGAAAAAATTGCTGGCCGACCGACATAAAAAAAAATCCCACCGGCTTCAACCTCACACCCCCCCCCCCCCTCTTTAGCGACGCCCCTGAATGTAGGGTGGCCTGAGCGGGTAGGCACAGGGCGTGGTTCTAAACTTACAGAGACACTTCGATAAAGACACCCTTTTTTCATGATTGCGTGTGTTGAACTGCCCTGGGCTTTACAACTTTAAACCTCCAGGGTTTATTTTGCATATATAGGTATTTACATGTTCATTTATATAATAAAAGGAAATAATGAATATTCAAATATCATAGGTAGCAAATAAAGGATGACTAACAGAGGAATGACAACAAACAGATAGGAGCAGCGCTCAAAATACACGGGGGCGGTGGGCGATTCGCCCCCGTGAGCTGCATAATCGCCCCCGTCAGGTTGCTCTCGGGGGCGATTGCAAAATTCAAAATCGCCCCCGTGGAATTATAAAATAAAGATTATCTTTTCTGTTATAACTTTAACACAATATTGAGTTTCAATTTACAAACCTTAAACCAATGAAATGGGACTTAGATTAGCGTGCAAGATTTCTCGTTCTATGAGTAGGCCTATTATTACCGATTCAGCTCGCAGTGCAGTGCCGCCGTCAGCAGTGGTTACACTATGAACATGACAGACAAAGAAAGCGGACAAAATATACAGTTCCTCGGGTAGACAAAGGAACATCCCGTCACTGCTATTATGTAAAAAAGTGAATATGCATGTGACACCTGTTCTACACATTTTTACATAGTAGCAGTGAAGGGATGTTCCTTTGTCTACCTGAGGAACTGTATATTTTGTCCGCTTTCTTTGTCAGTCATGTTCATAGTGTTATAGGCCTACTAGCTGTGCCGTTAGTAACGGTACGTGTGAACGCTGCCGCGCCATGTCTGCTGGAGCTATGGAGGCGATCGCGCAAGGGCAGAAACCCCGCCCCCCCCCCCCCCCACTCAGGGGTCAGAATGACCGCATGCGTGTTGCCAAAATGTCCGGTAAAGGGGTACTTTTCGTGCGACAAAGTCCGGCCCGAGAATTGTAAAAAAAAAGGGGTGTATTTGACTTTTCACCCGGAGATTTCTTTAAAAAGGGGGTGTTTTTCCTTTTTCTCTCTCATCTCCTTGGACTCCTGAGAAATTATTCCGAATATAGGGGGGTACATTGAGCATTTTTCCTGATTTAGGGGGGTCTCCAAGGCAGGAAAAGCCCGCGAAAAGCCCGCGAAAGGGGGGTTCGAAAATGTTGGCAGTCCTCAGATAGGGGGTGCTTTCAAAAAGAGGGAACGAGCATAATTATGCGTACCCTAAATAACACTGAGTGGGGGGGGGGGGGCGGGGCAGAAACATGGTCATGGAGAAGTTTTACGTTGTGAAAAGCGTAAACCCGCTGAAATCTGGTGATTCCAAATGTCCAGCAAATAATGAACCTCGACCAGTAAATCAATATAAGGGACTTTTAGATTTGCACGATGAGAACGTGGACTGCAACGTGTGACCTCCTTTTAAGGCACTGCCAGTGCTTAAAAGGACGTCACATGCCCGGTCACATGTCCCTATTGAGAAGAAGAGAAAGACCAAGATGTCGTGGAATGATATGGTAACATGGGCAGATCTACGGGGGGGGGGGGTTAAGAAGAGGAAGACCAAGATGTCGTGGAATGATATGGTAACATGGGCATATCTACGGGGGGGGGGGGTTAAGAAGAGGAAGACCAAGATGTCGTGGAATGATATGGTAACATGGGCAGATCTACGGGGGGGGTTAGGGGGTTGAACCCCCTCCTTCCCCCTCCCCGGCCCCCTGAAAATGTGATGTGCATAGAAAAACGCCATTATGTGTCCAGATCGACCCACACAGTAAGATGTTAGTAGATGCAAGGAAAACAATACGGGGGTTCAAAATAGCAACAACAACAACAAAAATCGCCTCGCCGCTATGCGGCTCGTGGACGATGCTTCGCATGTAAGTAGATACCAGGAAAACATCACTTACGGGGGTCCAAAATCAGGGGCGGATCCAGCCGGCGGCAGGAGGGGGGGGGGGGGGGCAAATCTTGAGAAAATATTTATCGGCGAATCAGCCAGCCGGCGATCGGCGAATGAGCGGAGGGGGGGGGGGGCTGGATAAATGCACATATATTTGTTTTGGGGGTCCAGTTTTTTGGGAACATTTTTGCGCCGACTCAGCCGGCCGGTGAATATTAAAGCGGGGGGGGGGGGGGATGCTTTTTCAGGGGGGGGGGAGGTGAAGCGCCGTTTTAGCATGACTTTCTTTTTAACTCTTACTTTCACCTATCTCAGATAACCCTAAGTTTTTAGACGCTGCTGTATAGGTAGTTGATAATGCATGATTAAAATGAAGAGAGAGAGAGAGAGAAAACCACCATCATTTTGCAATGGTTCAGGGTTTGTGTAATGTACATTTGAAACCGTTTCTTAGCGTCTCAACCCTAAAAAAATAACGAAACTATTTTTGAGGAAAAGCATTATACTGAACTGAATAAAGAATAATAGCTTTATATTGGCTCATACTACTACTGATACGGGCTAAAGACAATGTGGTATTTGTATAGAGGTATTCTAAAATGACATTCTGATAATCAACATTTTGTTCTGGTATCATAATGTATATACGCATAATACAACTGATCTTTATGATTTCTTAACGTGACATAGCTTCTTCTCCCCCTGCAAACAAAAAAGAAAACAAGGTTATTTAATAAAAGGATCATGCGACAAATAATCATTGTGATTCAAATTGATGCAAGGATTTTTTTTTTGAATAAGCAATGCTTTTCACCAGAATCTTCTTTGTAAAAACGACTTTTACAAATCTCAGCCATGCAATTCTGCCACTGTGTTGTAAGATCACTTTCAGATTAGGAGAAGTGTATTCTTTGATGAGTATTTTACATTGAATGGAACGTCTCAACTCAGTAAGCATGGCTGAGATTTGTAAAAGTTGTTTTTAAAAGAAGATTCGGGTGAATAGCAGTGCTTATTCAAACAAATTTTCGCATCAATTCGAATCACAATCATTATTTGTCGCTTAATCCCTTTTAATGGCCTTGTTTTCTTTCTCGTTTGCAAGGGGAGAAGAAGATATGTCACGTTAAAGACATCATAAAGATTAGTGTTGTATGCGTATATATTATATACACAGGCCCCGCGGAACGTTTATCAAAGTGGGGGCTAAAGTATTTACGGTCAGGTAGAGGGTAGCGAGCGTAAATTGGTGTGGGGGGGGGGGGGTTCAGGGGTTTTAGGCATTGTAGTGATTCAGCCCGAGCCCGTATGGCTCGGGCGCATATATGCGCGAGTACCGCATTCGGCGGCACTCGGAGATAGTTTTCCTGGCTATGTCCCATACTGGGGACATCAGATTGGAATCGAGACTGTCAAGCGTGCAACACATAGCCGTCTGCCGGTCTCCTCGGATCTTCAAGTGTATGCATCGTGGAGCTCCACTCGTCGGTACACATCGGCATCGAGCTTCGACTCCGAGTATACATAGTTGGTTCTGCAGTTTATGGTAGGACTAATCCTTATTCTAGTAGTTTGTAGCATAATGCGTAATTAACAGTTATTTAGGCCCAGTAAGTTTATATTCCGCCCCGTCACTACAATGGCGTGATCGTTCTTTTCGGACTTGCGCGAGATATTTTTGTAGCACACGTGTGCGTGACGCCATCTGGTTTGTATTCACTCGTGTACTTAAGGGATTTTTTATTTTTGTAAATTAATTCGTGGGGCCTTGTAAGCTTGTTTTTTCCCCGTTTGTAGTTTGCTATAGCTGTAGATTAGTAGTTTAGGGACTCGTAGAGTATTTTTAGTGCTGTATTCCGATTTTTGGGTACTCATTTCAGTGTTTTGGGGATAATTTTTTGTGGTCGCACACATGTCCGTGCCGCCATCTTGAATACGTTCACTTGTGTGTTGAAGGATTTTTTTATTTTTGGAACTTTTTTCGTAGAGCCTTATAAGCTCATAGTTTTTCATTTCTTGTCTGCTTAGGGTTGTAGGATAGTTTTTTAAGGACTCGTTGGTATTTTTACGGCAGTATTTCGATTTTTGACATCGGTTTCGGTCATTTTTTGTACTTAAATTTGCTCTATTTTTTCTACTCACTAGACTGGTTGTACAGCCGTTTTTTGTAGTTGTGATCCTCTCGCCAGAGTTTTATACTGTGGAGATAATTCCACGGTGTTCTTTTTCGGTGAGGTATAGGGTCGTTCAAGTAGAACTTTAAGTAGGGGTAGGCTCTAATTAGACTAGTTTCAACCCTCTCGCCGAAGTATTATTAAGGTGGAGATAATTCCACGGTGCTTTTCGGTGAGGTATACTATGGGTATAGGGTTGTTTAAGTAGGAGTAGAATTAGTGAGTAGAAGTAATTAAATTAGTTTCAACCCTCTCGCCGAAGTATTATTACCGTGGAGATAATTCCGCGGTGTTTTTCGGTGAGGTATACCATTGGTGTAGGGTTGTTTAGGTAGGAATTTTTTAGTAAGAAACTAAGTAAGATTATGAAAGAAACTAAGTAAGATTATGAAAGAAACTAAGTAAGTTATTAAGTAGGCAATTGCCAATAGGTCTTTCCTGTAAGAAACTAAGTAAGAAACTAAGTAAGTAAGCAAGTATTTTCCTTTAAGAAACTAAGTAAGCAAGAAGTATTTTCCTTGAAGGAACTACGTACGTTAGTAAGTAAGCAAGAAGGAAGGATTGACTAGGTACCTAAGTAAGTGGGATTTTTGACTGTCAAGTCTTGTTTTGTATATCTGTGGATTTGGGGTTAAATCGTGGGTGGTATTTAATTTCACCTTCATTTCATCATATACTAATATTGTACGGCCATCTCGCCGAGCATTATACCGTGGAGATAGTTCCGCGGTGTTTTTCGGTGAGGTATGTTGCCGGTTTAAGTGTAGTCCTTTAGTGTTACTTAGTAGGGTTTAGTTTTGGCCCGCTCGCTGAAGCTGTTCACCGTGGAGATAATTCCACGGTGTTTTTCGGTGAGGTTTAGGGTTCAGTATTTTCCTGTCAGGTACTTAGTAAGCTATTAGGAAACTAAGTAGGGTATTAAGTAAGCAAGAAGGAAGGATTGTTGGTGTATTTAATTTTATCATTTGGCTATTTAATCGTTGCTGATTTAAAGCCGGTTATGGCCTCAGAGAAGGTTAAAGTGAATTATGGGACTGAGGAGGCCTTACTGGCCGTTGTGGATAAAACTAAGTCCCACAAGATTATTAGTTGGAGGGAGCAATGTGGGAGCTTAACTGAGGCATTATTTTTGCAGTGTCCCCGTCTCCATGAAGCCAAGGGGCTGTTACATTTATTTGATTTTGAGCCTTATCAGGCTAAGGAAGTTAAGCAGGTACAGGGGGAGGGGACTGAGCAAATCCAGTCTGATCCCGTTCTCCCAACTACAGGTGGAGGCCCAGCTGGGCCTATAGCCGGGTCTGCGGCTGAATCACAGGCTAGGAGCTCGCCGCAACCGGCCGAGCCCTCCCCAGCCGAGCCCTCCGCCGACGATCGGCTTAGGGACGATAGCAGTCTACCTTCCAGGGAACCCCATGTAATAATTACCCCAACAGTTTCCGAAGTGGAGGAGCCGGGGATTTATCAAGTTAGGCAACCCTATCGTTCCCCCAACAGTTTCCGAAGTGGAGGAGCCGGGGATTTATAAAGTTAGGCAACCATATCGTTCCCCAACAGTTTCCGAAGTGGAGGAGCCGGGGATTTATAAAGTTAGGCAACCCTATCGTTCCCCAACAGTTCCCAAAGGTCGGGATGTTCCCGGGTGTGATACGGTGGAGGAGCCGGGGATTTATCAAGTTAGGCAACCCTATCGTTCCCCAACAGAGTCCAAAGGCCGAGATGTTCCCCGCCCGGCTCCGGCGGCGGACCGGGGGAATGTCAACACCCTTCTCGAGGTTCAAGGGAAGGACATAGGCAGTCTGAAGGTGGACATGAGTGGAGTGAAGAAAGAACTCGCCAGTTTGAGGACACGCATGGACAACATGGATAGTATGTTGGCGGAAGTCTTGAAGACTGTTAAGTCTTTGGAGGTTTCTATGCTGTCCCATGCCTGCTCTCTATCTCCCGTGGCTGAAGTTCCGGAAAACCTGGAGGGGTCGGAGAGCGAGGGCGATCTCCGATCTGGAAATCAAGAGGCCTACAATCAGTGAATACTGGTGTAAATAATGTTAGTGACCCGCCTGACTCTTCGGTCGGTCCCTTTGTCAAGGTAAATAATGTTAGTGACCCGCCTGACTCCTCGGTCGGTCCCTTTGTCAAGGTAAATAATGTTAGTGACCCGCCTGACTCTTCGGTCGGTCCCTTGGTCCAGGTAGTTAATGTTATTGTCGGGGGGGAGGAGGTATCGTGTCGGGGGGGGGGGGGGGAGGAGGTAGTGTCGCCAGGACGGCCGTGGTGCCTCCTTCTAGTGGGAAGCGGGTAGGATGCAAGGTTGTTGGGATTCCAGGGCTCCAGAGTAAGGACCTTTCCCTTTTCCAGCCCACCCACAGGCTCCCATTTTGGATTCCTTGGATCGTGTTTGATCGGGGGAAATAACATGTTTGTCTTAAGTATATATATTATGGTTCACTATCAAAGCCATTCACAACGGCTCGTCCGCAAGGACATGGTGCCGGTTCCATTTTGGATTCCTCGGATCGTGTTTGGTGGAAATATATATATATTTTAGTTCACTTTTGTTTACACTGTTTAATTTCATTGTAAATCGTTCATTCTGAGTTCCTGGGCCCGTATTCAATAAACTTCTTAAGCATGAAATCTAAGTACTTTTTCTTAAATTTTGGCTAAGAAAAAATCTTAGCCGAAAATCGTATTCTATAACAGCAATGGGGACTTAAGAAATTTGCCTTAAGATTAAGAAGGATTCTTAGATTTTATCTAAGAAAAAGGACTTAAGTAGCATGTCGTATTCTAATACAATCGAGATATCTAAGATAAGTAAGAAATCTACCCTATATTTAAGCATACTACGAGGATGCTTAAATGGGGCTTTGGCACCGGCAGCTCAGTGATGCTGCAAGCAATCGCTTCGGGTTTCGATCAAATGGAATAAAAACAATGCATGCAGCGCGAGCGCAGGTTATCAGTTGACCTATATAACAACGTAAGCTTCGCGTATACAGCGTCGACGGCGCAGCGCGCAGGAGCGCCATAGGCTCTGTGTACTTGTATAATGTATGTTTGTTTGTACACAACTAAACGAGTAGTATATAGCATACATGCATAACACTAAATCATGACATGGCTGTCGTATATAAAGAAACCGTCTCTTACTTTATTAGTCTTTGGCGCTAAAGTATGGAAACAGGGAATAATGTGCAATCGGCATAATATTAGGTGAGACAAAATTTGTTATAGATCTAGTATGAGTCTGATAAAGGTTACATCTAGCCATTTGATTAATTTTAGGCCATCATAACAGTAGACGATGTAAAACAATGAAAGGGTAGCTCCAAATCCAATGCTAGCGCTGGTCGGCCGGCTAGTGACGGCGCTCCCTTCATACTCACAGACCCTGCGGCTGCGACATAATAAGTAAGCCCGGTTGGGCTTCTCGGAGTTGTTTGACAGAAAAGTATAAAAAGTCTACAGTGGATGTTAGATCTAGCCTCAGGTGGTCTTTACTAGACTGTTTTAGTATCAGTTGGTCAATCCCGAAATAATTATGTGAGCATCGTTCCTCCCTTACGCTCTCCCATACATGTTAGTGTATAATTTTCGTGCGGTGCGATTTTTATTTTAACACGCAAATTACATAGGCAAATCGAGTTGCAATTAATTCGCTCGAGTCGACCACATCAACTTTCCCACATGACGTCATCGGGTCTAAGAATTTGTCTT
>JAVYIG010000755.1:422307-462354 GCA_035222895.1 Strongylocentrotus droebachiensis | reverse complement strand
ATTACATTCAGGAAACTCTCCAGCGAAGATTAAACAGACAGTGTTTCAGATTTTCTGTGATGTCTTAATAACCAATCTTTACTCAAGAAAAGAATAAGGTAAGCATTCTTTGTATATTTTATTTGTGAATTCGGTATATAAAAGATATATGGACTGCTCTAATATTCGAGGCAAAGCTGTTTCTATACTGGCTCTCGGGGACAGTGGCGGATCCAGGGGGGGGGGGCCCGGGGGCTCGGGCCCCCCCTTGAGAAAAAATCATGTAAAATCACGTGATTTTTTACCTTTTTTGGGGGTCGGGCCCCTCCCCTGGCGCTCAAGGGGGGGGGGGGGGGGGGTGCAAATGAATTTTTTTCGAGGACCAAAAAAAAAAAATGTGTTCACTACCCCCTCCCACCCCCCCCCCCCCCCCCCCCCACTGAGCGGTTTTTCGGCCGGCGCAGTTTTCAAATTTTCGGGAGCAAAAAAAAAATTCAAATTTTCAGGAGCAAAACAAAAAAAGTTGGGCCCCCTCCCTAAGAAATCCTGGATCCGCGCCTGCTCGGGGACGTTACTGGCCCCTCGGTTTGTAGCAAGTTGTAAGACCCCTTTGAGCCTATGGAAACAGCGATGCCTCTTATAGCAGTCAATATATCTATGATAGTACAAAGGATATCCAGGGTTTATAGGTCATTAAACAAAAACAAAATCGGGAAAATCCCCACTTTAGCTGTTTGGTTTTACATCCGTCACAAGCATGGGGTGATAGGGTCGGCTTGGGGATGGGCGATTATTAAACCGTCCACTTTATTTCAAAATGTCAAATAGGGGTAATCAGAATATCAAGCTGATAAAATATATAATTGGTTTTGATATCATTGAATAATTATACTAATAATTATGAATTAAAATGTGTTTATTCAAAATCGCCGTATGCACATTCTCGCAACTGCCCCACCCCTCGTTCTTGGTCTCTCCCCCCCCCTGCCCACTCTCCCACTCTCTTTCTCTCTCTCCTTCTTTTCTCTCTCTCTCTCTCATCTCCCTCCCCTTTTCTTTTTCCAAATCTCCTCTACATTAACTGTATTCAATAAGTACTGCCCGTCTTTGATATGATTATTTCTGTTCTGATTTTTGGTTTGGTTTGCATTCATATTTCGAATTTCTTCACGGGAGAGATGCCCCCATTGACATATTTTACCTAACACTCATGTCCATAATATAAATAGGCCTTGCTTTCCGGAAAGAAATCAAGAGCAACCGACTTTCTCGTTATCCTGTTATTGAGTTAGCAAGAGATTACAATCTCCGCGGAAGTGAATCCTGATATTGTGCCTGGTATAGAGAAGAAAAGGAAAGATAGAATGTTGTGGTTTATCATGGAATCACACTGTTCAATTAATCATTTCTACCCTCTGTAAAATCATAACTTACATAAATCAAGTCAAAATGAAAGTGGCGTGATCATAACAAAAACAATTGCTAGAAATAACCATTTAACAGACGGAAAAGTTCGATAACCTTGTTCGATTTAACCTTCCCTTTTGCAATGATACAAATTAATCAATATTTAAAATCAATGAATGTCTACTTTGAAGGGATCGTATCATGTTGTATGGGAAATGTCCTCATGCCTCCATCTCCTTTGTTTGTTGTTCTCGGGTTCTCCCTTTTTCACCATCAGATCAGGTAGCATTCGCCCTATAGCTACTTTACTGCAGTGAGCGAATTCGATTGAAAACCAAACCTCTTCACACAAATCAACTAGGTCCCAATTAATTTCTCAAATGTATTTTTGTATGCTTACTGTACATTATATTATTTATAATTTATGAATATTCATAGATATATCAATAATATTTCCCTCTTATTTTTGGCAGGTTCTATGAGTCCAACAAGCATGCAACCATCTGAAATATCGGTCGGCGCGATTTTCAATTTTCAAACACCCTCCTTGAAAAAAATCCTGCTTACGCCACTGACTTCAACCCAATGCATGGAATTAAAGCAATGTATATATTGACGGATATGAAACACATATTTTGATTGACACATTCTCCTATGATATTTATCCAATCAGCACTCTCCATCTTCGAGCACCGTTCGGAGCGTGGCCACGCCTATTCTGTACATTTAGAAATACGGTTCCTTTCTTTACAAATCGAACATGGAAGGAAGTATTGAGGCTATAGAGTCTAGTACATCGACAAGCAATGGAGGGAAAGAGTTATCATTATCTATTCCTGTTCATAGGACTGTTTCTTTGCCTGTTTCAAAATGCCAATGGCGGTAAGTAGGACTACCACGATCTTTTCAAGACTTGTACTATACAACGCGACCAATCGCATATTAATTCAAGATATTGAGCATGCGCAACCCGCCCCACATTCCCTGTAAATATACAGGGTCCTTATGGATTCCAATAAACAAATATTATAATTTTCGTCAAATTCTTGAAATCAACATTCCTACATGTTTCTTCAGATATAAAGGGGTAAACATCGGCTGATTTATATACATATATATATACATAGGCCTATTTTGTTTTTTGTTAAAATACATGGCATGCCTCCCATCTTAGGATTTTGTTAGATGTACAGTGGTGTTGTAGTGGAGTGGTGTGCTGATTCGAACCCATACCTTGTGGTTCATAGTCAGGAGACTTATCCATGGGACCACAACACCTCTATCTATCCTTGTGTATATAACATTATCTGAGAATGTTAATAACTGGTTTGTGAGACTCTGCTGTATTCCAGCAATTATTATGATATGATTAACCACTTGCAATGTTGGATGTTACCTCGTAAAGTATCATCTATTTGATATTTAACTCACATCATTTTAAAAAGAGTTAATGCTCCTTTGACATGTTTAGAAATATTAAGAACAATAGCAGAAATATAGCGTAATAATTTTTATGAAAACCATTCTGAAATACCCCAAAATCAACCAAACAATATCTCTCCCACTCTCTACCAATTCCCTTTTTTAATTTTTTTTTTCTTTGAAAAAAGATGTTAGGTGTTCCCAAGCTTTGTCAATGGGGACATGTATGCCATGTAAGGTTGTATGATCATCTATGAATACATAACTAAGCAATCTATTGATGGTAATAATACTAATAACAATATGTCTTAATTACCCAGGGTATAGTGTCATCACTATTAATACTGTTCTCTCTGAGGGCCCTGCAATCATTACCCCGGCTTTAGCCAAGCCTGCTACCATGAAACGGTGCTCAAGCATTCAAGGAATTTCTTCCTACCGGGTATTTAACAAAGATTGATTGATTTTCCTAAGACTGTGGTACATTGATGTCTTTTCTTTCTAGAAAGGTGCAGAGTTAACCGCCTATATCATGGCAGATTTCGGCCAGAAGGTAAAATCACATACAACCATGGTGAAAACATGACTTTCAATTGTAATGATGGCTATGAGAGAGAACACGACACTAGGTACTGGTGTGATAGCGGGAATCCAGTCCCAGACATTCCGAGGTGTATTCAAGGTAATACTTCTATGTTAAGTATGTACATGTATGCATGTGTTACTTTGCATTACAGTGTTTCCTCTTTTTCTTCAAAACCACAGCTTTTCACAATAACCGAATGCAATATATAGAGAATATACAAAAGCAATGGATTTTGAAGGATATCATATTGAAATCGGATCCAGTCTGTTCCGATGTACCAATCATACTTTAAAGATAAACTTGAGTTCTAGTCATGCGATTGTATTGTGAGAGGAACGTTGTGGAATTTAACAGAAAAGGTTGATCATATACCATATAAGTATTGGTGTGTACTGCAAGGTTCTGGAATCATCAACATGATAAGAAATTTGGCCCAGTCTTGGTAAAGTTACAAGCACTGTACACAGAAGATGTATATGGGACTACACGAACGTATGACATAAAAATCCGTCCCGATATTTATTATGTAACATGCCATATTTAGATTATTAAGGCATTTGAACAGCCATGCTTTTCAAGGAACATTTTTTTTTATCTGATGTTCTTCCACACTTGCATAATACAATGATAACACTCACAAATAATTTGTCACCTCTTCACAGAACTCAACCTCCTTTTTAACTCCAAATAACCATCATTGAAGTGGAAGTAAAAAGTTTTCTTTTACAGTCAAACCTGCTTTAGCGACCACCTGCTTATAAAGACCACTTGTCATGTTGCCCTTGAGCGGACTTTGTATACAGATTTAACTGTAATACTAACTGAAATGTTTATTGTAATACAAGATACTTAAAATCAAACTTGAGGCTTTCAAACCATTTTTGATGGGTTGTAAATCACGTCAAATTGTGTAAGAAAGCATGGGAAGCTGAGAAAGAAGAAAAAACAATAACAAAATCTCTATAAATGAAATTTGTTAAACAGAGAATTATAGCAGAAGAGGCAGGCGCGTACGCAGGGGGGGGGGGGTTGAAACCCTCCTCTGTGTGTACGTTTTGGACGAACCCCCCCCCTTTGTTTTGTTTTTGTTTTTTTTAATAAAAAAAATATAAAAAAAATAAAAATACTTGTGGTAATTGGTGACCCAAAAGGATAAACTTTACCCCCCCCCCCCAATAACGATCGGCCAAATTTTAAAATTTTGGGATCCCCCCCCCCAAAAAAAGTCCTCTTATCCCCCCCCCCCCCCCCCCGCTTATTCAGCGGCCGGCTGAGTCGTTGCGACTTTTTTGGGACCAAAAATAAATAAATATATGTCCTCTTACCCCCCCCCCCCATCCCCCCACCCCCCCCCCCCCCCCCCCGCGTATTCAGCGGCTGGCTGAGTCGTGTCGAAATTTTTGACCCGATTTCTAAATGTTAACACACCCCCCCCCCCCCCTTCTTGACAAAATCCTGCGTACGCCACTGAGAAGATGTATACGCACTCTGTACAAACAAGTCAGAATCCCCTGGTAAAACTAATCATTTTTTGAAACTTTGCACAATAACTTACTCTTTGAAATGTTTAGAAATATTAAGAATAATATCAGCAATATAGTAATAAATGTAATGAAAAACCATTCTGAAACACCCCAAAATCAAACAAACAATCAACAATCTCTCTCTTTTTCTCCCTCTCTCTCTGCCTATTCCTTTTTTCATTTTTTCTGTCTTTGAAATACTAAGACTACCAAATGTAACCGTTTACAGTAGTGTAAAGAGAACACACAGGCAAAGTTTTCTTCCATTGTAATTGTGTTTTTTGTTCTTATTGTATGCTCCATGATTTCTTCCGAATAGCACGATCTTGCAATGCGCCATTGCTCCCAGATCGTATGATACCTTCACGATCTCGCTTTCCTCATGGCATGCTTCTTGGTGTCTCATGCGAACACGGGTTTCAGCTTAGTACGAACCAAGAACTACCAAGATGCCATGAAGGTCGCTGGAGCAGACCCTTAGCTGCAACATGTCAGAGAGGTAAGTCTTGAGAGAAAAGGATCACCATCTATTATACAACTATTGACTGCTTTTAGGGGCACAGTTAAAACTATTGCCCGAGGTGATCGCGAAACTGTACTCTGCAGCCAACATCAAATTATGTAGAACTTTGCAGGAATTAGGAATATGTCATGTATGTCCTATTTGTGAAAGTTAAACGTTCGCAGTGACCTAATATTCAAATTATGCAAGGAAACCCGTTTTCTTGCTGGACTTCACTGTCAGACACTTTTGAGTGAGTGACTGGCTTTTTTTCTTCTTTAGTAATAACATACATAAAATGAGATGTAAAGGGTACATGAGCATTTGTCTACATCAATAACCCACTTCTTGTAATGGCCAAAATTAAACTGATTGAATCTTTGCGCAGCATTAAACGTACGACCATTCAGTACAATGGTCTGAAAATCAGACTATTACTTACCGGCTCTATAGCTCTTAAGTCGATTCGACAACTAATAGTCGTTATTTTCCCACTTAAAGACATTTTCAAGCCCCCCCCCCCCTTTTTTTAGGGAAGTTCTAAATTAGTATTATCTTTCAAATGCCGTTGGAATTTAATATTTTCATTTTGTAGGCCTGTAAATGGGACATAGTACCTTTAATACTTTTAACTGCTAACACATAAGCAGTCAATAAATATACCGCATTTCCCGTGTCAGTTCTCAAAAAGCGATATTCAAACAAAATTTGCCTGTCAAAATGTATTTATTTGAAAAGTCTAGGAAAAAATTACCCTTCTAAGAGCAATGTGCGTGTCTCACTACGCTACGCACATCTATAATTGTTAACTTCATACGCAACCATTGTGTCCTTGCATTGTATAGGCAAGTATGACTATGGGGCATGGGCGAGTGTCCTGAATAACAGTAGCCTTTTGACAAGGCCTCGTAACTCTGGCTATTCCCACCCCAATCAGCGGCTGAGATGAGTCTAGCCGGTGACGAAGAGAGATCTAGAGACCCGAGGTGAACGCGCGTTCGAGTGGCGCTAGCCACGAGGCCTTTTGGATTCTGGCTTTTACTGTTCTGCATGAATTATTCATAACGTTGAATTTATTGACCAATCAGAACGGCCATCTCCTAGTTGGCTTCGGTATTGATTCGTTCGTTGTCAAAACATGTAAGCAAAGGTTAAACGAATTTAATAAGAGAGATGCGCATATCAATGGTAAATACAAAATATCACATAAAAATCTTTTTTACAGGCAAAATTACAAATAATATAGGAGGCATTTGATGACTTGAGCTAACATTATAAGTGAAATGATTGGACTTTCCCTGTATATAAAATGAACCAGTCCAACTCGTTTTCGTTCTATGTAGAGGTCAGTGGTTTTAGTCCTTACGTCATTCGTACTACGTAGAGTTTACTGTGTGCGTGATGGATAATATATGCTGACGTCACGCGATGATACGTTCGCTGATTGGACGCTACCATTTCGGTAGAGAACTCCAGTCGGAAACAAAAATTAACATAAGAAATTCAATCCAGATTACTAAAGGCCTCTTGGCTTACGCCACTCGCTCTGGCGTTCACTCAGGTTTTCGCGATTAGTCTGTTTTTATTTGCTCGGCGCCAGATATCATTATCGAACACGAGGCCTTGTCTGAAGGCTAGAATACCAGTGAAGGATGAACAAAAGTGTTATGTGCTGGGTGGAGGTGATGGAAAAAAAATGTAAATGAGATGAAGAGCATCAATGGCTGCATGAGAGGAAAAACGATATGAAAAATCTAAGACTACCAAATTTAACCGTTCACAGTAGTGTGAAGAGAAAACACAGATGTGCATGTAAGTACCAAATATCAGGTAAAGTTTGCTTCCATCGTGTTTATGTTTTGGGGGATTTTGTTCTTATTTTATGCTCTATGATTTCTTCTGATAGCATCTTGCAGTGCACCAAACCTCCCAGTTAATATGACACCTTCACGATCTCGCTTTTATCATGGTATGCTTCTTGGTGTCTCATGTGAACACGGGTTTGAACTTAGTACAAGCCAAGGACTACCAAGATGCCATCTAGGCGGCTGGAGCGGGTCCGTAACTGCAACATGTCAGAGAGGTAAGGCTTGAGAAAAAATGATCACTATCTATTAGACAACTATTGATTGCTTTTAGGGGCATGGTTAAAACTATTGCCCAAGGTGATCTCGAAACTGTACTCTACAGCCCAGTGCAGTATCAAGATCACCGAGGAACTATACTTTTAACTTTCAACCAGCAAATAAGCATTCAATAGATGTAACGCACCTCCCGTGTCAGTTCTCAAAAAGAGATATTTAAACAGAATTTGCCTGTCAAACTGTATTTATTTGTAGCAGAGGGGGTAGTTCACTGTGGGTGATTATCCGGGGTGGATGTCCAGGGGGTAGATTTTATTTGTATGTTTCATTGAATGTGACATATATTATAGTTTTGATTAGCTAATAGATTACAATTAAAAAGTATTTAACAAACGCCATTATTCAACCAGAACACCGTTTATGTTTGAGTTACAAGAAACACAAAAACCCTCAAAATAGTGGTATGAATAATTTGTTTGTTACCTGTATATACAGTATATCTTGTGATTATTGTTGTGATTATATAAATTTAAATCGTCCGAATCTTGATGCATTGCTTGTATGGGCTGTATATAATATCCTCATACTTTCAAATTCAGTTTATACATTGTTGTGATGTAGTGTCATGTGGACATCCAGCGAACCCCTCTCATAGCACCATTGAAATACTACCAGGGGTACAAGGATATGTGCATGGTACCAGGGTCAGGTATAGCTGCAGTGAAGGCTGGGAAATCGAAGGGATTGCAGAGAGAGAGTGCGTCAATGGACAATGGACAGGTTATACGCCAGAATGCAGACTAGCAGGTAATTTTTTTGTTGATGACTTTGCGTCAGTTTTAGTCAACTTGTTACAATCTTATGATTAAATCCCGAGCTGCAATATCTGCCACATATGTATATCACAGCTGAGACGATTGGTTGTAGAGACGATTTGGTGTAGTGGATCTGTCACCAGACCAGAGATCACAAGTTATGGGGTTCGAGTCCCAGCATATCACCAGTGTCCATTGGCATGATGTTATTCTACATTTACCACTCCCCATCAAGGTGCAAATGGGTAGCTGACATGCTTGAGTGCTAGTGTCTTGGGCTGCTCAGTTATGACCTTAGTAAAAATGTTGAAGCACCATGAGCCTCACGGCATGATGAATATTGGTGCCATGTGAAAAGCTACTCTAGACATTGTTCATTTTGACGACCATATACGTATCATAGACTGGTTTTTATCTAGCCTAAAGACAAAACGAATTTTGACTGAATTTGGTCACCCCTAAACAAATTATCATGTAATTTCAGCTTCGATCAACCTAAAACCTGAGTAGGCAAGCTTTTATCCACTCCTTCGTACTTTTTCAAACAAAATCATTTTTCACACAGTTTCTTGCTGTCTGCTGCCTCGCGACAATACACCGCTTTTTTTTTTTACAATTCTCGGGCCGGACTTTGTCGCACGAAAAGTACCCCTTTACCGGACATTTTGGCAACACGCATGCGGTCATTCCGACCCCTGAGTTGGGGGGGGGGGGGGGGGCGAAGATAGGCGACAGTGAATAGCCAGAGTCCCTATTCCGCAGTGGAGGATTAATCCTTTTGATCCAGATGAATTCTTCGACTATATTTGACCAGAAGTGTGTTTCAAAGTCAATAACATGGGCGTCATCCCATCCAATGTTGAGTCCAGTATTAAGGGCGTGTTCTGCTCCTGCTGAATGAGATTGATTACTGAATCTAAGGACTCTTTTTTCTTCTTTTTCTTAAAACAACACTGTAAGCGTTCTCGCAGTTTCTCCAACATAAGAAATTGCCACAGTCAGTACATGTTAGCTTGTAGACAATACCTGTTCTTTCTTCTATTATTGTTTT
Organism: Strongylocentrotus droebachiensis; assembly: GCA_035222895.1. Lineage (NCBI taxonomy): Eukaryota > Metazoa > Echinodermata > Echinoidea > Camarodonta > Strongylocentrotidae > Strongylocentrotus > Strongylocentrotus droebachiensis. The sequence continues at coordinate 452,985 of JAVYIG010000755.1, read as the reverse complement.
GTCATTTGGATGACTGCTTTATATGGTATTTGGGCTTTGAAAGGCAACCTTGATGCCGGGGCTACTTTATGTGATTGGTTGAAAGAACACAAACAAGTCCTTAGATTGAGCAAACCTGATCAGACAGTAATGTTGTTTGGCAGGAGAATCCACAATTCGATGAGCTTTCTCTTGTTTGTAATGCCATCTTGAATCAATGTTTTTCCAACAGGCCCTCCTCGATGCATGCTCCCAGAGAGATCCAGAGGAGAGCGTTACTCAATCACAGGTTTTGCAGGGAATATCTTTGATGAGGGTTTGCCCATTGGTGAGCGTGTATCCATTACTGTTAGGTGTAATTCAGGCTATACAGCTCAGCCTGCAGTGCAGACAGCATGTTTAGACTTGGAGAGGGGAGTATGGTCAGTCGCTGTACCGATATGTGGTAAGCCGGATTATAGTAATTAAAAAAATATTATGGTCTCCTTATGGTTGCTTGTGTATGCCCGTTTGTAAACATTGCATGTGTTTGATCAGTTGATCTATTCCTATCGTGCTTTTCCTCATACACTAGTATTATTCTTAATATACCTCTCTTTAGAAATCTAGCCATCTGATTGGTGAAAATTGCATTCGGGATTTTAGCCATTCCCCTCATACCCGCTTACCAGTCAAAAGTCTTTTGAAAGGTGCCTTCATACTCGCCTACCGGTCAATAGTCTTTTTAAAGATGCCCGTTGCCCAGGGTAACAGGCCGCATAAATAAATTGTGCTCAGATCCCCATTGGTTTACGTGTTAAAACTTTCTTTGTGCGAGCGCGGCCACCATACAGTGCTTTTTGTCTGCGATTCCCACAAATGATTGAACTTTCAGTCATTTTTCCAGCAAAGATACACAGACAGTTTCTCAGATTTTCTGTGATGTGTTAACCAATCTTTACTCAATAAAAGAATAAGGTGAGAATTCTTGGTAGATTTTTGTTTCAATCCGGCATATGAAAGACATATCGACTGCTTTAATATTCTAGGTCTGGCTGGAATCAGGTTTCTCAAACGTCTTTCAGGCAAATTTAGCTATGGGCATATCTAAAGACGCAAAAAGGTGTGTTTTGTATGTGACATACAGCCAGAATCACGTTTCTGAGAGATGATAAACGCAAAGCTGTTTTGAACCCCACATACAAATCGGACCACCCAGGTTAATTGCCGGTTCGGAGGCTAGCGCGCGCCATGTGCTGTGTACAAGCATGTGTGTGTAGTTGACCTCAGAGAAACTGTCTGCTTCCCGGGTCAAACCGAGCAAAACAGCTGCGCAGACACAAGAACTTTATTTTGAATCGTGAAGCGACGATAAACGCGACTTCCCGCAAATCACTTTCGTATGGTGGGGTTCGATAGTGGGGTATGATAGTGGGGTACGATATGTACATATCTAGTGGCAAGACCCAATAAACACACACGTAGTGTGCGCATAATTTGTTTCCCTTTCTACTCATGCATCTGGCAAATATTTTGTAGGGCTCTGAATCAAAAGTTATTGAGCCAAACCACAAATATGGAATGAATTTCGGGAAAAGGTTTAGAACATCCTTAACTTTCAAGTGACGGAATGCTTTGCAAACATGTGATGTGAGAGTAGTTTAAATCCATATCGATAGGCCTACAGGGCATGGAGCAGTCTGAATACAAACCTCTGCTTTTTGGTGATAAGCACTCATGGCACCCTCTTGAATGTGCCAATTGTTTGACGTGGCTCCTTAAAGGTTAAATATATTAATTTTAATCTTATGTAATTGTATAATTTAAAAAAATAAGGGTTTCTTCCGGGTTATTTTTCATTTACCTTGTCGAAAAAAGTAATCTGTAGGCAACAATGAAGGAAATGACTTACATATCAAACAACAAATTCAAGATGGTATGATGTTTATTTCGTGTCTACCAGTTTTGAGAAAGAGGAATCTAGATTTTTGAAAGAAAGACAAGATTAAAATGTTTTGATGTTTTAGTGTAAGCTTTTAATATTCAGGACCAGGATGTAAACCAGTCCTTTCTGATCTCGTTATCCTGATGAAATATGTTCAAATGAATAAATAAATAAATAAATAAAACAATATTCTTCGCTTACAAACTGGCTCAGGCAATCCTTGTTCGAAACTGAGTCACGACTTTTGGATGGTGATCATGAATAATCATATCTGATTGATACACGTCTGTTAAAACCCAATTACACAAACACACACACACACACGCACGCACGCACTCACGCACATACACGCACACGCGCACACACACACGCACACACACACACACACGCACACACACGCACTCACACACACGAACAAACACACACATTGCATTATGCAAGAAAATTGGGATTACTGATAAAAACTAGAGATTTTAAGAATCAAGCATATAGGGCATTATGCTTTCTCAGAGCTTCTCAGAAGTACAATTTATCGGACAACCTTACAGAAGTCACTGTATTGTTGCCAATTCACCTGTGTATTTGTTTTGTTCTTTTGATTACAACAGTAAGGATTGAAAGGTTGTGTTCCAAGCCTGGATACATTTCTCACGTTGTTCAGTATGTGAACGGACTAGAGACGAACCTACTTGCTACTTACCCTCATGATGAGCTTCCTGAGGGGACCTTTCTAGTGTCTCGTTGCTCACTCCCTGGAGAGTATGTGTTGCGTGGTAGTGCTAATAGAACTTGCTCTGATGGCGGTTGGACGGGGCAGGAACCGAGATGTGGTAAGAAAACATACCCAAATTAATTATGGAGATCATATGTTTTTAAGCTAGGCAAGGCCACTCGCAAAAAATTCTTTTTTGTTTGTCCTTAAAAGACATATCTCTCCTAAAATGTATATGAGACATTCAAATGAATATGATGTAAATAATGATTATATTGATAATCTGGATTTATAGAGCAATTAACACGAAAAACAGTCTCTAAGCGCTCTACATTTATTATAACCCGGTCATCGGATTCACGAACAATGTACTGCACCATCTCATCTCGACTCTCTAGGGAGTATTCCTAGTATATGGTCACCATGATGTAACGAATATTAGGGGAAATTACTAAACATGAAGCAATGCACAGAACTGAACCTAGAGATAACTCCCTGTTGTTCATCATGTAACATCATCTTTTACAAGATAATGTCATGAATTATTCATGACATTAGAGAGCGAAACTTTGTCTGGACTAAGAGGTGCAATGCATAATGGTAATGCTGTTTCATGAGTTAAATACCTTTAGGAGTATACAATAGCCCGAATTCACAAAGGAGGTTTGTCGACAAACCGAGGTTTATGTACGTCATAATTATGACGCGTTTTTACGCGTTTTTTACAAACCTGGTTTGTAAATAACAAAAGGAGGTTTGTCGACAAACCTCCTTTGTGAATTCGGGCCGATGAGTCTTTTGCCCAGAAAAAGTGCAACACATCAAATTGAACATTTAAAGTATTATTTTAAGAGGATTATTCAAAGATTAATCCTAAAACTAACTCCAAGTAAAAAAAAAAAAGCCAACCTGAGACTTATACAAGTTCTTAACTCTGAGACATAATTATACAATCAGAAGTATCCATTATGTTTAATCTAATAATTGTTACCTGTACATGCGATGGGTGTATTGCTCAACGTAAGTACGCATGGTTCTTGTAAGCAGTAGGCTCTTGCATGTGCAGTATCATTCTTGCTTCAATCATTTTTTAAAACCATGATCATTCTTTTCCAGTTAATGCAGACACCAGGATCAGCTTTCAAAATAACCAGCCCCTTGAAGTAAGGAGTGATGGAACAATCGTCATACATCCACGCGGTCAGCTCTACATTTATTGTCGCATGCCTTACTATAGCAATGCGGTAGCAATATTTGAATCAGATAATGGCCCGGTGAGAATTGGCTGTAGTGTGATATCATTAAACCCTAAACATAAAAACGGAAGAGTTGACTGATGAAAATTCCTTTCAAGTTGTTGGATGCGTAATATGTCAAATTATTGCTGTTATTATCGATAGAAAAGGTCATGGGTGAATCGGTTCTTTGCAGTGAGTTAGGTATTCAGAACAACATTTTGTAGACAAACGAATAATAAAGAATGATATTAATAATATCGAATATTATATTACGAAGTGATGTAAATATATTCATATGTATATACACAGCCTTGTCTGGCTTTATAGGGGATTTAAGCAGGTGAGATAGTAAACTGGTTCTTTAGAAATGACAATAATTGGTATGAATATATCGCTCTGTGTTATACAAATGCGTTTAATAATGCCCTTCTGGTTCCAAACAGACGGTAGGAAATCAACTTCAATTTATGCTTTCTTCTGTCTTTTCGCAGAATGCTAATGCTGATCCTTGGTATAGTTACGGAACAAAGGTAATGAACTTAAACCCACCACGTACGTCACACTCTGGGCGTTTCACTTGCCGGTCTCGCGACTCTTCTCTTTCTCACACTGTCTACGTTCAGTTTGCTGGTAAGATGAGTTACATCCTCACACCTTTAACAAACTTTATTCTATTATTTCTGGAGTGTTTTTCTAGATTTATTTAAAAATACCATTTTAGAGGACCAGTCGCTTGTTCATCTTACAAGACGTAATAACAACCCCTCCCCCCCAGAAACAAAATCCCACCATATAAAAAAATCAAATGATGAAGAGTAGGAAGCATAATGGATTTTAAAAATGATTTCATTCGAAGAACCACATAGAAGTTAACTTGGATTTAGCTCCTGCGGCCGTGTATGCGCGTAAGCTGTTGTCATCTTGTCTACAAGTTGATTTTACTTTATAGTAAGGGTGCATTTAAACTGACAAGATCTCTTTACAGAAGTTACGTTTTGAGATTTTAAACGTGAATATGGTAAAATGCCATGGAACCCCAAACATATAAAATATTATATGGAAGTGATTGGTCTCCTAACTCCTCTTTGAACTTGAGCTCCTGAGCTACAATTGATCATAGATGAGTTACAAGGTGTACAAATCCAACTTAATGTTCTCTTTACTCTTTGAGCAATCTGCTATACTATCTTGGTAGGTTCCTTCTCCCAGTAGTCACTAGCAAGCAATCAAATGCACCGTAAAGTACATTGAAATAGTTTTCATATCTTGGTGGAATATTTGAATTAAGTTGTTTTGTCTGCAGTTTATATGCTTACAATGATTTCGATAATCTGCAGTTCTTTTTTTTTCTCAGAAGTTTTATTTTGTTTCCGCGTATTTAAATTCTATGCTTCAGAGAAAAGATAATGGTAGTTGCATGAACGAGACTCCTTTTACTTCTCTGTCAGATTTCATTAAACGAAAGGGCTTGTCAGTTTTGAAAAACATCATAGTAGAAATTTCTCTAGAAAAAAATTGCTCAAATGCCCTCATATTTATATGAATATGATAAGATGTATTTTATTATTATTATTATTATCATTATTATCGTCATTATTATTATCATTCCGCAAAAAAGGATCAAGTCCACCGTAATAAATAAATCAAATCAAATCAAATCAAATCCAAACTGTTTTTTTTCACAGTAGAATCACAGAACCAATCCTCGTATTAAAGATTGCGTGCCACGGTGCCAGGGTAATAATCTCCCTCTTCGCCTCAGAATAGTTTACTAGATCAATGGCACATAATAAATTTTGTAGTATTATTATCATCATTGTATCTCGAAATTGAATGAGAATGAAGAATTTTGTAGATCTTTTTTAAAAATTTATTCACATTCTTATGTTTCAATTCGATTACATTGCAGAGATATATTGTGACAGTCCTACGGCACCAACCAATGGCGAAATCCAAGACTATGACAACGGTTGGAGACGTGAAGAATATTACATGGGCAAATTGATCACATTTACTTGTAACGATGACTACACTCTAAGCGGGGCAAGGAGAATGAGTTGCGTGTTTGGGGAGTGGTCACATCCCGTTCCAACATGCAAAAGTAAGGGCCAATTTGTGTCTTTGATGTACTCTATCCTAAAGCTCCATCTATGGCTATACTATCATTGCACATCTAAATGAAATGAAAACGAATTTACGTAACAAAGGCTATTTTGTGCATAATGAGAGCACATCCAAGCATTAAATGCATAGAGCAGGCCTTCTCAACTAGTTTATTAGAAGTGCCAAAACGAAAAGAAATTGTAGTTGAAGTGCCAACCTTTATGTTTGACCGAGCCGACAACAGGCGGGGTCCAGTGTATAATATTTTAAGGAATATAACAACCCAAGAACAATCTGGAAAAATATACTACATAACCGAGGAAACAATTTTGTAAGTGGTCGTCAAATTAAGTGAAGGTACAGTTCTTATTATTGTCCTTGTTACCCATGCTCCCACACAAACTCACACACACCCTAAACCTACCCACCCATCTACTTTCGTGAAACATTATGTCTCCCCACAATGATTTTTGTAGCATTTGTACAAGTATTGCAGCAAAACATAATAAAAATGTGAGTATGATATCATTTTTGGTATATTTGTTGTTTTACCTTCATTCCAACATAATCATGGTTTAGTAGGGAACTTTATCATGCATATCATATAGAAATGGAAACTATGCTATACATGTATAATGACCATATAGTTCTCATTTAGTTACATGACATTATAGATAGATTTATCGGTGTAGAATGTTTCTCATACTGTGAAATAAATCATAATACTTTAAGCTTTGTTCAATTTGACATTGCATCCTTCTTTGCTCGTTTGTTTGTTTTGTTTCCTTTGAAACTAGGAGCGACATGTGAAGAACTACGTCCCCCAACCCATGGAACCAAGATAGGAGGGAACAGAGTAGGTGACTCTGTGCTCATAGGATGCTACCAGGGATATCAGCTACAAGGAGAACCTTTCTTGGATTGTCAGGAAAGTGGAAACTGGTCCCATTCTCTACCTTCTTGCGTTGGTGAGTTTTAGGAAACAAATTTGTGTAGATTTTTTTGTCAAGAGTAAAGACTTGGTGAAAGTATGTTTCTTTTGCCAAAAGAAGAGTTCAACTCTAGATTTTCTTCAAAAGGTTTATTTTGCTCTGTATGTATCAAGCTCCATGGAGTTCTATTTCTATCAGATTATGCACTTCGATTATTACTTCTGTAAAGATATCATATAAATTGTATGAAAATTGCAAAAATTAAGATTCTTTTTCGGCTTTGATGGAAACCCACAATAACCCGTAAGCTCTATAATTCTAACCATCAGAATGTCTCATACATTTTGGGGGATGATTTCATGCCTCTTTGTAAGTTTTCTCTTGGGATAAACAGTCTGCTGATTTAAATACATATAGTTATCGACATAATAATGTGTGTACAGGTCTCGCATGCCGCAAAGCTGTGGGCCACCAGGAAATTGTACCAACTTGCCTTCAAACCTTGAGGATGAGGGAAATTTATGATGATATTCATTACGAGGTGGTTCGTAGGTGGAGGACGCAGTGCATTACATAAGACTTGTCTGTCTTAAAGGTGAAGTCTACACTTTGTGATTGACAACACCTGTTATGAGGTAAACGCCCGAATGGTGTCAAGTTCCTATGAGAACCCCTTAATATGAGCCTTTAAAACACAATACCATGTTGACACTATAAACATGACGGACAAAGAAAGCGGACAAAATATACAGTTCCTCATTCTACCCTCAACAATTGCTGTGGTAGACAAAGGAACATCCCTTCACTGCGATTATGTAAAAATGTGTAGAACAGGTGTCACATGCATATCCACCTGTTCTACGCATTTTTACATAATATCAGTGAAGGGATGTTCCTTTGTCTATCACAGCAATTGTTGAGGGTAGAATGAGGAACTGTATATTGTGTCCGCTTTCTTTGTCCGTCATATTCATAGTGTGAGCAGCTTCTGATTCTAACTGTGATATTTCGTCGCCATAAACAGAAATCGTTGTGCCAGAGAGGCCCTGTGATTCGGTCAGTTGCGAGGTGTGGCAGAAATGTGAGACCGACTCATCTGGTGTTGGTGTGTGTAGGTGTATCAGTCCCCATTCCTGCCCTGTAACTGATGAGCCAGTGGTTTGTGGGACAGACGGACGGAACTACACCAACTTGTGCCAGCTCATGTCTCTCGCATGTATTCGGAACACTGGCGTAGAGGAAGCTTCCAGTTATAGGCCCTGCATTGATGGTAAATCTCAAGATAATTCATTCAAGACTTTATTCTTAAAGAGGAACGAACCTAAACGAATAACTGGAGATATTTTGTAAAACAAGATAAATACCTGCCTTTTGTTGTACAATAAATCTTACGAACGTGTAGAAGAGATATATAAATGAAGATTTCTTTTAGCATGACATGGGCGCAGCCATTTTCTTGATAATGTGACGTACCAGTTGGAGTTGTACATGTATTATGCCCCAAGCTTTATTTGGAAAGTTTTTAAATTCAATAACAAAACCTTACTTTTCAATGAGGAAAAATCAGAGCCGAGAAGGTAAAAATTACATTTGGTGAAAAATACATAATAGGGTAATAATTTAAACTCATTTATTCATAAATATTAACATATAGCGGTTGAAAAATCTATTTCATTTATGCGAAACCTTCACCCCAGAACAGCACCCACTTATTTATGCAATTTGCGTTCTGGCAATTGAAGTACAAAGGATAAAAAGTTGAATAAAATGCTTCAACACCATAAACACCTGGGAAGGAAGGATCCATAAATTTGAATACATTTAGTTGATTAATGACTCCGCATAGAACGTCATACAATCAATAAAAATGGCGATGCCCATGTCTTGCTGGGAAACTGTACTTTATTCTTGCTAAATGCTTTCTCATACACTTTGGTGGGAAATATTGTAGATTGATGGGCAAGAATGCAATAAATCTCTCAGAACAACCAAATTTATTATGTGGGGGTCAGTTCTCCTTTAAGATTTGGCCATAATCTAACTAAGTATATAGTTTTGCTTATGTTGTTTATGTATATTATCATTTCATCTGTGGATAGCCAGAAGGGCGTTCATTATGTATATGTTAACGCTCTTCTGGTCCTAATCAGGCGATTTGGTGACCTTCGTTCACAATGTACAATGTCACAATGTACGACATAACTGAATGGCATAAATGTACAGTACATCAAAGGAAAATTGTTTTATCTTGGATCATGTTATATAAATGTAAGGTCAATCATGTAAACATGTTGTAATTTGAGATAGACGAACTAGCCTAGCCAAGGTAATGTTACTTCAGTAAAACGTTTTTATATAATGAAAATGTTTAAAATAATTACCCAAATTATGCCAATTTTATTGCCAAAATTGTAGTTTTGTTTATTTTTATGTAATAACATATTATTCCATCAAATGTTAAACAAATAAAAGAGGATCTGCATAATCGGTTACTAATGATGATGATCAGAGATGTAATACTTCATTTATTTCTGTTTATTGAAACTCTATCCCAGGTGTGCCGGAGCGAGTGTTGCCATCACCAATGCCATCTATTGAAATCGATGAGCCAAGCGAGTTATCCTCCTTTGAGGGTTATTCCGAAGGTTTGTAAATCATCGGAACAAATAATAAGACTTAACCACAGTAATTTCATAATATGTACAGTTAACTGAGTATAACTTGAAGTTGCACAAGTCAAATTGTGCATAAGTCAAACTGTTTGTTGTGGTCCAAACAGATTTGACTACTACATCTCTTCGAAGTTGTTGTTGCTGAAAGAATGAATTTTGTTTCATAGATATGTGTGAAAGACCATGGTGTCAAGCAATGAATGTAGAAAACAGGTATTATACAGATATCGACTGGCAGGGGGTGCAATATAACATTCTTTAGACGGCTGAAGGGAGTTATATTTTCCTAAGCATATAAACTGCAGACAAATCAACTTGGATTTGATTTGGTTTGATTTATTGGTTTATGATCTTTTTTTTTCCTTCATCATACATTTTTATGAACATAATATGGTTTGATACAATATTTTAAGTGTATACAATTTCATACAGATAATAAACGAACTTAAAAAAATATATTTAATGCATAATTAAGATACATTAGATGCAGGAGGGCTACAGAAACTTAATTCAAATATTCCACCAAGATATAACAACTATTTCAATGTACCTTACAGTGCATTTGATTGTCTGCTAGTGAATACTGGGACAAGGGACCTACCAATCTAATATAAGAATATACTTTCTCTGAGGGGAACATTTATGGAAATGTTTGCTAACTTTAATTTGAATCGGTTACTAATGATGATGATCAGAGATGTAATGCTACATGTATTCATGTTTATTGAAACTCTATCCCAGGTGTGCCATCTATTGATAACGACGAGTCAAGCCAGTTATCCTCCGTTGAGAGTCCTTATGAGGAATCGCCTCCATCTATTCCTGAACCGACCGTCCGTAATACAACGCTCCCGGCTAATGAAAACCCTGTACTAGAGACAGACACACCTTCATCAAGATCTTATCCATTCTGTCATCCCGATGTATGCCCTTCTAGCTCACCAGCAGAATTTTGCCAGAACGCAACAGCAAGTAATACTAAGAAAATGCTCCCGTCCGTTCATGTCATTTTCTATAATTTGTTCACAGTCGCGACGTTTGTCTGTTCTAATTCCAATGTTTAGGGTGTGAAAATTCCTCTTGGTTCAATTTAGTTCCACGATTTGACAACATATTTGAGAATTTTCCAAACTTGAATCGACCAATTACAAAATAGTGTAATTATGAAGCTTGCATGAAAATGATGAACTGAAATAAATCTTCGGGTTAATATTGAAAGCTATTATGATTAGCAAGGTGCACGGAAATGCTGGGATTATAGGGAACTTTGCAATACTTGCATTTGGGAACTTGGCTTAGGTAGGATTTGATTAAAGAACTGATCAAATTTGGGGACCAAAATGTTTGCTTTTAGAAGGCGATGTATCTTTCATGTTTATATATGTCGTAGACTCATCCGCACAATTTGCTTTCTTTTATAGTCGTCATCGCTTACGCTGATATTTGGGATGCAGACCTCGGTATCTTAAGGATTGAAATCTACGAAGTGATGACGGGAGAGCTGCCATCGTGGACAAACGGTTCGTCTGAAGCACAATTTATAATGTCAAAACTCTCGGAACGAGAACAAGAACATCAACAATACCCCCAATAACACCACCAGCAACAACATTATTCTGAATTTGTATAGTGCTTGAATACTTAATGCATAATACTGTGTCAGTATAGATGTCTTTTTGGTACTGAAAAGACCGTTCTTGATTTGGTAAATGGTAATTATACATCCCACTGTTAGTTTTAGAGAGTCAACATAGTCTCACAATAGATATTCTCAGGAAGATGATTATGTTTAGAGTTTATGTTTATTATTTTTTATTCTTTCATACCTTAACCCTATTTCATCATAAACCACATTACTGTTATACCAAGATGCCCATATTTTCTGCAATTTGTTTCGGTATTGCATGTACTTTTGTCTTACATAATTATTATATATAAAGACCACATTTTGTTATAAGCGTATTTTGTAGAGAAAGCACACTTTTGTAGGCAAAGTCCATTAACCAAACAGCCAGGCTGCCTTTAGTAATCAGGCATTACATTGCATAATATATTGTGTCGTTCATTTTTGAAAAGCCCATTTTTGTATTCCATTAATCAAACAGTCATATTGTTTGCAGTAAATGCTTCGTAATTTGTATTTTGACGAGGTGAAAATATGGTCATAAACCCCTGACTTCTCTACATACAGGCTCCTACCAGGACGTTGTAATGGATGTGGGTGCTGCCTCAGAAAGGGGATGTCTTTGCCCATCCTTTCCAACAGCAGACCCTGTCATCATACGCTTCAGCCAAAACCTGACGCTAGATGGAAAAGGCCAGCTCCTACACACTGACATTGTTCTCCCATACTCTGAAGATTTGTATGGAGAAATAATATGGCTATTGCAAGGTGAGCAAATGGTGAATTTTTCAGAACAATTTGGGATGTTTTTTTTTTTAAAGCACTTGTTAATACGTGTGTTTGGAAGACTTTCCCGCAAGGACAGTAACCCCAGGATGGTATGAGAACCCCAATTTATTATTGGCAGAAGTTCTATGTAATATGATCATTAACAACACCTAACAGAAAAAACCGACCACTCAAAATGTGAAAAATAATGGGGAAAAAAAACTATTTACCAGTTTATGTATGATCCACCTAATTGCCATGTTCATAATATATTTTCTTCACTTTTGTTTACAGAGTTGTTTTAATCTGATAATATCATTCACAACCCTTGCAGGATTTTATGATAAAAGCATTTGATACTCCTCATTCAAATTCTATTTACATCAACTTGATGATACTTATAGACTTCACAATCAGCAGAAAGCCCCCCGGTTATTTGTCACTTTAATTTGTTCATAAATAATAAACATCGAGCTCGATCACAGCATTTTTTGACTAGTCCTGGACAACATAACTTGATGGCATTACAAAAATGGACCTGAAAGGCTTACATTCATCCCCCAGATATTGGCATGGCAGATGCAAATTGAATCCAGAATCATTCTATAAAGTGAAATTTGAAATGCATGTTCATTGCTTAACCTCTGTCCTAGGGCAATTAGACATACAGTGCAACCTGTATGATAAAGACCATTTAAAGGTAATACAAAGTTTTGGTATGGGGTCATGAATTTGGTTCAAATGAACATATTGGAAGCATATATGCAATCCTACAATATTCAGTGATCGTTGTCGCAGTTGAAATCGAGTTTAAAGTTGTGACATTTTAGATAATAAACTCTTTATGTTGTATAGCTCCCTCTCAAGGTCAAGATATTAATTAAGCTATAAAACAATTTTTCTTGACTAAAATCGACCGATTAGCTATTCCCGTTTAGAAATTATATATCACAACTACATATTATGAGATTTTCATGGTCGCAGCTACCATTGTACGGCCGTAGTCGCTATTCGAAATTTATCAAAATTTACCGGGAGCACCGGTAAATTTTCATATTCAATTTTTCTCGAAAGCAGAAAAGTTTTAGGGCTTAGTGCTTATAATACATCCACAGGGGCATCCAAATATATCAAAATTGTAAAGAATCAATATCCACCAAATTTTCAAAAATTCCCAAAACTTTGTATTACCTTTAAGGGAGACGAGAAAGTGGTCTCATAGACAGGTGATCTTTCTATTGTAAAAACATTATTGGACTAAACCACAGTAATTTCATAACATGTGTTATTTACATTTACACGTAACGTAAATTCATGTACAGTTTACTGTGCATAACTATTTGTTGTGGTCCCAACATAATTCTTTAATGGTACATCTCTTCGAAGTTGTTGTTGCTGAAAGAATGAATTTTGTTTTATAAATATGTGTGAAAGACCATGTGTCAAGCAATGAATGTAGGGAACAGATATATAAACAATATACTTTCTCTGAGAGGAATTTATAGAAATGATTGCTAACTTTAATTTCACAACTTAAACAAAATAATCTGTTATACTTGTTGTCTGCTTCATCTTCAAAACACAACTGTAATGCATATGTTTAAATGGAAACTCTGATTTATGGCATTATCATTAAGTAAAAGAATATCCATACATTCCTTGTGACATTTAAAAGAATACTGCAATAACAGCTCAGCTAAAGTTTGCAAACACAAGTAAATAATATATTTTAGTTTTTAGTTACGGTCTACCCAATAAACAAAATCACGTGAAAATCACGTCAATATCAAGGTATACACTTGAGGAGAGTTACGTTCTCCAAACACCGGACATTTACGTAAATGTGTTAATACGTTTATTGCACTAGGTCACTTAAAACACACGTACACTAAATCACGCAATTGTCACTGCAATATCACCATTATAATAACGTGATTATCCCTACCTTGGAGACCATGGTTTGTAAACCTAATACTCCCGTGTTTGTTTGGTTATGAAATTACATTTTCATAAACGAAATTATCGCGTCACAGAAACACGTGAAGAGTTAGTGATAGTTTTAGTCAAAATATCTGCGTGAAATTCACGTGAATATTACGAGGCTGACTTGAGATGATTCATGTTTTCATTCACGTGAAATTTACGTCGAAGAGGAAATATGTTACTGTAACCGGCGTTCAACCCAATAATTACGCAAATGTTACACAATAAATGAACCAAAATAATGACGTTCTCATCCCGTTTCTGAACATCGTGTTTTGGATCTTCCATAATTACGTCCAGGCGCGCCGGAAGCAGTTTGGGATTAGAGGGGGTGGGGGTGGGGTAGGGGCAAACATCCCAGAAGAGAGAGCTAGTTGCAACTGGTCCAGTTGATGAACCAGTTAATGCCAACTGGTAACCCCGGAAATTGAAATGGGCTAAATGATCCAGTTGATCCAGGCCAATTAGAATTCAACTGGTCTAGCTGAGCCATTAGAACCATTTGGTAAAACTTCCAACCAGTTGAACGGCAACAACACTTAAATACTGGTACGTCTTTATTTCCAATGTTAAAACATTGGTAATAAGTAGACTTAAATAATTTAATTAATCGAAATTTTTTCATATATTTGTATTCTATTGAAATTATTTAGTTCACAGTTACTGTTTCCCTTATTCATGTGTAATTAAATGTAATTTATAATAAGTAGCGAAATGTCCTAATAACTGGTAATTTAAATTTGTAGTATTTTCTAAATAAATTGCATATAACTAAATCATCAGTAATTAAGAAATATGCTGTAAATTCAGATAAATTGTTAAAAAACATAGATCTGCACGCACCCCATATTCAATATGCAAATTAATTGGTGTCAGCTGTTTCAACTGGAAATATGCCAACAGTCAGTCATCAACTGGTGCAACAGGAAATATGCACACAGACCAGTTATCAACTGGTGAAAATAGAAATATGCCAACAGTCACGGGATTATCACCACGAAACTTCAATGGTAACTGTGAAACCATCAAGACACCCCAAAATAACTCATTTTCATACATAGAAATCACGGAATACCCAGCTTATATTAATAATCCGTTTGAGTCACGAGATCATCACCGCGGAACTGCTGGCAACTTTGATTACCATTTAAATAGGTGTTTTAAGACACCTAATAATTACTTATTTTTCACACCTAAATATCACGGATTCACAGCTTAGGTTAGTAATCAGTTTTAGCTACGTGATCATCACCAAGAAAGTTATGGTAACTTTGATACCATTTAAAAAGGTGCTTTAAGACAGCTAATAATTACTAATTTTTCACACCTAAATATCACGGATTCACAGCTTAGATTAGTAATCAGTTTTAGCTACGTGATCATCACCAAGAAATTCCCTGGTAACTTTGAAACCATTTAAAAAGGCGTTTTAAGACACCTAATAATTACTAATTTTTCACACCTAAATATCACGGATTCACAGCTTAGATTAGTAATCAGTTTTAGCTACGTGATCATAACCAAGAAAGTTATGGTAACTTTGAAACCATTTAAAGAGGTGTGTACGACACCTCAGAATTACTAATTTAATATAACCAGAGATTCATGGACAGAACAATAAGACGATTAGCCGGTGTAAGTAACGTGATTATTACCATCAACCTTGGATAACCTGTGAAACCAATCAATAAAGGTGCTTACAAGACCAAATAATTACCTATTTATCACCACCATCGGTTAACGGACAAAAAACTAGTTGCTTGGTCAAGTGGTTATTTGGTCATAAACACTTGATTTACAGAGGTAAGTGGAATCACGTTACTCTAGTCGCGTGATAAATTGGTGGTGTTTAGGTTAGATGAAAACGTGAACAGGAGTACCTTTTTTGTTTAAATGAAGGCACGTGTCGATAACGTTTAAATCTAGTTCAAAAGGCACCATACTTTAAAAACACTTAAAATACACTCCCAAAAGAGGTTACTTTTTAGTGTTTTGTTTATTGGGTAGGGATCGTCGGTCATTTATCAATTCGATGTCCCTCATATGTGAATAATATGAGGGTTAATTTTAGTTACACATTCATTTATAAATTATGTTGACCTTATCTTTATATTTTGTTTCATGTATGCACCAGCCAATGTGGAGAGCCTCTAGACAGCATTTTTAAATTCTTTTAGGTGATCCTCAGGCATTAGCTGGTGCTAAATATCATTATGTTTATGTTATATCATTTTGTCAACCTTGTGATGTTTCGTATGTAATCATCTTGCCTGGAAATAAAATAAATTAAAATAAATAAATTAAATTAGCAACTTTGTTGCCATTTCGATAAGTTACTACCGAGACAGCCAGGATATTTTCTTCTTTACTATAATATGAAACATTGTACTAAAGAGCAGGCACGTAGCCACGGGGGGGGGGGGGGCACGTGCCCCCGCAAAAAATCCAAAGATCGGTTCAACTTTTTTAGACCCCTTTTTTGACCTCGATCGATTACATGTATGTGCCCCCCAAAAACAAAAAAATAAATAAAAACTCTGCGGGCTACGTGCCTGCTAAAGAGAATTCTCCCCTAGGTAGAAACGAGTACGATTATGTCATGCTAAATTTGATGCTCTTATTCTATGATCATATCTGACAAACTCCAGAGCCTGTCCATGTACAGACCCCAGACGTCTGAATTACAAGGTGATTCGAGCAGCCTTAATGATCCAGAGGAGCCAATTTCATCAATTTTATTTGATCCAGTCGTCATCTTAACCACGACCCGCCCCAACACAGAAAGCGTCAGTCTGCTGTCTTCAGCAGGATTCTCTTCGGACGAGAGAGCTTATATCTCATATACGAGTCTGTCAATTCGAGGAAGCCCCAGGGGTATCACTTCATATTCAATTTTAATTCAATTTTGCAAACTTTCAAAAACATTTTCACAAAATGTTACCCCCGTTCGCGTGAAAACCATTACAAAATAAGGTTTAGATATAACTCTATTAGGGGCGTTTTAAGTACATGTACACGTTCCCACCAAGTACACTAAAACATTGTACATACGTATTTAATGTTGGTGAATAAACTGCAAAGGTGACTCTTTTTCATAAAATTTCTTGCACTTTCAAAAAGGCATATTTTCATTCCCAACCCCTCCCCCCCGAAAAAAGCATGCCCATTTATTCATTAAATTGTCTATTTCCTACATGAAATGATATCACTGGGGCAGAATAATGTATGTTGTTTGCGATTTGAAATGCCTTATGTTGATGCTTTAAAGTGACTTGGTAACATTGTTGAATGTTGATGAAAAAACTACATAATTTTTGTATGAAATGTTACTTCATATTCCTTCTACTGTTTTTCCATGACAATAAGACATAAGAAAGGCTTTTAAAAATCGTTCAACACTTAAATGGTTGGAATGGTATGTAGAGCCAAATCATTGCTTTGTGACGTTTTACATTCACCTAAAATATAATTAAATTGTAATGATGTAGTTGGGAGAATTAAGGGATCAATCAGACCAATGTTACCCAATTGTTATCATTAATAATGGTCTGTTTTCACTAAAAATTTCAGATTATCTTTTAGTGTACATCTAGCATTGAAGTCACTACCTTGGCACCATTTTATCTCATCTGAACGATGTTACCAAATCCCTTTAAGGCTTTATTGGGGTAGTGTTATGGAATCCTGTTTACTTTTATGTCAGCGGCAGGTCATTTTAGTTGTTACAACAAATTGAAATCACGCCAAGTGAACGCTTTTCATTGGTGCTTTGCATAGGTATCTCTGAACTATATGTGAACAGTCAGCTATGTTTGTAGGAACTAATCAATGGCTTGTCATAATTCAGATCTGTTGTGATAATTAACATACCTCTATCACTAACATAAAAGATTTTCAGAATACTATTCGACTGATTAAATTAGCATATTGAATATATTAAAATTTGTTCACCATACATCTGTTCTGAGAAAAATGATAAGCACACATTGTTGGGTATATAATATGTATGTCTACATTTAAAGGCTTGTTTGTCATAGTTCTTTACGGACTTTGTACGTATAAAATATAGTGATGCATGTATGAACCACGAAAGAGGAAATCTGTTAAAAAGAATGAACATTCTAATTATCTAGTTCATAATGTAACAAATACAAGAAAAGTAAAAGTACTTGACACATTTATGTGGATTCTAGTATTATGGTGATGTCTAATAAACTATTATTTGCTTGTTTTTGTTTGTTTAGTTTCTTGAGAAGAAAGTCTTTTGGTATAAATGTATATTGTGTAGTTACATTTAGAATTTGCTAGGGAAAAGCTTATGATTTTTTTCAATTTGCTTAATTTTGTTGTTGTTGCTTGAATGGTATATTGGTAAGCTGTGAGCAAAATGAAAATGTAGGGGCAAACACCCCTCCCCAAAAATACCATCCTCCCACCTCTCCTTGTTAATGTCTTCCCTGTCTTCTGGGCATATGCTTGGACATCAATTTCATGAATTGCAGCAGAAATGATGTATCCTTTTATTTTTCTTGGTAATCTTGGTCCTTTGGACTGATGCACTGTTGCTATTTAAAAAAAATGTTTGGATGGAGAGTGAGGGTGAGTGAGGGGGGGGGGGGGGGGGTTCAGGTATACCAGACCCCATTGCCGGGTCTTATAAATTGAGCGTATATTCTGTAAACTTGTAGGTGAACTCATTGTACAGAATACTTTTTCACCATCTTATACTTTCTTATTGTTGAAAAGAAAAATATATACGATGTATACGTAACGTAAATATTTTTTAGAATAAAAATACAATAAGGTCTAATGCAAAAGTTGTTTTTTTGTGTCACTCATTGTTAATCTAAGTCCAGGGAAATCATGAACTCAATTTCAAACTACTGTGGTACTACAGAAGACAAACAAATGTAGACCCGATTTCAATCAACCAGAGCAGCTTGCTTTTATTTTATTAGATATTTAAAAAGAATCAATGAAGCCAATATAAAAGAGGCACAAATGTGTTTCTCTCATCCTTTTCTATAATCAAATATACACTTTTACAGCATGCGAAATACTTCAGTAGTATCTGGAAACATGAGAACAGATGCGAACATCGAAATAAATGATCTTTTAAATTCAATCTCTCAGATTTTAAACAAAAATACTGCAAATGTGTCTGAACACAATGAAATAAAACAATTATCATATTTCACCGTTATAATCATTTGCACAAGGAATTATGTGAAAATATAACAGTGAAAAATCAAAATGCAATAGTACAAGTAGTCATCTAATGTCGTTATAGTAATAGTGTACAAAAAGTACTCCATACATGTAACTTCAATGATAAAGTGTATTCATAGTGTTCAAATATGTAACAAACATATTAAAACAGTTTCAGATAAAAGTAACAATTCATGACAAAAGAAATTTTGCAAATTTCATATATATTTTGTTAGAATATTTTTTTTTAACCCAACTTGTTTTTTTGTAACAATAAGAAAAAGTATCAACATTTGAGCAATCAATGTGAACAATATACAAACTGTTGGCAATGCAAAAAGGAAATATGTCGATGACCTTACTCTGCTGGTTCCGCCGTGCGTGCAGGCCTCGTAAAGTCGGCACATCTGTTGGGTGCATCATTTAAAACTATTTCCCTGCTTTTTTCAATTCATTCATAACTGAATTTTACGCATATTCCATCTACAGTTTAAAAAGTATATCAGTTGAAGTTATCTACATACAAAAGATTACTTTATATAATATACATAGGCATATTGTTACAGGTCTCAAAATAATACTACATCAAGGCATACGTTTTATGATTATTTCATTTTCAAATGGAAACGAGAAACGTTTATATCGCGCAAAGAAGAACAGCAAATAATTAAAACAAATATTTAAAAAATAATAATCTTGTATCATTCATAAACATAGAAACATGTTAGGCTGAATAATTAAATGCATTTTCAACATATGATTGTCAAAGTACTATATTTAAATGGAGAGGTGAATCACAATAAACGTAATCATTTCAATATTTATAGCACATCATGAAATCACTTTAATTGTCCAAAATCTTTATAATTTCTCATCAAAAAATATATAAACAAAATTGGAACGAAGAAACAAAATCGAATATAAATGTCTGCGGTTGTTAAGACAAATAGTTTTTCAATAATTTATAGCATATGCATCATTCATTTTTATACCAAGTGTTTATGACAAACCAAAGATCGTTGCATTGCTTTTCTTTATATTCACTTGTACGTTTCAGCACTGCGAGGGCTGCTCAGTGAAGCGTGTATAGATTAAAGTAATCAATGTATCATTGGAAAGCATATTTGTTCTACTCTATGAAAGTATGGCATTTTATTATACACCTCATATATATTCACAATATCTGAGACACACTGTATAGTAACAAAATTATACACCGAGCATCTACTTTCTTTAGATTACTTACTATTTCACACTATAACCATTTTTGTTGTTATCTAAACTTTTATGAAAGCCTTATATAATGAATGACATCATTTTATAAAAGTAATCCAAGAAAAAGCAACATAAAGCCTTATATCATAATTGACATCATTTCATAAAAGTAATTCAAGAAAAGGCAAAATTAAGCCTTATACAATGACTGACACCATTTTATAAAAGTTATTCAAGAAAAGGCAACATTAAGCCTTATATAACGACTGACATCATTTCAGAAAAGTAATTTATGAAAAGGCAACATGAAGCCTTATATAACGACTGACATAATTTCATAACAATAATTCAAGAAAAGGCAACATGAAGCCTTAAACAATGAATGACATCATTTCATAAAAGTAATTCAAGAAAAGGCAACACCAAGCCTTATATAATGAATGACATCATTTTATAAAAGTAATTCAAGAAAAGGCAACACAAAGCCTTATATAACGGCTGACATCATTTCATAAAAGTAATTTAAGAAAAGGCAACATGAAGCCATATATAACGACTGACATCATTTCATAAAAGTAATTCAAGAAAAGGCACAATAAAGCCTTATATAACGACTGACATCTTATACAATGACTGACATCATTTTATAAAAGTGATTAAAAAAAAGGCAACATGAAGCCTTATACAAGGAATGACATCATTTTATAAAAGTAATTCAAGAAAAGGCAACATCAAGCCTTATATAACGACTGACATCATTTCATAAAAGTAATTTAAGAAAAGGCAACATCAAGCCTTATACAATGAATGACATCATGTCATAAAAGTAATTCAAGAAAAGGCAACATTAAGCCTTATACAATGAATGACATCATTTTATAAAAGTAATTCAAGAAAAGGCAACATCAAGCCTTATATTACGACTGACATCATTTCATAAAAGTAATTTAAGAAAAGGCAACATCAAGCCTTATACAATGAATGACATCATTTTATAAAAGTAATTTAAGAAAAGGCAACATCAAGCCTTATATAACGACTGACATCATTTCATGAAAGTAATTTAAGAAAAGGCAACATGAAGCCATATATAACGACTGACATCATTTCATGAAAGTAATTCAAGAAAAGGCACAATAAAGCCTTATATAACGACTGACATCTTATACAATGACTGACATCATTTCATAAAAGTGATTCAAAAAAGGCGACATAAAGACTTATACAAGGAATGACATCATTTTATAAAAGTAATTCAAGAAAAGGCAACATCAAGCCTTATATTACGACTGACATCATTTCATAAAAGTAATTTAAGAAAAGGCAACATCAAGCCTTATACAATGAATGACATCATTTCATAAAAGTAATTCAAGAAAAGGCAACATGAAGCCTTATATAATGAATGACATCATTTTATAAAAGTAATTCAAGAAAAGGCAACAAAAAGCCTTATATAATGAATGACATCATTTCCTAAAAGAAATTCAAGAAAAGGCAACATGAAGCCTTATACAATGAATGACATCATTTCATACAAGTAATTCAAGAAAAGGCAACATAAAGCCTTATATAACGACTGACATCATTTCATAAAAGTAATTTAAGAAAAGGCAACATCAAGCCTTATACAATGAATGACATCATTTCATAAAAGTAATTCAAGAAAAGGCAACATTAAGCCTTATATAATGAATGACATCATTTTATAAAAGTAATTCAAGAAAAGGCAACAAAAAGCCTTATATAATGAATGACATCATTTTCTAAAAGAAATTCAAGAAAAGGCAACATGAAGCCTTATACAATGAATGACATCATTTCATACAAGTAATTCAAGAAAAGGCAACATTAAGCCTTATATAATGAATGACATCATTTTATAAAAGTAATTCAAAAAAAGCAACATCAAGCCTTATACAATGAATGACATCATGTCATAAAAGTAATTCAAGAAAAGGCAACATTAAGCCTTATACAATGAATGACATCATTTTATAAAAATAATTCAAGAAAAGGCAACATGAAGCCCTATATAACGACTGACATCTTATACAATGACTGACATCATTTCATAAAAGTGATTAAAAAAAGGCAACATAAAGCCTTATACAATGAATGACATCATTTTATAAAAGTAATTTAAGAAAAGGCAACATCAAGCCTTATATAACGACTGACATCATTTCATGAAAGTAATTTAAGAAAAGGCAACATGAAGCCATATATAACGACTGACATCATTTCATGAAAGTAATTCAAGAAAAGGCACAATAAAGCCTTATATAACGACTGACATCTTATACAATGACTGACATCATTTCATAAAAGTGATTCAAAAAAAGGCGACATAAAGACTTATACAAGGAATGACATCATTTTATAAAAGTAATTCAAGAAAAGGCAACATCAAGCCTTATATTACGACTGACATCATTTCATAAAAGTAATTTAAGAAAAGGCAACATCAAGCCTTATACAATGAATGACATCATTTCATAAAAGTAATTCAAGAAAAGGCAACATGAAGCCTTATATAATGAATGACATCATTTTATAAAAGTAATTCAAGAAAAGGCAACAAAAAGCCTTATATAATGAATGACATCATTTCCTAAAAGAAATTCAAGAAAAGGCAACATGAAGCCTTATACAATGAATGACATCATTTCATACAAGTAATTCAAGAAAAGGCAACATAAAGTCTTATATAACGACTGACATCATTTCATAAAAGTAATTTAAGAAAAGGCAACATCAAGCCTTATACAATGAATGACATCATTTCATAAAAGTAATTCAAGAAAAGGCAACATTAAGCCTTATATAATGAATGACATCATTTTATAAAAGTAATTCAAGAAAAGGCAACAAAAAGCCTTATATAATGAATGACATCATTTTATAAAAGTAATTCAAAAAAAGCAACATGAAGCCTTATATAATGACTGACATCATTTCCTAAAAGAAATTCAAAAAAGCAACATGAAGCCTTATACAATGAATGACATCATTTTATAAAAGTAATTCAAGAAAAGGCAACATGAAGCCCTATATAACGACTGACATCATTTCATAAAAGTAATTCAAGAAAAGGCACTATAAAGCCTTATATAACGACTGACATCTTATACAATGACTGACATCATTTCATAAAAGTGATGAAAAAAAAGGCAACATAAAGCCTTATACAATGAATGACATCATTTTATAAAAGTAATTTAAGAAAAGGCAACATCAAGCCTTATATAACGACTGACATCATTTCATAAAAGTAATTTAAGAAAAGGCAACATGAAGCCATATATAACGACTGACATCATTTCATAAAAGTAATTCAAGAAAAGGCACAATAAAGCCTTATATAACGACTGACATCTTATACAATGACTGACATTATTTCATAAAAGTGATTTTAAACAAGGCAACATAAAGCGTTATACAATGAATGACATCATTTTATAAAAGTAATTCAAGAAAAGGCAACATCAAGCCTTATATAACGACTGACATCATTTTATAAAAAGTAAGTCAAGAAAAGGCAAAGTATGCTCCCTCGACCCCTCCAAGGGCCCTAAGGCGGGCCCCTGGATTCTCATCTGACCGTACTTAAATGCCTAAAACCCCTTAACTTCCAGAGGCTCTGCTCCCTGGACCCCTCCAAGGGCCCTTAGGCGTGCCCCTGGAATATCATCTGACCGTAAGTATTGCCTTAAACCCCTGAGCTACATGGGGCTCAGCCCCCTAGCTTTACCCTCGATCATTATATTGACCTGCCAGTGTCACGAATAATATTCATTCACTTACACGTTTCAGCACTGCGAGAGTTGCTTAGTGAAGCGTGTATAGATTAATAAAATCAATGTATCATTGTAAAGCATATTATTTCTACTCTATGAAAGTATGGAATCGTATTATACACCTCATAGATATTCACAATATCTGAGACGCACTGTAATCGAGCATCTTTCTTTCTTTAGATTACTTATACTAAAACCATTTTTATTTTATCTAAACTTTAAAAGATGCAATGTTGACTTCTATGTATTATAAATATATTGTATCTATATTATTTTGCCTTCTCTTGAATTATTTTCATGATATTAAATCATTCATTGTATAGGGCTTTCATTGTATATTATTTATTTAGGTAATAGAAACATTCATAGAAAGCACGTATTACGGTGGGCCCATTAATCATGAAAACAAATACTCTTTCTGCATTCAAGAATAATCACTGCCAAAGTCATGGAGGTGCTTCATGAATACCTTTTATTTGCTGCCCGCTTTACGTTATTCATTTTTCTAGTCGTATCTGAAGTATAAGCTCATTACTCGAGACCATATATGAATGTGTATATGTGTATGTATATGTGGGTGTATGCATATGTATCTACGTGTACGTGTAGTATATGTACACATGATGTATGTATATCTATATTATAGACCCTATAAATACTTAACTACACAAACTGCACTTTTATGTTGTCATCAAATATCTTTGACGGTTCATTCTTTTATGAAGCACCAACTATACTATTAATCAGGCGCGGATCCAGGGGGGGGCAGCGGGCCCTGCCCCCCCCCCCCCGCAAAAAAAAGAGAGAGAGAAAGAGAGAAGGGAAAGAGGAGAGAAAGGGAAAGAAAGAAGAGGAAAAATAGAAAAAAGGGGAAAGAAGGAGATCGGGGGGAGAGGGGGGAGAGGGGGAGGGAGACCAAAAGGGCCTTGCCTCCCAGCTGTTACCTACCCCCCCCCCCCGTCAAAACATAAGAGAGAAGGAAGAAAAGGGGAAAAAAAGGAAAAGAGGAGACAAAGGGAAGGAAAAAAGAGGAAGAAGAAAAAAAGAAGAAGGGGGATATCAGTTGTAATTTTCCCGCCAACAAGTTGCCCTTGCCTCCCCCCCCCCCCATTCCCCGCCCAAAAAGGGGGGAGGAAGGGAAAGGGAAAGAGGAGAGCTAAAAGGGAACAAAAGAAGGGGGGAACAGTTGCGATTAATCCCGCCAAAAACGTGTGGATCGGGGGAGGGGAAAGGCCCTTGCCTTCCCCATCAAACTTAAAACAGAGAGAAGGAAGGGAAAGGAAAGGAAAAGAGGAGAGAAAGGGAAAGAAACAAAGAGAAAGAAGAAAGGTAGGGGGCATCAGTTGCGATTTTTCCCGCCAACAAGGTGTAGATCGGGGGGGGCACTGGCGTACTGATGGGGGAGGGGCTTGGGGGAGACAGATGCCCCCAAATAAAATTCAAACGTTGTTTATTTCTAATTCGATACCAGTGATTTACAAATGTTGCTGGAATGACATAATTTTCCGAATTTTTTCCTCAATCTATAGTAAATTAAACTTTTTTTATGCGTTTTTTGGAAAATGGCAAATTCCTAAAGAAAGTAAGAAAGAATAGTAACCTGCCTTTCTCACAAAATGATGAGGTGTCAAAATTTGCTCATCTGACCATAAATAAATGCATAAAACCCCTGATCTCTGCTCCTGGATTTCACCTAGGGCCCTAAGGCGGGCACTAATTGGATGTTCATCTGACGTCAATTCAATGCTTAAAACCCCTGAGCTTCTGGGGTCTCCGCCCCCTGGGCATCACGCTAATTAGTGTCCTGCCAGTGTCACAAATAAGGTATCAAATTATGTTAATCTGGCCGTAATTAAATGCCTATTCCCCTGAGCTTCCGGGGGCTCCACCCCTGGTACCCCATGCCAATTCGTGACCTGCCTGTGTCACATATAAGGTATCAAAATATGCTCATCTGACGGTAATTTAATGTATAAAACCCCTGAGCTTCTGTGGGCTCCGCCTCTTGGACCCCACACCAATTTGTGTCCTGCCAGTGTCACAAATAAGGTATAAAAATATGCTCATCTAACCGTAATTCATTGCCCAAAACCCCTGAGCTTCCGGGGGTTCCGCCCCCTGGACCCCACGCCAATTCGTGACCTGCCAGTGTCACAAATAAGGTATCAACATATGCTCACCTGACCTTTAGTAAATGCCTATACCCCCTGAACTTCTGGGGGCTCCACCCCTTGATCCCCGCCCCTAGACCCCACCCCACCCCCACCTACTTAGAGAAACTTTCAGCGGGACCTGCATGTAAGAATGGGGTGATGCATATATATTTATATATATATTTTTTACCCCCCCCCCTAAAAAAAAAAAAAAAAAAAAAAAAAAAAAAACACGTTTTTGCTCATTTCGCCACTGCCGGCGTCACCATTACGTACCAACATTTTACTCGCATAATTTCAAATTTGGGCCCCCCCCCCCTAAGAAATCCTGGATCCGCGCCTGCTATTAATATATGTATTATGAAGTTAGAACAAAGTATCTTTGCAATAAAAGTTAGATTTTCTAAAACACAAAAGAACAAACCGTCACTTATGTTATCACTTTATGATTATTTTTAAATTGCTTGAATGTGAAGATAATAATTAATTTTTATATAGCGCTTAATACAAATGTCTCTAAGCGCTTTACAAATATACTATTACCCCGGTCATTGGATTCAGTGCTTGCCCGCACACAATGTGTGCACAATCTCCACTCCCTGGGGAGCATTCCAGCCAGGCGTTACATGACGCTCAAAGACTGTTTGGCCAACAATGACGGTCGCATCCTACCGGGTACCCATTTAACACCTGGGTGGAGAGTAGCAAGTGCAGGTTAATATCTTGCCAAAGGATATTAGTGCCGTGTCGAGATTCGAATCCTCGACCTTCGCATCTCCAAGTCAAGCGCCTTAAACCACTCGACCACGACACTCCCAGTGCTCCGTCTTTTAAACATCTTGAATTAACATCTCTGTAACAATATTTTCAGTGCTGTTTATGTGAAAAGTAGTGCATGTAACGACAAAACACCCACAAACTCGGACATTCCTAATGGTCCGATAGACCTTTACAATGACCAAAGAACGAAAACCTGAAGTTTTTTTTTTTTTTTTTTTTTTTTTTTTTTGGGGGGGGGGGTTATTCCCTTGCCACCCCCCTTCCCCACCAAGGTGTCCAGATGCAATCAGTGGTGCAACCAGGTAGTATGAAAAATAGAAAGAAACAAATCCAATTTTTATATCCCCACTTCTTTCTCGCATATGAATCTAAATTTCACGGAGCAATCCCAATCATGCCATTTACCATAATGAATCCTGAACACATTTCGAAAACAGTTTTCATTGTCATTAAACGAATAACCTTCAAAATTGCTATATGTAAGACTTGATCCGTCTAGCCACCTTGCCTCACCGGGACTTGAGCCGGTCAGCCCGATCCAGCAGTCCTCGCTGGAACCCCCTACGATGAAGTCCTGTTCCTCTTGCGACTCGATGAAGACCAGATGGGATCCGTATTGGGAACAAGCTGAAACCGCGGAAGCATGATTCATCTTGCAAGTGCTGAAATTATAGAACGACCCTCACGAATTCATATTCCATCGGAGGAGATGAGCATGCTGAGGAGATGAAAACAATATGTAAATTACTCAATTCTAATTGATTATTCGGGTAGAAACTGAAATATAAAGGGAAGAATAAATGATGATGATGATGATGACGAAAATAAAAATAAAAATGATAATGAAAATAATGATTCTAAAATTAGATGCAAAGACATAAAACAAATTAAAGTTTTAATAATCAATGTCAAAAGAAACTTTGCTTACCATCGCGAATATTGGCAAATTCACAATGTTATTTCTTACAATTGCATTTTTTGTTCATATGAATGACAGAAGGGGATGAGAGGGGGAGACGGGAGGAGAAAGAGAGAGGGCGAGATAGAGACAGAGAGACAGATAGAGAGAGAGAGAGAGAGAGAGAGAAGAGGAGAGTGGTAGTGGCTAGATTTATTATGATAATTATAATCAAATGCTTGACGTAATTGCATTGTTTCTCTTACTCATGCATCCATGCTCAGAGTCAGATAAAGACTGAGAGAGAGATGAAGAGAAAGAAAGAGGTTACGTCCCCCTTTCAATAAATGTTTTAGCGACGCCCGTGATAGGAAAGGACCGAAAATAGAGTCAGATCAAGACTGAGAGAGAGAGATGAAGAGAGAGAGGGGGAGAGAGAGAGAGAGAGAGAGAGGGAGAGAGAGAGAGAGAGAGAAGAGAGAAAGAGAGAGAGAGAGAGAGGGAGAGAGAGAAGTGGGGCTATAGTGGCTAGACCATAAGGATAATAATTACACGACGATATTTCGATGTTTCTCTTACCGGAGGTGGTTTCTTTTGATGTCGTTGCGTCCTGATCGCTCCGGCATCGTGGCCGTCGCGGACTTGATCTTCGTTTCCGTTGTCATCGACTCTGAAAGGAATACAACCAAATAAAACTATTAAATGAGCGGGGGAAAAGGAAACGGAGTCAATGAATGATAGGGAAACAGACAGACAAAGACAAAGAATGTGCGAAGAGGGAAGAAGAAGAAAAACAAGAAAAACGTTGTTGTTAAACTTGTAAGCAAAACAAAATTTTTAAAAATGGCGGGCACTTCCCCTCTTTCAAGAGAGAGAGAGATATGGGGCTAAGTGGCTAGACCCAATTGGAAAATAATTACGTGACGATATTTCGATGTTTCTCTTACCGGAGGTG
This sequence comes from Strongylocentrotus droebachiensis, assembly GCA_035222895.1. Lineage (NCBI taxonomy): Eukaryota > Metazoa > Echinodermata > Echinoidea > Camarodonta > Strongylocentrotidae > Strongylocentrotus > Strongylocentrotus droebachiensis. Next base: position 424,041 of record JAVYIG010000755.1, on the reverse strand, counting down.
GTTTCTTTTGATGTCGTTGCGTCTGATCCCTCCGGCATCGTGGCCGTTGGGCCCGTCGCGGACTTGGTCTTCGCGTCAATTGTCACCGACTCTGAATGGAATTAAAAGAAAGAAAAAATAATGAGCAGAGGGGGGGGGGGGGGGTGGGGGGGGGGGGGGGGGGAGGAGACAAGAGTCAGGGAATGATTGGGAAACAGACAAACAGAGACAAAGAAGGACAAGAAAAACGGTGACGATAAACAAAAATAAATTAAAACAATCGAGGGGCAATGCTCCTTTAAAAGAAATAAAATATAACAACTGCGTTTAAGTAAAAAACTACTACGGGAATTTTGTTTACACCCTGTAAAAAGTCTGTTCATGCTCTTTGTTCCCCTGGTACACCTATTATATTACACCTACGTTCATCGCAGTGTCTCCCTTGAAACCCACTTGAGCAGGTACAGTTGTAGCCTATCATAGTCTCCTCACACCAGCCGTTTTTTACAGAGGTTTTTGCCACAATCTGCGAAAAAAAAGTAATAAACGGGATAAAAACTCAACACTGATATACAAATTAGCACTATATTATGTTCTGTTTGATGTTTAAAGGTATATTTTCGGACTTTTGACAAATTAACATAAAAAGATAAGCAGACTAATAATAATCCGTTTTTACAGGGGCTTAAATATATCAAAGACCATGAAGACCGTACACCATCGGATACCCCTCCATTGGTGTCAGTGCCCCTTCTCAAATTCACTGTTTTGCCTGGTGATTTTCAGTGCCCTTGGTGACCAAACATTTTTTGTTCCTGGCTTTATTTAGTCATAGTTAGATTAGTAGAAGTAGTTAGTAGTAGTAGTAGTAAGTAGTAGTAGTAGTAGGAGTAGGAGTAGTAGTAGTAGTAGTAGTAGTAGTAGTAGAAGAAGTAACACATGTAGTAGTAGTAGTAGTAGTAGTAGTAATAGTAGTTTTATAGGAGTAGAAGTAGTAGTTAGTTGTAGATATTATACTTTTAAAATACCATTGAAAAAATGCATAAAGCATGAAACCTACCCGGGAGTCTGCATAATCTATGTCTGCGCGGGATCACTTCTTTACTCTCCCTTCGTTGGCACCCGCCGATGACAGAAGGGAAAGGAATGAGTTTAGGGATGCCTCTGCACCATGCTGCCATTGTGGAGTCGCTTCATCTCACACGTGTGGGACATGGGCAAAGTGTAAATTAGGCCATACCCGTCTGGACAATTTGTCTCAGCCATCTTGGACCAATCCGATAACACAGGCAAAGCTGGGAAGAATATATTTTTAAAATCAATTGCTAGCTGTTCTCTTCCTCCTCCTCCTACGCTTCTTCTCCTACTACCTCCTCCTCCTTAATTCCCTCCTCTACCTCCCCCCTCCTCTTGCTCCTCCTCCTCCCTCCTTCTCCTCCTCCTATACCCGCCCTGCTACTTCTCCCCCTCCCTCCTCCTTACCATTTCCCTCCTTATCATCCTCTGCTTCTTCCCTCCTTTCTCTCCTCCCCATTCCTCATATCCTAGCCCTGCAAAATGTGACTACAAGAAGCTCTGTACTAGAGCTGTTTGACACAGCCAGAAACAGGCAGATGTAGGCTCTGTCCAAGGCTTTAGGAATTATGATAAAGTATCAAATTTCATTCTGTGCTTGCAGTATGACGAAGGGTTCACACCTCGTTCATATTTCGCTTCATTGTGGTAATTTTGAAAGCCAACTGTTTTTCAGCAACA